>JAULUF010000016.1:0-75000 GCA_031834385.1 Semotilus atromaculatus | reverse complement strand
AAGTAAGATAGATTAGTTAGAAAGAAAGAAATATAGATTAGAAAGAAAGAAAGATAGATTAGTTAGAAAGAAAGATAGATTAGTTAGAAAGAAAGATAAATTAGTTAGAAAGAAAGATAGATTAGTTAAAAAACAAAGAAAGAGATTTGTTAGAAAGAAAGATAGATTAGTTAGAAAGATAGATTAGTTAGAAAGAAAGATAGATTAGTTAGAAAGAAAGATAACTTAGTTAGAAATAAAGAAAGATAGATTATTTAAAAAACAAAGAAAGATGGATTTGATAGAAAGAAAGATAGATTAGCTAGAAAGATAGATTAGTTAGAAAAAAAGAAAGATAGATTAGTTAGAAAGAAAGAAATATAAATTAGTTAGAAAGTAAGATAGATTAGTTAGAAAGAAAGATAGATTAGTTAGAAAGAAAGAAAGATAGATTAGTTAGAAAGATAGATAGATAAGTTAGAAAGAAAGAAAGAAAGATTAGTTAGAAAGAAAGAAAGATAGATTGGTTAGAAAGAAAGAAAGATTAGTTAGAAAGAAAGATAGATAGATTAGTTAGAAAGAAAAAAGATAGATTAGTTAGAAAGAAAGAAAGTAAGAAAGAAAGAAAGAAAGATTGGTTACAAAGAAAGATAGATTAGTTAGAAAGATAGAAAGAAAGATAGATTAGTTAGAAAGAAAGAAACATAGATTAGTTAGAAAGAAAGAAAGAAAGAAAGAAAGATAGATTAGTTAGAAAGAAAGAAAGATTAGTTAGTTAGAAAGAAAGAAAGATAGATTAGTTAGAAAGAAAGATAGATTAGTTAGAAAGATAGATAGATAGATAGATTAGTTAGAAAGAAAGAAAGATAGAATAGTTAAAAAGAAAGATAGATAGATTAGTTAGAAAGAAAGATAGATTAGTTAGAAAGATAGATTATTTAGAAAGATAGATAGATAGATAGATTAGTTAGAAAGAAAGAAAGATAGATTAGTTAGAAAGAAAGATAGATAGATTAGTTAGAAAGAAAGATAGATTAGTTAGAAAGAAAGAAAGAAAGATAGATTAGTTAGAAAGAATGAAAAAAGAAAGAAAGAAAGAAAGAAAGATTGGTTAGAAAGAAAGATAGATTAGTTAGTAAGAAAGATATAAAGAAAGATGGATTAGTTAGAAAGAAAGAAACATAGATTAGTTAGAAAGAAAGAAAGAAAGAAAGATAGATTAGTTAGAAAGACTAGTTAGTTAGAAAGAAAGAGATAGATTAGTTAGAAAGAAAGATAGATAGATAGATAGATAGATAGATAGATAGATAGATAGATAGATAGATAGATAGATAGATAGATTAGTTAGAAAGAAAGAAAGATAGATTAGTTAGAAAGAAAGAAAGATATATTAGTTAGAAAGAAAGATAGATAGATTAGTTAGAAAAAAAAGATAGATTAGTTAGAAAGAAAGAAAGATAGATTAGTTAGAAAGAAAGATAGATAGATTAGTTAGAAAGAAAGAAAGATTAGTTAGAAAGAAAGAAAGAATGATAGATTGGTTAGAAAGAAAGAAAGATAGATTAGTAAGAAAGAAAGAAAGGAATAAAGAACGATAGATTAGTTAGAAATAAAGATAAAGTAGTTAGAAAGAAAGATAGATAGATTAGTTAGAAAGAAAGATAGATAGATAGATTAGTTAGAAAGAAAGATAGATTATTTAGAAAGAAAGAAAGATAGATTAGTTAGAAAGAAAGAAAGATTAGTTAGAAAGAAAGAAAGATTAGTTAGAAAGAAAGATAGATAGATTAGTTAGAAAGAAAAAAAGAAAGAAAGAAAGAAAGAAAAATTGGTTAGAAAGAAAGATAGATTAGTTTGAAAGATAGAGATTAGTTAGAAAGAAAGAAAAGATTAGTTAGAATGAAAGAAAGATAGATAGATTAGTTAGAAAGAAAGAAAGATAGATAGATTAGTTAGAAAGAAAGAAAGATTAGTTAGAAAGAAAAAAGATAGATTAGTTAGAAAGAAAGAATAAAAGAAAGTAAGAAAGAAATAATGAAAGATTGGTTAGAAAGAAAGAGATTAGTTAGAAAGATAGATAGATTAGTTAGAAAGAAAGAAAAGTTAGAATGAAAGAAAGATAGAGTAGTTAGAAAGAAAGAAAGATAGATAGATTAGTTAGAAAGAAAGATAGATTAGTTAGAAAGAAAGTAAGGTAGATTAGTTAGAAAGAAAGATAGATTAGTTAGAAAGAAGAAAGATAGAATAGTTAGAAAGAAAGAAAGATTAGTTAGAAAGAAAGAAAGATAGATCAGTTAGCAAGAAAGAAATATTAGTTAGAAAGAAAGAAAGATTAGTTTGAAAGAAAGAAAGATTAGTTTGAAAGAAAGATAGATTAGTAAGAAAGAAAGAAATAAAGAAAGATTAGGTAGAAAGAAAGAAAGATTAGTTAGAAAGAAAGAAAGATAAGTTAGAAAGATAGATAGATAGATAGATAGATAGATAGATAGATAGATAGATAGATAGATAGATAGATAGATAGATAGATAGATAGATAGATAAAGTTCATTAGTACATATAGAATGGTAGTTTAATTGAATCTAGGGCTTCAGGGAGTTTAGATTTGAGTTTATTTGGTGTCCACTGCTGGGCCACCGTAGTCTTGGCTCAATTTGAACTGTTGCAATGAAAGTCAATGGGATTTTTATGATTTTTAATATTAATTTTTAAGAAATCTGAAAGTCAAATCAGTTTGAAAAGATATAGCACACCGAGTCAGAACAGTCTGAAGGTCTGACCCGAGTTTGGAGTTTGTAGAGTTAAAGCTCTAGGACGAGTTAGAGTCAGAATTTTTTGGGTAAGAAAAATAAGAAGAAGAAGAAGAAGAAGAATAATAACTAGAAAAAGTTCGTCGAGACAAACTTTAAGTTGGCTTGTGAAAGTTTGGACCAATAAGTTTGAAGAAGTTTAAAGTTTAAATTAGTTTAAAGTTTAATTAGTTTATAGTTCAGTAAGAAAGAAAGAAAGATAGATTAGTTAGAAAGAAAGATAAAAAAAAGATTAGTAAGAAAGAAAGAAAGATAGATTAGTTAGAAAGAAAGAAAGAAAGAAAGATAGATTAGTTAGAAATAAAAAAATAAAAAAAGATTAGTAAGAAAGAAAGATAGATTAGTTAGAAAGAAAGAAAGATAGATTAGTAAGAAAGAAAGAAAGATAGATTAGTAAGAAAGAAAGAAAGAAAAAAATAGTAAGAAAGAAAGAAAGATAGATTAGTAAGAAAGAGAAAGAAAGATAGATTAGTTAGAAATAAAAAAATAAAAAAAGATTAGTAAGAAAGAAAGATAGATTAGTTAGAAAGAAAGAAGGAAAGAAAGATAGATTAGTAAGAAAGAAAAAAAGATAGATTAGTAAGAGAAAGATTGATTAGTAAGAAAGATAGATAGATTAGTTAGACAGAGAGAAAAAAGATTAGTAAGAAAGAAAGATAGATTAGTAAGAAAGAAAGAAAGATAGATTAGTTAGAAAGAAAGAAAGATAGATTAGTAAGAAAGAAAGATAGATTAGTAAGAAAGAAAGAAAGAAAAAGATTAGTAAGAAAGAAAGAAAGATAGATTAGTTAGAAAGAAAGAAAAAAGATTAGTAAGAAAGAAAGAAAGATTAGTAAGAAAGAAAGATAGATTAGTTAGAAAGAAAGAAAGAAAAAAGATTAGTAAGAAAGAAAGAAAAAAAGATTAGTAAGAAAGAAAGAAAGATAGATTAGTAAGAAAGAAAGAAAGAAAAAAAGATTAGCAAGAAAGAAAGAAAGAAAGATAGATTAGTTAGAAAGAAAGAAAAAAAAGATTAGTAAGAAAGAAAGAAAGAAAGAAAAAAAGATTAGTAAGAAAGAAAGATAGATTAGTTAGAAAGAAAGAAAAAAAAGATTAGTAAGAAAGAAAGAAAGAAAAAAAGATTAGTAAGAAAGAAAGATAGATTAGTTAGAAAGAAAGAAAAAAGATTAGTAAGAAAGAAAGAAAAAAAGATTAGTAAGAAAGAAAGAAAGATAGATTAGTTAGAAAGAAAGAAAGAAAAAAAGATTAGCAAGAAAGAAAGAAAGAAAGATAGATTAGTTAGAAAGAAAGAAAAAAAAGATTAGTAAGAAAGAAAGAAAGAAAGAAAAAAAGATTAGTAAGAAAGAAAGAAAAAAAGATTAGTAAGAAAGAAAGATAGATTAGTAAGAAAGAAAGAAAGAAAAAAAGATTAGCAAGAAAGAAAGAAAGATAGATTAGTTAGAAAGAAAGAAAAAAAAGATTAGTAAGAAAGAAAGAAAGAAAAAAAGATTAGTAAGAAAGAAAGATAGATTAGTTAAAAAGAAAGAAAGAAAAAAGATTAGTAAGAAAGAAAGAAAAAAGATTAGCAAGAAAGAAAGAAAGAAAGATAGATTAGTTAGAAAGAAAGAAAAAAAAGATTAGTAAGAAAGAAAGAAAGAAAGAAAAAAAGATTAGTAAGAAAGAAAGATAGATTAGTTAGAAAGAAAGAAAAAAGATTAGTAAGAAAGAAAGAAAAAAAGATTAGTAAGAAAGAAAGAAAGATAGATTAGTAAGAAAGAAAGAAAAAAAGATTAGTAAGAAAGAAAGAAGGATAGATTAGTAAGAAAGAAAGAAAGAAAAAAGATTAGCAAGAAAGAAAGAAAGAAAGATAGATTAGTTAGAAAGAAAGAAAAAAAAGATTAGTTAGAAAGAAAGAAAGAAAGAAAAAAAGATTAGTAAGAAAGAAAGAAAGAAAGAAAAAAAGATTAGTAAGAAAGAAAGATAGATTAGTTAGAAAGAAAGAAAAAAGATTAGTAAGAAAGAAAGAAAAAAAGATTAGTAAGAAAGAAAGATAGATTAGTAAGAAAGAAAGAAAAAAGATTAGAAAGAAAGAAAGATAGATTAGTAAGAAAGAAAGAAAGAAAAAAAGATTAGCAAGAAAGAAAGAAAGATAGATTAGTTAGAAAGAAAGAAAAAAAAGATTAGTAAGAAAGAAAGAAAGATAGATTAGTAAGAAAGAAAGATAGATTAGTTAGAAAGAAAGAAAGAAAAAAGATTAGTAAGAAAGAAAGAAAAAAAGATTAGTAAGAAAGAAAGAAAGAAAACAAGATTAGTAAGAAAGAAAGAAAGATAGATTAGTTAGAAAGAAAGAAAGAAAAAAAGATTAGTAAGAAAGAAAGATAGATTAGTAAGAAAGAAAGATAGAAAAAAAGATTAGTAAGAAAGAAAGAAAGATAGATTAGTAAGACAGAAAGAAAGAAAAAAAGATTAGTAAGAATGAAAGAAAGATAGATTAGTAAGAAAGAAAGAAAGATAGATTAGTAAGAAAGAAAGAAAGAAAAAAAGATTAGTAAGAATGAAAGAAAGATAGATTAGTAAGAAAGAAAGAAAGATAGATTAGTAAGAAAGAAAGAAAGAAAAAGATTAGTAAGAAAGAAAGAAAGATAGATTAGTAAGAAAGAAAGAAAGAAAAAAGATTAGCAAGAAAGAAAGAAAGAAAGATAGATTAGTTAGAAAGAAAGATAGATAGATTAGTTAGAAAGAAAGATAGATTAGTTAGAATGAAAGAAAGATAGAGTAGTTAGAAAGAAAGAAAGATAGATTAGTTAGAAAGAAAGAGATTAGTTAGAAAGAAAGAAAGAGATTAGTTAGAAAGAAAGAGATTAGTTAGAAAGAAAGATAGATAGATTAGTTAGAAAGAAAGAGATTAGTTAGAAAGAAAGATAGATAGATTATTTAGAAAGAAACATAGATAGATTAGTTAGAAAGAAAGATAGATTAGTTAGAAAGAAACATAGATAGATTAGTTAGAAAGAAATAAAGAAATAAAGATAGATTAGTTTGAAAGAAATAAAGAAAGATAGATTAGTTAGAAAGAAAAAAAGATAGATTAGTTAGAAAGAAATAAAGAAATAAAGATAGATTAGTTAGAAAGAAAGAAAGATAGATTAGTTAGAAAGAAAGAAAGATAGATTAGTTAGAAAGAAAAAAGATAGATTAGTTTGAAAGAAATAAAGAAAGATAGATTAGTTAGAAAGAAAGATAGATAGATTAGTTAGAAAGAAAGAGATTAGTTAGAAAGAAACATAGATAGATTAGTTAGAAAGAAAGAAAGATAGATTAGTTAGAAGGAAATATTAGTTAGAAAGAAAGAAAGATAGATTAGTTAGAAAGAAAGAAAGATAGATTAGTTTGAAAGAAATAAAGAAAGATAGATTAGTTAGAAAGAAAGAAAGAAAGAAAGAAAGATAGATAGATAGATAGATAGATAGATAGATAGATAGATAGATAGATAGATAGATAGATAAGAAAGAAAGATAGATTAGTTAGAAATAAAGATATATAGATAGATTAGTTAGAAAGAAAGAAAGATAGATAGATAGATAGATAGATAGATAGATAGATAGATAGATAGATAGATAGATAGATAGATAGATAGATAGATAAGAAAGAAAGATAGATTAGTTAGAAAGAAAGATAGATTAGTTAGAAAGAAAGAAAGATAGATTAGTTAGAAAGAAAGAAAGATAGATTAGTTAGAAAGAAAGAAAGATAGATTAGTTAGAAAGAAAAAAAGATAGATTAGTTAGAAAGAAAGAGATTAGTTAGAAAGAAAGAAAGAGATTAGTTAGAAAGAAAGAGATTAGTTAGAAAGAAAGATAGATAGATTAGTTAGAAAGAAAGATAGATAGATTAGTTAGAAAGAAACATAGATAGATTAGTTAGAAAGAAAGAAAGATAGATTAGTTAGAAGGAAATATTAGTTAGAAAGAAAGATTAGTTAGAAAGAAAGAAAGATAGATTAGTTTAGAAATAAAGAGATTAGTTAGAAAGAAAGAAAGATAGATTAGTTAGAAAGGAAGAAAGATAGATTAGTTAGAAAGGAAGAAAGATCAGATAGATAGATAGATAGATAGATAGATAGATAGATAGATAGATAGATAAGTTAGAAAGAGATAGATAGATAGATAGATAGATAGATAGATAGATAGATAGATAGATAGATAGATAGATAGATAGATAGATAGATAGATAGAGTTCATAAGTACATATAGAATGGGAGTTTAATTGAGTCCAAGGCTTTAGGGAATTTAGATTTGAGTTTATTTGGTGTAGACTACTGGGCCACCGTAGTCTTGGCTCATTTTGAACTGTTACAATGAAAGTCAATGGGATTTTTATGATTTTTAATATTAATTTTTAAGAAATCTGAAAGTCAAATCAGTCTGAAAAGATATAGCACACTAAGTCAGAACAGTTTGAAGGTCTGACCCGAGTTTGGAGTTTGTAGAGTTAAAGCTCTAGG
The DNA here is from genome assembly GCA_031834385.1 of Semotilus atromaculatus. Taxonomy (NCBI): domain Eukaryota; kingdom Metazoa; phylum Chordata; class Actinopteri; order Cypriniformes; family Leuciscidae; genus Semotilus; species Semotilus atromaculatus. The sequence continues at coordinate 67,731 of JAULUF010000016.1, read as the reverse complement.
ACGAGTTAGAGTTTAAATTTTAGAGTCAGAAGAATAATAATAATAATAATAAGTTTAAATAGGATTTCAGTAAGTTGGCTTTCTCAAGCCAACTTAATAATAAGTTTAAATAGGATTTCAGTAAGTTGGCTTTCTCAAGCCAACTTAATAAGAACCGGAACAGATACAATAGGTGCCTCCGCACCTTCGGTGCTTGGCCCCTAATAATAAGAACCGGAACAGATACAATAGGTGCCTCCGCACCTTCGGTGCTTGGCCCCTAAATATAGCTGCAAGCAGCCATTACCGGGGCCAAGCGCAAGAAGCGGCAACAGATGCCATCATGGGTGGGAGTGGCAGACCAACTGCAGCAGTGAGCAATTAAAGACATTTTAAGAGAACTTTGGATAAATGGCTAAAAAATCATATACAGTAACTTTTAAGATAATTGAATGGTTTATCACTTTCGACAAATAGGTGCCGCACTTACGAAATTGATGTGATGTGGTCAGAGTGAGGTGACAATGACACATACGAAGTTTGGTGTCAAAATGTCAAGGCATTGCAGAGATAAAGACTGAATAGTCATTTTGGCATCCTACCTCAACTTTGCTGCTGCGCTACACGAAAACGGTTTCGTCTATCGACACGAAATCCATAACTTTTAGTCGGCACTGTCTGGAGATGATACGATTCGATTTTGGTGAAAATCGGACAAACGGTCTAGGAGGAGTTCGAAAAAGTAGCTTTTGACTGAAAATCAAGATGGTGGACAGGAAGTTCGGCCAAAAAAGAAAAACTTAGTATCTATGTTTTCGGCTTGACCCAAGGAATCTATTAAGACCAGTGGCATTTCAACAGGCAGATGTATTCAAAAGTTATTAGCCTTTTTGGAAATTTTGTTATAACTTTTGACCACTAGGTGGCGCTGTTTAGAAACTTCTCAGGCTCCTTTAGGGCATCGTATTGATGACCCATACCGAGTTTCGTAACAATTTGTTCATGCGTTCAGAAAATACAGCATTTTAGCACATAATTCAAAATGGCCGACAGCCAAAATGGCCGATCTGGGAAAATTGGATATTAGTCGACTCGGTACGACGCCCTGAATCTAACGAGGCCACTTTTATGATTTTTGGACAAACTGTTCAGGAGTTATGAGCAAAATTAGCAATTTTTCATATCTCCGGACCAGTAGGTGGCGCTGCACCGAAACGCTGCAGGTAGCCTCAGGTCATGCTTGTGATGACATGTACCAAGTTTGGTCTGAATACGATAAAGCGTTGCGGAGATACAGCCTTAAGTTTGTTTTCGCAAGCGGTACGTAAAATTATTTTGCACGGTATTCAAAAACTGTTAAGCGAATCAACTTGAATTCCATAACTTTTTGTCCCCACTGCCTGAAGATGATCTGGTGCAATTTAGGTGAAAATCGGAGCATCGGCCTAGGAGGAGTTCGAAAAAGTAGGTTTTTCTGAAAATTCAAAATGGCGGAAAAATTAGCATGACGGAAAATGACGTCATAGGGTGCAATCGAATCGTCATGAGCTCAGGAATCAGCGGAAAAAGGAATTTCGTTGATAGGCCGTACGGTTCAAAAGTTATTAGCATAATAAAAGTGAAACTTTGGACAGGTGGTGGCGCTAGAGGGAATGACTTAGAAACACCAAAATTGGTGTATTTAATGTTGGGACTGTCCTCTATCAGAATGTCAAACCAAAACAACTTTCCCGCAATCGGTTCTATGGGCTGCCATAGACGCCCAGTCGGAAGAAGAAGAATAAAAAGAACCGGAACAGAAACAATTGGTAATATAGCTGCAAGCAGCCATTACCGGGGCCAAGCGCAAGAAGCGGCAACAGATGCCATCATGGGTGGGAGTGGCAGACCAACTGCAGCAATGAGCAATTAAAGACATTTTAAGAGAACTTTGTATAAATGGCTAAAAAATCATATATACAGTAACTTTTAAGATCATTTAATGGTTTATCACTTTTGACAAATAGGTGGCGCTCTTACGAAATTGATGTGATGTGGTCAGAGTGAGGTGACAATGACACATACAAAGTTTGGTGTCAAAATGTCAAGGCATTGCAGAGATAAAGACTGAATAGTCATTTTGGCATCCTACCTCAAATTTGCTGCTGTGCTACACGAAGACGGTTTTGTCTATCGACACGAAATCCATAACTTTTAGTCGGCACAGTCTGGAGATGATACGATTCGATTTTGGTGAAAATCGGACAAACGGTCTAGGAGGAGTTCGAAAAAGTAGGTTTTGACTGAAAATCAAGATGGCGGACAGGAAGTTCGGCCAAATAAGGGAAACCTGGTATCTATGTTCTCAGCTTGACCCAAGGAATCTATTAAGACAAGTGGCATTTCAATAGGCAGATTTATTCAAAAGTTATTAGCCTTTTTGGAAAAACATTTATAACTTTTGACCACTAGGTGGCGCTGTTTCGAAACTTCTCAGGCTCCTTCAGGGCATCGTACTGATGACCCATACCGAGTTTCGTAACAATTCGTTCATGCGTTCAGAAAATACAGCATTTTAGCACATAATTCAAAATGGCCGACAGACAAAATGGCAGATATGGGATAATTGGATATCAGTCGACTCGGCATGACGCCCTGAATCTAACGAGGCCACTTTTATGATTTTTGGACAAACCGTTCAGGAGTTATGAGCAAAAATAGCCATTTTTCATATCTCCGGACCAGTAGGTGGCGCTGCGCCGAAACGCTGCATGTTGCCTCAGGTCATGCATGTGATGACTTGTACCAAGTTTGGTCTGAATACGATAAAGCGTTGCGGAGATACAGCCTTAAGTTTGTTTTCGCAAGCGCTACGTAAAATTAGTTTGCATGTTTATCAAAAACGATTTGACGAATCAACTTGAATTCCATAACTTTTTGTCCCCACTGTCTGAAGATGATCTGGTGCAATTTTGGTGAAAATCGGAGCATCGCCCTAGGAGGAGTTCGAAAAAGTAGGTTTTTCTGAAAATTCAAAATGGCGGAAAAATTTGCATGACGGAAAATGACGTCATAGGGTGCAATCGAATCGTCATGAGCTCTGGAATCAGAGGAAAAAAGAATTTTGTTGATAGGCCTTACGGATCAAAAGTTATTAGCATAAATGTGAGTGAAACTTTGGACAGGTGGTGGCGCTAGAGGGAATAAGTTAGAGACACCAAAATTGGTGTACTTAATGTTGGGACTGTCCTCTATCAGAATGTCAAACCAAAACAACTTTCCCGGACACGGTTCTATGGGCTGCCATAGACACCCAGTCGGAAGAAGAAGAAGAAGAGGAATAATAATAATAATAATAAGAACCGGAACAGATACAATAGGTGCCTCCGCACCTTCGGTGCTTGGCCCCTAAATATAGCTGCAAGCAGCCATTACCGGGGCCAAGCGCAAGAAGCGGCAACAGATGCCATCATGGGTGGGAGTGGCAGACCAACTGCAGCAATGAGCAATTAAAGACATTTTAAGAGAACTTTGTATAAATGGCTAAAAAATCATATATACAGTAACTTTTAAGATCATTTAATGGTTTATCACTTTTGACAAATAGGTGGCGCTCTTACGAAATTGATGTGATGTGGTCAGAGTGAGGTGACAATGACACATACAAAGTTTGGTGTCAAAATGTCAAGGCATTGCAGAGATAAAGACTGAATAGTCATTTTGGCATCCTACCTCAAATTTGCTGCTGTGCTACACGAAGACGGTTTTGTCTATCGACACGAAATCCATAACTTTTAGTCGGCACAGTCTGGAGATGATACGATTCGATTTTGGTGAAAATCGGACAAACGGTCTAGGAGGAGTTCGAAAAAGTAGGTTTTGACTGAAAATCAAGATGGCGGACAGGAAGTTCGGCCAAATAAGGGAAACCTGGTATCTATGTTCTCAGCTTGACCCAAGGAATCTATTAAGACAAGTGGCATTTCAATAGGCAGATTTATTCAAAAGTTATTAGCCTTTTTGGAAAAACATTTATAACTTTTGACCACTAGGTGGCGCTGTTTCGAAACTTCTCAGGCTCCTTCAGGGCATCGTACTGATGACCCATACCGAGTTTCGTAACAATTCGTTCATGCGTTCAGAAAATACAGCATTTTAGCACATAATTCAAAATGGCCGACAGACAAAATGGCAGATATGGGATAATTGGATATCAGTCGACTCGGCATGATGCCCTGAATCTAACGAGGCCACTTTTATGATTTTTGGACAAACCGTTCAGGAGTTATGAGCAAAAATAGCCATTTTTCATATCTCCGGACCAGTAGGTGGCGCTGCGCCGAAACGCTGCATGTTGCCTCAGGTCATGCATGTGATGACTTGTACCAAGTTTGGTCTGAATACGATAAAGCGTTGCGGAGATACAGCCTTAAGTTTGTTTTCGCAAGCGCTACGTAAAATTAGTTTGCATGTTTATCAAAAACGATTTGACGAATCAACTTGAATTCCATAACTTTTTGTCCCCACTGTCTGAAGATGATCTGGTGCAATTTTGGTGAAAATCGGAGCATCGCCCTAGGAGGAGTTCGAAAAAGTAGGTTTTTCTGAAAATTCTAAATGGCGGAAAAATTTGCATGACGGAAAATGACGTCATAGGGTGCAATCGAATCGTCATGAGCTCTGGAATCAGAGGAAAAAAGAATTTTGTTGATAGGCCTTACGGATCAAAAGTTATTAGCATAAATGTGAGTGAAACTTTGGACAGGTGGTGGCGCTAGAGGGAATAAGTTAGAGACACCAAAATTGGTGTACTTAATGTTGGGACTGTCCTCTATCAGAATGTCAAACCAAAACAACTTTCCCGGACACGGTTCTATGGGCTGCCATAGACACCCAGTCGGAAGAAGAAGAAGAGGAATAATAATAATAATAAATATAGCTGCAAGCAGCCATTACCGGGGCCAAGCGCAAGAAGCGGCAACAGATGCCATCATGGGTGGGAGTGGCAGACCAACTGCAGCAATGAGCAATTAAAGACATTTTAAGAGAACTTTGTATAAATGGCTAAAAAATCATATATACAGTAACTTTTAAGATCATTTAATGGTTTATCACTTTTGACAAATAGGTGGCGCTCTTACGAAATTGATGTGATGTGGTCAGAGTGAGGTGACAATGACACATACAAAGTTTGGTGTCAAAATGTCAAGGCATTGCAGAGATAAAGACTGAATAGTCATTTTGGCATCCTACCTCAAATTTGCTGCTGTGCTACACGAAGACGGTTTTGTCTATCGACACGAAATCCATAACTTTTAGTCGGCACAGTCTGGAGATGATACGATTCGATTTTGGTGAAAATCGGACAAACGGTCTAGGAGGAGTTCGAAAAAGTAGGTTTTGACTGAAAATCAAGATGGCGGACAGGAAGTTCGGCCAAATAAGGGAAACCTGGTATCTATGTTCTCAGCTTGACCCAAGGAATCTATTAAGACAAGTGGCATTTCAATAGGCAGATTTATTCAAAAGTTATTAGCCTTTTTGGAAAAACATTTATAACTTTTGACCACTAGGTGGCGCTGTTTCGAAACTTCTCAGGCTCCTTCAGGGCATCGTACTGATGACCCATACCGAGTTTCGTAACAATTCGTTCATGCGTTCAGAAAATACAGCATTTTAGCACATAATTCAAAATGGCCGACAGACAAAATGGCAGATATGGGATAATTGGATATCAGTCGACTCGGCATGATGCCCTGAATCTAACGAGGCCACTTTTATGATTTTTGGACAAACCGTTCAGGAGTTATGAGCAAAAATAGCCATTTTTCATATCTCCGGACCAGTAGGTGGCGCTGCGCCGAAACGCTGCATGTTGCCTCAGGTCATGCATGTGATGACTTGTACCAAGTTTGGTCTGAATACGATAAAGCGTTGCGGAGATACAGCCTTAAGTTTGTTTTCGCAAGCGCTACGTAAAATTAGTTTGCATGTTTATCAAAAACGATTTGACGAATCAACTTGAATTCCATAACTTTTTGTCCCCACTGTCTGAAGATGATCTGGTGCAATTTTGGTGAAAATCGGAGCATCGCCCTAGGAGGAGTTCGAAAAAGTAGGTTTTGACTGAAAATCAAGATGGCGGACAGGAAGTTCGGCCAAATAAGGGAAACCTGGTATCTATGTTCTCAGCTTGACCCAAGGAATCTATTAAGACAAGTGGCATTTCAATAGGCAGATTTATTCAAAAGTTATTAGCCTTTTTGGAAAAACATTTATAACTTTTGACCACTAGGTGGCGCTGTTTCGAAACTTCTCAGGCTCCTTCAGGGCATCGTACTGATGACCCATACCGAGTTTCGTAACAATTCGTTCATGCGTTCAGAAAATACAGCATTTTAGCACATAATTCAAAATGGCCGACAGACAAAATGGCAGATATGGGATAATTGGATATCAGTCGACTCGGCATGATGCCCTGAATCTAACCAGGCCACTTTTATGATTTTTGGACAAACCGTTCAGGAGTTATGAGCAAAAATAGCCATTTTTCATATCTCCGGACCAGTAGGTGGCGCTGCGCCGAAACGCTGCATGTTGCCTCAGGTCATGCATGTGATGACTTGTACCAAGTTTGGTCTGAATACGATAAAGCGTTGCGGAGATACAGCCTTAAGTTTGTTTTCGCAAGCGCTACGTAAAATTAGTTTGCATGTTTATCAAAAACGATTTGACGAATCAACTTGAATTCCATAACTTTTTGTCCCCACTGTCTGAAGATGATCTGGTGCAATTTTGGTGAAAATCGGAGCATCGCCCTAGGAGGAGTTCGAAAAAGTAGGTTTTTCTGAAAATTCAAAATGGCGGAAAAATTTGCATGACGGAAAATGACGTCATAGGGTGCAATCGAATCGTCATGAGCTCTGGAATCAGAGGAAAAAAGAATTTTGTTGATAGGCCTTACGGATCAAAAGTTATTAGCATAAATGTGAGTGAAACTTTGGACAGGTGGTGGCGCTAGAGGGAATAAGTTAGAGACACCAAAATTGGTGTACTTAATGTTGGGACTGTCCTCTATCAGAATGTCAAACCAAAACAACTTTCCCGGACACGGTTCTATGGGCTGCCATAGACACCCAGTCGGAAGAAGAAGAAGAGGAATAATAATAATAATAATAATAAGAACCGGAACAGATACAATAGGTGCCTCCGCACCTTCGGTGCTTGGCCCCTAATTAAAGCTGCTAGCAGCATTTAGCGGTGTTCAAGCAGTTAAGGCAGTTAAGGCAGTTAAGCTCAAAAGCATCAAAAGACATTAAGGCTTATGTAGCAAGCATTGTTTTAGCATGATTTACTATGATATACCACATTTTATTGTGATATTTCATGATTTACCATGTTCCAGTAAGATTTACCATAGTTTACCATGATATACCAAGTTCTAGTATGATTCACCATGATTTACCCTGTTGTAGCATGGTTTTGCACAATTCAACACATTCTAGTATCATTTAACATGATTCTAGCATGATTTACCATAGTTTACCATGATTTTTCTTAATTTACCTTGGTTTACCATGTTATAGGATGATTTACCATGATAAACCACATTCTAGAATGATTTACCAGGATTGTACCATGATTTACCATGATACACCATGTAAGAGAATTATTTACTATGATTTACCATGATACACCATGTAATAGTATTATTTACTATGAGTTACCATGATTTACCACATTGCTAGCATTGATGTGAAGTGTCAATAGCAATGACGTGTTAAATTTACAAAATATGATTGTCTTATAGTTAACATGGAAAAATTGGTTTGCTTTAGTGCAGAATACTGGTGAAAAACAAGTCTGTCAAAATGAAAGTGAGCCAATAAGTGGTCTTCTACTGCCCTCTGCTGGACATTATACTTATTGATAAAGTGTTTTCACAGGTGGTTTTGCACTCATATTTAACTTATATGCTTCACACACACACAAACACACACACACACACACACACAAAGACAAATGTTGTAGTTGTTTTCAATGCTATTGGGATGTGTCATTATGAAAATATACTTTAATGGTCATAAGCATTTCACATAATAAGACTCAGAGTCAGACTCAGTAGTAATACTTTAATAGAGGTATTTTCACTAAATGTCAGTGTAAATGTTAAAATAGTGATTTTATAAAGTCTATTTTAAACAGCAGGGGGCAGTATAATACCACTTATTGGCTTAATATGCCATTATGTTCATATCATTTTCACCTTTTTAACTGTTATAGAGGCATATTTTGTCCGATCTGTCTGAAAATTGTCGTGCTTATTTAGTTTCACATGTTTTAACTTGTTTTTAAGAAGATATGAGCATTCATTGAAGAGATATAGGCTTTCAGGGACACCTGGTCAAGGCTACGTATTGAAGTGTCACTATTATAGCCATCTAAATGAATAAGTTATATCTTTTCTGATAATTATTGATCTAGAGAGTCCAGAGAATTGTACTGCACTGGTTTTGAACATTATGATATAAATATTAATATGATCATAGATGGAAAAGACCATTTACAGCCAATGCAGGCATTTTACCATAGAAAATCTATTGTTTTAAAGCTTTTTGACATTTATAGCGCCACCTATTGTCCGATCTCCATGAAACTTTGCAAGCTTCTTCCCCATGGCATGGCACATATACTCAGCAATTTTTGTGAAGTTTTGAGTTTTTATGTATGATTTATAGGCTTTTGAGTGTATTTTGTCCCTCCCCTATTCTAAATAACCCTTTTACAGTCACTCAAAATGCAAAAGTTCAACTTTTTTTCGATAATTATTGATCTAGAGAGTCCAGAGAATTGTCCTAGACTGGTCTGGTTTTGATCGGGCAAAAAACCAGGGACTAGTTCGCAAAAGTAGGTTTTTAACATATTCGTGAATATTTAATGAACGATTTGATTGGCAGCAATGGTTTTAGAGGCAAAGTTGTTCAGCATGAGGAGATCTATCAAATGATATGCATTTTGTGGGGATGTGTGCAACACCACGTGATTAAAGAGCCATAAAACTCGTTAGCGCCAACTAGTGGCCGATTTCTTTCAAAACTCTTACAGACCTCTTGGGCCATGAGTCGAACATGCCCATCGAGTTTCGTTCCGATCGGCCTCCGTTAACCTCGTCTCAGAGGGGCTCAAACTTCATTGGCCGATGGCGGCCATGTTTTTTGAGATACGCCAATATCCTTTTACACATACATGGTACCTTGGTCCAAGACACTGCATACCAAATTTCAAGTCAATCGGACTAACGGTCAGTTGGCCACACCCCCTTTTATGTTTTTTTTATGTTATAGCGCCACCTAGTGTCCGATCGTCGCGATTTTTTTACTGTGACCTCAGACTGAACTCATGCACATGTGTACCAAGTTTGGTGAACCTACCTCATTTACTTTTGGAGTTATAGCCATTTTAGAAAAATAGGCTCCTCCCACAACCTTCATTTTGCGCCCCCTAGCGACCGGAAATCGAAATTTCAACTTTTTTTCAATAATTATTGATATTCAGACTCCAGAGAACATTTCTGCACTGGTTTGGTTCCGATCGGGCAAAAAACCAGGGACTAGTTCGTAAAAGTAGTTTTTCGACTAAATTCAAAATGGCGGAAAATCCATCATGGCGGAAATGAAATCGGAGATATACGTTTTTTACGTCAGGTCTCTAGCTTTCCAATGATATAAGACACTTGAGTCTACGACTTACGGTCTAGGAGATATGAGCCGTTACGCGCAATTGATTGCTATAGCGCCACCTATGGGCCAATCAGGCTCATAATTTGATAACCTCTCCTCGATTTTTGTACTACCATCTGACAAAGTTTCAAGTCTCCAGCACTTACGGTTTGGGCTGCACGATGCGTTTTACAGGAGAATAATAATAATAATTAAAGCTGCTAGCAGCATTTAGCGGTGTTCAAGCATTTAAGACAGTTAAGACAGTTAAGGCAGTTAAGCTCAAATGCATCAAAATATATTAAGTTTTATGTAGCAAGCATTTAACCATTGACATCATAGATGGAATATACAATGTTTTATACCAAGTTCTAGTACGATTCACCATGATTGACCCTGTTCTTCCATGGTTTACCACAATTGAACACATTCTAGTATGATTTAATATTATTCTAGCATGATTTATCATAGTTACCATGATTTATCTATTCAACCTGTACATGCCCCCAATGAGCCAAATAATGAAAAAGAACCACAGCTCTGCAGATGACACACAGCTCTACTTAGCCCTATCGCCTAACGACTACAGCCCCATTGACTCCCTGTGCCAATGCATTGATGAAGTAAACAATTGGATGTGCCAAAACTTTCTTCAGTTAAACAAAGACAAAATTGAAGTCATTGCGTTTGAAACAAAGATGAAGTTCTCAATGTGAATGCATACCTTCACTCTAGGGGTCTAACAGCTAAAAATCAAGTCAGGAATCTTGGTGTGTCTCTAGAATCAGACCTTAGTTTCAGTAGTCATGTCAAAGCAATAACCAAATCAGCATATTATCATCTGAAAATATTGCAAAAAATAGATGCTTTGTTTCCAGTCAAGACTTAGATAAACTTGTGCATGCTTTCATCTCCAGCAGTGGATTATTGTAATGGACTCTTCACTGGCCTTCCCAAAAAGACCATCAGACAGTTGCAGCTCATACAGAACGCTGAGCAGAACCAGAACATATGAACACATCACACCAGTCCTCAGGTCTTTACACTGGCTCCCAGTTACATTTAGGATTGATTTTAAAGTATTATTACTGGTATATAAATCATTCAATGGCCTAGGACCTCAAAATCTTGCAGATATGCTCACTGAATATAAACCCAACAGATCACTCAGATGATTAGGATCACGTCAGCTAGAAATACCAAGGGTTCACTCTAAACAAGGAGAGTCTGCTTTAGGCTACTTTGCCAGCCATGCTGGAACCAGCTTCCAGAAGAGATCAGATGTGCTCCTACAGTAGAGATCAGATGTGCTCCTACAGTAGAGATCAGATGTGCTCCTCCAGAAGAGATCAGATGTGCTCCTACAGAAGAGATCAGATGTGCTCCTACAGTAGAGATCAGATGTGCTCCTACAGTAGAGATCAGATGTGCTCCTACAGTAGAGATCAGATGTGCTCCTACAGTAGAGATCAGATGTGCTCCTACAGTAGTCACATTCACATCCAGACTCAAAACACTTCTGTTTAGCTGTGCATTTACTGAATGATCACTGTTTCACTGTTCGTCCGACTGTTTGTACTGTATTTTATTGAATTTTTTATTCTATACTGTTTTAATTATTCGTATTTCTGTTGATTATTTTAATTTCTTTATTCTAAACTGTTTTAATTATTCTTATTTCTTTTGATTATTTTTAAATGTTTCTACCGTGATTTACCATGATTTACCATGTTGCTAGCATCAGAACAAATGAAGTGATAAACTCTGTCAAAATATGATTGTCTTATAGTTAACATAGAAAAACTGGTTTGCTTTAGTGCAGAAAACTGGTGAAAAACAAGTCTGTCAAAATGAAAGTGAGCCAATAAGTGGTCTTCTACTGCCCTCTGCTGGACATTATACTTATTAATAAAGTGTTTTCACAGGTGCCTTTGCGCACACACACACTTTCAGGTCATGCTATTGTGAAAATCTCTTTTAGTGGTCTATAAGCATTTCACGTATTTCTTTGTGATGTAATAATATTAAACTTTATAATAAATCATTATTTCATATTATATGATTTATTATAAATATTATTTCCATCATAATACATAGCTTTAAGCATTTGTTTGTAAGCCAATGCTGAAAACTGCTTAAAAAGATTAAAAATGTCTAATGCTGTTGCTCCCTCTCGTGGACAACAGCGGTATTACAATACAGTTGAAATGAATGACAGGATTTTTATTTGTTTTACTTATATCTCGGGAACGAGAAAGCGAAAAAATCTGAAACTCACACCTTAGATAGTGTTAGAGGAGCCCTGTTGAACAAGACCATCCCGGTGTTGCTGGGTTTTTGGAGCAGGGACTTGTGTCCGTTGAAATGTATATCTTTGTGGGCTTATATCTCGGGAATGCATGGGCCAAATCGCGCCACACTCGAATCGAAACTAGATGAGCATGGGGCCTTTCCAACAAGCCCTCCCACAAGTTTCTAGGTGGTCTAGCTCGGGAGATACAGCCGTTCCAAATCGTGGTTCTCACAAATTAGCGATCCGCGGGGGGGTGCTCCCGAGTCCCGCGACGCTAGATTTCGATCAAGACCCCCGAGAGGACCTTACCATCAAAATTTGAGCGTGCAGTGACTTTCCGTTTTCGAGTTATGAGTGAATTTGTACTGAAGGGGCGTGGCCTAACGGTTTTACTTTCGTTTTAAGAATACGTGTGATACTATTCAATGTTATTCTCAATAAGCAAGTTCTCAATAGTAATAGTAATAATAGATGAATTTTGACAAAATGTGAGTGTAAATGTTAAAATAGTGATTTTATAAAGTCTAAATAAGCATTATAGTATAATATTAAATAAAGTAGCATGACAAAAATGACGATTTTAAACAGCAGAGGGCAGTATAATACCACTTATTGGCTTAATAAGCCATTATGCATGTAATTTTCACCTTTTTAACTGTTAACTGTTGCCTTTGGCTTGCTCAGTTGGGGATATTCAAATTAAATAACCAATCATTAATACCATTGATCAGCTCTACCAAACGTGGATGTCTTTTTTTCCAGTAATAAACAAACATTGTTAAGTTGTTTTGATTGATACTGTGAAGCTGCTTTGATACAATCTGTATTGTGAAAAGCGCTATATATATTTCACTTGACTTGACTTATAGAAGCATATTTTGTCACATTTGTCTGAAAATCGTCGTGCTTATTCATATGATCATTCATTGAAGAGATATAGGCTTTCAGGGACAATAGGTGAAGGCTACATATTGAAGTGTCCCTATTTAAAGCTTTTAACAGTTATAGCGCCAGCTATGGTCCGATCTCCATGAAACTTTGCATGCTTCTTCCCCATGTTATGACACATATGCTCATCAATATTTGTGAAGTTCTGAGTTTTCCTTTAGGATGTATAGGCTTTTGAGTGTATTTTGACACACCCCTTTTCTAAATGACCCTGTTACAGCCAGCCAAATGCAAAAGTTCAACTTTTTTTCGATAATTATTGATCTAGAGAGTCCAGAGAATTGTCCTGAACTGGTCTGATTTTGATCGGGCAAAAAACCAGGAACTAGTTCGCAAAAGTAGGTTTTTAATATATTCGTGAATATTTAATGAACGATTTGATTGACAGCAATAATTCTAGAGGCAAAGTTGTTCAGCATGAGGAGATATATCTAATGATATGCATTTTGTGGGGATGTGTGCAACACCACGTGATAACAGAGCCATAAAACTCGTTAGCGCCAACTAGTGGCCGATTTCTTTCAAAACTCTTTCAGACCTCTTGGGCCACGAGTCGAACATGCCCATCGAGTTTCGTTCCGATCGGCTTCAGTTAACCTCGTCTCAGAGAGGCTCAAACTTCATTGGCCGATGGCGGCCATGTTTTTTGAGATACGCCAATATCCTTTTACACATACATGGGACCTTGGTCCAAGACACTGCATACCAAATTTCAAGTCAATCGGACTAACGGTCAGGTGGCCACACCCCCTTTTATGTTTTTTTAATGTTATAGCGCCACCTAATGTTCGATCGTCGCGATTTTTTTACTGTGACCTCAGATTGAACTCATGCACATGTGTTCCAAGTTTGGTGAACCTACCTCATTTACTTCTGGAGTTATAGCCATTTTAGAAAAATAGGCTCCTCCCACAACAATCATTTTGCGCCCCCTATCGACCGGAAATCGAAAATTCAACTTTTTTTCGATAATTATTGATATTCAGACTCCAGAGAACATTTCTGCACTGGTTTGGTTCCAATCGGGTGAAAAACCAGGGACTAGTTCGCAAAAGTAGTTTTTCGACTAAATTCAAAATGGCGGAAAATCCATCATGGCGGAAATGAAATCGGAGATATACGTTTTTTACGTCACGCCCCCAGCTTTCCAATGATATAAGACACTTGAGTCTACGACTTACGGTCTAGGAGTTATGAGCAGTTACGCGCAATTGATTGCTATAGCGCCACCTATGGGCCAATCGGGCTCATAATTTGATAACCTCTCCTCGATTTTTGTACTACCATCTGACAAAGTTTCAACGCTCCAGCACTTACGGTTTGGGCTGCACGATGCGTTTTACAGGAGAATAATAATAATAATAATAATAATTAAAGCTGCTAGCAGCATTTAGCGGTGTTCAAGCAGTTAAGGCAGTTAAGGCAGTTAAGCTCAAAAGCATCAAAAGACATTAAGGCTTATGTAGCAAGCATTGTTTTAGCATGATTTACTATGATATACCACATTTTATTGTGATATTTCATGATTTACCATGTTCTAGTAAGATTTACCATAGTTTACCATGATATACCAAGTTCTAGTATGATTCACCATGATTTACCCTGTTGTAGCATGGTTTTGCACAATTCAACACATTCTAGTATCATTTAACATGATTCTAGCATGATTTACCATAGTTTACCATGATTTTTCTTAATTTACCTTGGTTTACCATGTTATAGGATGATTTACCATGATAAACCACATTCTAGAATGATTTACCAGGATTGTACCATGATTTACCATGATACACCATGTAAGAGAATTATTTACTATGATTTACCATGATACACCATGATTTACCACATTGCTAGCATTGATGTGAAGTGTCAATAGCAATGACGTGTTAAATTTACAAAATATGATTGTCTTATAGTTAACATGGAAAAATTGGTTTGCTTTAGTGCAGAATACTGGTGAAAAACAAGTCTGTCAAAATGAAAGTGAGCCAATAAGTGGTCTTCTACTGCCCTCTGCTGGACATTATACTTATTGATAAAGTGTTTTCACAGGTGGTTTTGCACTCATATTTAACTTGTATGCTTCACACACTCACAAACACACACACACACACACACACACACACACACAAAGACAAATGTTGTAGTTGTTTTCAATGCTATTGGGATGTGTCATTATGAAAATATACTTTAATGGTCATAAGCATTTCACATAATAAGACTCAGAGTCAGACTCAGTAGTAATACTTTAATAGAGGTATTTTCACTAAATGTCAGTGTAAATGTTAAAATAGTGATTTTATAAAGTCTAAATAAGAATTATAGTATACTTTTAGTTAGTAGAATGACAAAATTACTATTTTAAACAGCAGGGGGCAGTATAATACCACTTATTGGCTTAATATGCCATTATGTTCATATCATTTTCACCTTTTTAACTGTTATAGAGGCATATTTTGTCCGATCTGTCTGAAAATTGTCGTGCTTATTTAGTTTCACATGTTTTAACTTGTTTTTAAGAAGATATGAGCATTCATTGAAGAGATATAGGCTTTCAGGGACACCTGGTCAAGGCTACGTATTGAAGTGTCACTATTATAGCCATCTAAATGAATAAGTTATATCTTTTCTGATAATTATTGATCTAGAGAGTCCAGAGAATTGTACTGCACTGGTTTTGAACATTATGATATAAATATTAATATGATCATAGATGGAAAAGACCATTTACAGCCAATGCAGGCATTTTACCATAGAAAATCTATGGTTTTAAAGCTTTTTGACAGTTATAGCGCCACCTATTGTCCGATCTCCATGAAACTTTGTAAGCTTCTTCCCCATGGCATGGCACATATACTCAGCAATTTTTGTGAAGTTTTGAGTTTTTATGTATGATTTATAGGCTTTTGAGTGTATTTTGTCCCGCCCCTATTCTAAATAACCCTTTTACAGTCACTCAAAATGCAAAAGTTCAACTTTTTTTCGATAATTATTGATCTAGAGAGTCCAGAGAATTGTCCTAGACTGGTCTGGTTTTGATCGGGCAAAAAACCAGGGACTAGTTCGCAAAAGTAGGTTTTTAACATATTCGTGAATATTTAATGAACGATTTGATTGGCAGCAATGGTTCTAGAGGCAAAGTTGTTCAGCATGAGGAGATCTATCAAATGATATGCATTTTGTGGGGATGTGTGCAACACCACGTGATTAAAGAGCCATAAAACTCGTTAGCGCCAACTAGTGGCCGATTTCTTTCAAAACTCTTACAGACCTCTTGGGCCATGAGTCGAACATGCCCATCGAGTTTCGTTCCGATCGGCCTCCGTTAACCTCGTCTCAGAGGGGCTCAAACTTCATTGGCCGATGGCGGCCATGTTTTTTGAGATACGCCAATATCCTTTTACACATACATGGTACCTTGGTCCAAGACACTGCATACCAAATTTCAAGTCAATCGGACTAACGGTCAGTTGGCCACACCCCCTTTTATGTTTTTTTTATGTTATAGCGCCACCTAGTGTCCGATCGTCGCGATTTTTTTACTGTGACCTCAGACTGAACTCATGCACATGTGTACCAAGTTTGGTGAACCTACCTCATTTACTTTTGGAGTTATAGCCATTTTAGAAAAATAGGCTCCTCCCACAACGTTCATTTTGCGCCCCCTAGCGACCGGAAATCGAAATTTCAACTTTTTTTCAATAATTATTGATATTCAGACTCCAGAGAACATTTCTGCACTGGTTTGGTTCCGATCGGGCAAAAAACCAGGGACTAGTTCGTAAAAGTAGTTTTTCGACTAAATTCAAAATGGCGGAAAATCCATCATGGCGGAAATGAAATCGGAGATATACGTTTTTTACGTCAGGTCTCTAGCTTTCCAATGATATAAGACACTTGAGTCTACGACTTACGGTCTAGGAGATATGAGCCGTTACGCGCAATTGATTGCTATAGCGCCACCTATGGGCCAATCAGGCTCATAATTTGATAACCTCTCCTCGATTTTTGTACTACCATCTGACAAAGTTTCAAGTCTCCAGCACTTACGGTTTGGGCTGCACGATGCGTTTTACAGGAGAATAATAATAATAATAATAATAATTAAAGCTGCAAGCAGCATTTAGCGGTGTTCAAGCATTTAAAGCCTTTAGGCACATAAGCATTTAAGACATTAAGTTTTATTACAGCCAAAACAGGCAATCTACCATAGGAAATACATGGTTTCAAAGCTTTTTGACAGTTATAGCGCCACCTATGGTCCAATCTCCATAAAATGTTCCATGTTTGTTAATGATGTTATGTCACATATGCTCACCAATTTTTGTAAAGTTCTGAGTTTTTATTTCAGATTTATAGGCTTTTGAGTGTATTTTGTCACGCCCCTTTTCTAAATGACCCTGTTACAACCAGCCAAATGCAAAAGTTAAACTTTTTTTCGATAATTATTGATCTAGAGAGTCCAGAGAATTGCCCTAGACTGGTTTGGTTCTGATCGGGCAAAAAACCAGGGACTAGTTCGCAAAAGTAGGTTTTTAACATATTCATGAATATTTAATGAACGATTTAATTGACAGCAATGGTTCTAGAGGCAAAGTTGTTCAACATGAGGAGATCTATCTAATGATATGCATTTTGTGGGGATGTATGCAACACCACGTGATTACAGAGCTGTAAAACTCGTTAGCGCCAACTAGTGGCCGATTTCTTTCAAAACTCTTACAGACCTCTTGGGCCACGAGTCGAACATGCCCATCGAGTTTCGTTCCGATCGGCCTCCGTTAACCTTGTTTCATAGGTGCTCAAACTTCATTGGCTGATGGCGGCCATGTTTTTTTAGATACGCCAATATCCTTTTACACATACATGGTACCTTGGTCCAAGATGCTGCATACAAAATTTCAAGTCAATCGGACTAACGGTCAGGTGGCCACACCCCCTTTTAAGTTTTTTTTACTGTTATAGCGCCACCATGTGGCCAATCGATGCAGTATTTTTACTGTGACCCCACACTGTCCTCATACACATGTCTGTTGAGTTTGGTGAAGATATCTCATTTACTTCTTGAGTTATAGCCATTTTAGTAAAATTGCCTAATTTCACAATGTTCATTTTGCGCCCCCTATCGACCTTGAATTTAAAAAAAATTTTTTTTGAATTTTTGTCTAGAAATATGAGCAGCAAAATGATTATACACAATATACTTGCCATAAGCTGTAATTTACTTTTGTTTGTACAACATATACAAAATGAGCAGAGAAAGAAAAACTCAACATTTGCTGCATGCACACATTTTTTATTGCACTCTTTGACAACACTCGTTACTTTTGTCAGCTTTGCTGTAGATTATATTGCTGTTGTACACTAACAGATTCAAAGCCTGCTTTGATTGAAATATATTAAAATATTTCTTATTTAAAACAATCAAGCCACACAGTGTTGAACATGCAGAATTTATTCAAAAATAAAAATGACAAAATAAAAATAAATAAAACCGAGCAATGGAGACTTGTAACAGATGAGACGCATCAAGGGCACGGTTACAGTTGAACAGCACCTTGCCAGTGGTGCAGCAAGTGGTCCTTCACAGTCCCTCAAACAAAGCGTCCAGGTCTGCAGCGTCTTCTCCCTCTATCTCAATGGCAGAATCTTCTGTTGCTTTGGGTGCCGCGTCTTCCACTGGTACAGACAAACCTGAACTGCTGCTGGCAGTTTTGTCAGTAAAGGTGATTTGAGTGACAAACTGCCTCCTTGTTTGGATGGACATCTCGTCATATTTGATCAATCAAGTTAATCAAGTTCTCTCTGAATACTGGTATGTTATATGATGATGGTCTGTATACGACTGCCACAGTTGTGTTTAACTCTTGTACATTGCACATTAGATATTCAATGTTAGTACATAAACTTCTGGCATATATTCATGGAAGATTGAGACAAATCAAACAAACAGGAGATTACTCTGCATTTGGAAAAGTCTCTGTCATTGCAGTTGGAGATTTTTATCAGCTGCCTCCTGTGAAAGGAAAATACCTTTACACCGAACTCTGACAAAATATGATTGTGTTATTATAGTAATTGTCATATAAGGGATTTTTTAGTGGCTAAATAAATGAATGCAAAAACACATGTGAAAAGACTATTAATAAGTATAATGTCCAGCAGAGGGCAGTAGAAGACCACTTATTGTCTCACTTTCATTTTGAACTACTTGGTTTCATCAGTATTATGCACTAAAGCAAACCAGTTTTTTTCATGTTAACTCAATTATGCATGCTTACATACACACACACACACACACACACACACACACTTTTGGGTTATATTATTGTGAAAATCTCTTTTAGTGGTCTATAAGCATTTCACATATTTCTTTGTGATATAATTATATTCAACTTTATAATAAATCCTTATTTATTATTATATTATTTATTATAAATATTATTTCCATCATAATAAATAGCTTTAAGCATTTGTTTGTTAGCCAATGCTGAAAACTGCTTAAAAAGATAAAAAATGTCTAATGCTGTTGCTCCCTCTCGTGGACAACAGCGGTATTACAATACAGTTGAAATGAATGACAGGATTTTTTTTATTTGTTTTACTTATATCTCGGGAACGAGAAAGCGAAAAAATCTGAAACTCAGACCTTAGATAGTGTTAGAGGAGCCCTGTTGAACAAGACCATCCCGGTGTTGCTGGGTTTTTGGAGCAGGGACTTGTGTCCGTTGAAATGTATATCTTTGTGGGCTTATATCTCGGGAATGCATGAGCCAAATCGCGCCATACTCGAATCGAAACTAGATGAGGACGGGGCCTTTCCAACAAGCTCTCCCACAAGTTTCTAGGTGGTCTAGCTCGGGAGATACAGCCGTTCCAAATCGTGGTTCTCACAAATTAGCGATCCGCGGGGGGGGGTGCTCCCGAGTCCCGCGACGCTAGATTTCGATCAAGACCCCCGAGAGGACCTTACCATCAAAATTTGAGCATGCAGTGACTTTCCGTTTTCGAGTTATGAGTGAATTTGTACTGAAGGGGCGTGGCCTAACGGTTTTACTTTCGTTTTAAAAAGTCGATGTGGATTTGAATGTAATACTATTCTCAAATAAGCAAGTTCTCAATAGTAGATCTCCAATAGATGAATTTTGACAAAATGTGAGTGTAAATGTTAAAATAGTGATTTTATAAAGTCTAAATAAGCATTATAGTATAATATTAGTAAGTAGCATGACAAAATGTCTATTTTAAACAGCAGGGGTCAGTATAATACCACTTATTGGCTTAATATGCAGCTTTCAGGGACACCTGTTCAAGGCTACGTATTGAAATGTCACTATTATAGCCATGCAAATGAATAAGTTATACCTTTTCTGATAATTATTGATCTAGAGAGTCCAGAGAATTGTACTGCACTGGTTTGAACATTGATTTTAACATATGCTCATAGATGGAAAAAAAAAAAGAGCACACACAGCCAATACAGGCAATTTACCATTGGAAATGCATGGTTTTAAAGCTTTTTAACAGTTATAGCGCCAGCTATGGTCCGATCTCCATGAAACTTTGCATGCTTCTTCCCCATGTTATGACACATATGCTCATCAATATTTGTGAAGTTCTGAGTTTTCCTTTAGGATGTATAGGCTTTTGAGTGTATTTTGACACCCCCCTTGTCTAAATGACCCTGTTACAGCCAGCCAAATGCAAAAATTCAACTTTTTTTCGATAATTATTGATCTAGAGAGTCCAGAGAATTGTCCTAGACTGGTCTGATTTTGATCGGGCAAAAAACCAGGGACTAGTTCGCAAAAGTAGGTTTTTAACATATTCGTGCATGTTTAATGAACGATTTAATTGACAGCAATGGTTCTAGAGGCAAAGTTGTTCAGCATGAGGAGATCTATCTAGTGATATGCATTTTGTGTGGATGTGTGCAACACCACGTGATTACAGAGCCGTAAAACTCGTTAGCGCCAACTAGTGGCCGATTTCTTTCAAAACTCTTACAGACCTCTTGGGCCACGAGTCGAACATGTCCATCGAGTTTCGTTCCGATCGGCCTCCGTTAACCTTGTTTCATAGGTGCTCAAATTCATTGGCCGATGGCGGCCATGTTTTTTGAGATACGCCAATATCCTTTTACAAATACATGGTACCTTGGACCAAGACACTGCATACCAAATTTCAAGTCAATCGGACTAACGGTCAGGTGGCCACACCCCCTTTTATGTTTTTTTAATGTTATAGCGCCACCTAGTGTCCGATCGTCGCGATTTTTTTACTGTGACCTCAGACTGAACTCTTGCACATGTGTACCAAGTTTGGTGAACCTACCTCATTTACTTTTGGAGTTAAAGCCATTTTAGAAAAATAGACTCCTCCCACAACGTTCATTTTGCACCCCCTAGCGACCGGAAATCGAACTTTCAACTTTTTTTCGATAATTATTGATATTCAGACTCCAGAGAACATTTCTGCACTGGTTTGGTTCCGATCGGGCGAAAAACCAGGGACTAGTTCGCAAAAGTAGTTTTTCGACAAAATTCAAAATGGCGGAAAATCCATCATGGCGGAAATGAAATCGGAGATATACGTTTTTTACGTCAGGCCCCCAGCTTTCCAATGATATAAGACACTTGAGTCTACGCCTTACGGTCTAGGAGTTATGAGCAATTACGCGCAATTGATCGCTATAGCGCCACCTATGGGCCAATCGGGCTCATAATTTGATAACCTCTCCTCGATTTTTGTACTACCATCTGACAAAGTTTCAAGTCTCCAGCCCTTACGGTTTGGGCTGCACGATGCGTTTTACGGCAGAATA
Organism: Semotilus atromaculatus; assembly: GCA_031834385.1. Lineage (NCBI taxonomy): Eukaryota > Metazoa > Chordata > Actinopteri > Cypriniformes > Leuciscidae > Semotilus > Semotilus atromaculatus. The sequence goes on along the minus strand of JAULUF010000016.1, from coordinate 45,989 downwards.
ATAATAATAATAATAATAATAATAATTAAAGCTGCTAGCAGCATTTAGCGGTGTTCAAGCATTTAAGACAGTTAAGACAGTTAAGGCAGTTAAGACAGTTAAGGCAGTTAAGCTCAAATGCATCAAAATATATTAAGTTTTATGTAGCAAGCATTTAACCATTGACATCATAGATGGAATATACAATGTTTTATACCAAGTTCTAGTACGATTCACCATGATTGACCCTGTTCTTGCATGGTTTACCACAATTGAACACATTCTAGTATGATTTAATATTATTCTAGCATGATTTATCATAGTTACCATGATTTATCTATTCAACCTGTACATGCCCCCAATGAGCCAAATAATGAAAAAGAACCACAGCTCTGCAGACGACACACAGCTCTACTTAGCCCTATCGCCTAACGACTACAGCCCCATTGACTCCCTGTGCCAATGCATTGATGAAGTAAACAATTGGATGTGCCAAAACTTTCTTCAGTTAAATAAAGACAAAATTGAAGTCATTGCGTTTGAAACAAAGATGAAGTTCTCAAGGTGAATGCATACCTTCACCGTAGGGGTCTAACAGCTAAAAATCAAGTCAGGAATCTTGGTGTGTCTCTAGAATCAGACCTTAGCTTCAGTAGTCATGTCAAAGCAATAACCAAATCAGCATATTATCATCTGAAAATATTGCAAAAAATAGATGCTTTGTTTCCAGTCAAGACTTAGATAAACTTGTGCATGCTTTCATCTCCAGCAGTGGATTATTGTAATGGACTCTTCACTGGCCTTCCCAAAAAGACCATCAGACAGTTGCAGCTCATACAGAACGCTGAGCAGAACCAGAACATATGAACACATCACACCAGTCATCAGGTCTTTACACTGGCTCCCAGTTACATTTAGGATTGATTTTAAAGTATTATTACTGGTATATAAATCATTCAATGGCCTAGGACCTCAAAATATTGCAGATATGCTCACTGAATATAAACCCAACAGATCACTCAGATGATTAGGATCACGTCAGCTAGAAATACCAAGGGTTCACTCTAAACAAGGAGAGTCTGCTTTAGACTACTTTGCCAGCCATGCTGGAACCAGCTTCCAAAAGAGATCAGATGTGCTACTCCAGAAGAGATCAGATGTGCTCCTACAGTAGAGATCAGATGTGCTCCTCCAGAAGAGATCAGATGTGCTCCTACAGTAGAGATCAGATGTGCTCCTACAGTAGAGATCAGATGTGCTCCTACAGTAGAGATCAGATGTGCTCCTCCAGAAGAGATCAGATGTGCTCCTCCAGTAGAGATCAGATGTGCTACTCCAGAAGAGATCAGATGTGCTCCTACAGTAGAGATCAGATGTGCTCCTCCAGAAGAGATCAGATGTGCTCCTACAGTAGAGATCAGATGTGCTCCTACAGTAGAGATCAGATGTGCTCCTACAGTAGAGATCAGATGTGCTCCTCCAGAAGAGATCAGATGTGCTCCTCCAGTAGAGATCAGATGTGCTCCTCCAGAAGAGATCAGATGTGCTCCTACAGTATAGATCAGATGTGCTCCTACAGTATAGATCAGATGTGCTCCTACAGTATAGATCAGATGTGCTCCTACAGTAGAGATCAGATGTGCTCCTACAGTATAGATCAGATGTGCTACTCCAGAAGAGATCAGATGTGCTCCTCCAGTAGTCACATTCACATCCAGACTCAAAACACTTCTGTTTAGCTGTGCATTTACTGAATGATCACTGTTTCACTGTTCGTCCGACTGTTTGTTCTGTATTTTATTGAATTTTTTATTCTATACTGTTTTAATTATTCGTATTTCTGTTGATTATTTTAATTTCTTTATTCTAAACTGTTTTAATTATTCTTATTTCTTTTGATTATTTTTAAATGTTTCTACCGTGATTTACCATGATTTACCATGTTGCTAGCATCAGAACAAATGAAGTGATAAACTCTGTCAAAATATGATTGTCTTATAATAGTTAACATAGAAAAACTGGTTTGCTTTAGTGCAGAAAACTGGTGAAAAACAAGTCTGTCAAAATGAAAGTGAGCCAATAAGTGGTCTTCTACTGCCCTCTGCTGGACATTATACTTATTAATAAAGTGTTTTCACAGGTGCCTTTGCACACACACACACACACACACACTTTCAGGTCATGCTATTGTGAAAATCTCTTTTAGTGGTCTATAAGCATTTCACGTATTTATTTGTGATGTAATTATATTAAACTTTATAATAAATCATTATTTCATATTATATGATTTATTATAAATATTATTTCCATCATAATACATAGCTTTAAGCATTTGTTTGTTAGCCAATGCTGAAAACTGCTTAAAAAGATTAAAAATGTCTAATGCTGTTGCTCCCTCTCGTGGACAACAGCGGTATTACAATACAGTTGAAATGAATGACAGGATTTTTTTATTTGTTTTACTTATATCTCGGGAACGAGAAAGCGAAAAAATCTGAAACTCAGACCTTAGATAGTGTTAGAGGAGCCCTGTTGAACAAGACCATCCCGGTGTTGCTGGGTTTTTGGAGCAGGGACTTGTGTCCGTTGAAATGTATATCTTTGTGGGCTTATATCTCGGGAATGCATGGGCCAAATCGCACCATACTCGAATCGAAGCTAGATGAGGACGGGCCCTTTCCAACAAGCTATCGCACAAGGATCTACGTGGTCTAGATCGGGAGATACAGCCGTTCCAAATCGTGGTTCTCACAAATTAGCGATCCGCGGGGGGGTGCTCCCGAGTCCCGCGACGCTAGATTTCAATCAAGACCCCCGAGAGGACCTTACCATCAAAATTTGAGCATGCAGTGACTTTCCGTTTTCGAGTTATGAGTGAATTTGTACTGAAGGGGCGTGGCCTAACGGTTTTACTTTCGTTTTAAAAAGTCGATGTGGATTTGAATGTAATACTATTCTCAAATAAGCAAGTTCTCAATAGTAGATCTCCAATAGATGAATTTTGACAAAATGTGAGTGTAAATGTTAAAATAGTGATTTTATAAAGTCTAAATAAGCATTATAGTATAATATTAGTAAGTAGCATGACAAAATGTCTATTTTAAACAGCAGGGGTCAGTATAATACCACTTATTGGCTTAATATGCAGCTTTCAGGGACACCTGTTCAAGGCTACGTATTGAAATGTCACTATTATAGCCATGCAAATGAATAAGTTATACCTTTTCTGATAATTATTGATCTAGAGAGTCCAGAGAATTGTACTGCACTGGTTTGAACATTGATTTTAACATATGCTCATAGATGGAAAAAAAAAAAGAGCACACACAGCCAATACAGGCAATTTACCATTGGAAATGCATGGTTTTAAAGCTTTTTAACAGTTATAGCGCCAGCTATGGTCCGATCTCCATGAAACTTTGCATGCTTCTTCCCCATGTTATGACACATATGCTCATCAATATTTGTGAAGTTCTGAGTTTTCCTTTAGGATGTATAGGCTTTTGAGTGTATTTTGACACCCCCCTTGTCTAAATGACCCTGTTACAGCCAGCCAAATGCAAAAATTCAACTTTTTTTCGATAATTATTGATCTAGAGAGTCCAGAGAATTGTCCTAGACTGGTCTGATTTTGATCGGGCAAAAAACCAGGGACTAGTTCGCAAAAGTAGGTTTTTAACATATTCGTGCATATTTAATGAACGATTTAATTGACAGCAATGGTTCTAGAGGCAAAGTTGTTCAGCATGAGGAGATCTATCTAGTGATATGCATTTTGTGTGGATGTGTGCAACACCACGTGATTACAGAGCCGTAAAACTCGTTAGCGCCAACTAGTGGCCGATTTCTTTCAAAACTCTTACAGACCTCTTGGGCCACGAGTCGAACATGTCCATCGAGTTTCGTTCCGATCGGCCTCCGTTAACCTTGTTTCATAGGTGCTCAAATTCATTGGCCGATGGCGGCCATGTTTTTTGAGATACGCCAATATCCTTTTACACATACATGGTACCTTGGACCAAGACACTGCATACCAAATTTCAAGTCAATCGGACTAACGGTCAGGTGGCCACACCCCCTTTTATGTTTTTTTAATGTTATAGCGCCACCTAGTGTCTGATCGTCGCGATTTTTTTACTGTGACCTCAGACTGAACTCTTGCACATGTGTACTAAGTTTGGTGAACCTACCTCATTTACTTTTGGAGTTAAAGCCATTTTAGAAAAATAGGCTCCTCCCACAACGTTCATTTTGCACCCCCTAGCGACCGGAAATCGAACTTTCAACTTTTTTTCGATAATTATTGATATTCAGACTCCAGAGAACATTTCTGCACTGGTTTGGTTCCGATCGGGCGAAAAACCAGGGACTAGTTCGCAAAAGTAGTTTTTCGACAAAATTCAAAATGGCGGAAAATCCATCATGGCGGAAATGAAATCGGAGATATACGTTTTTTACGTCAGGCCCCCAGCTTTCCAATGATATAAGACACTTGAGTCTACGCCTTACGGTCTAGGAGTTATGAGCAATTACGCGCAATTGATCGCTATAGCGCCACCTATGGGCCAATCGGGCTCATAATTTGATAACCTCTCCTCGATTTTTGTACTACCATCTGACAAAGTTTCAAGTCTCCAGCCCTTACGGTTTGGGCTGCACGATGCGTTTTACGGCAGAAGAATAATAATAATAATAATAATAATAATAATAATAATAATAATAATAAAAATCAGTACAAATACAATAGGTTTTCAGCACTTCGTGCTTGAACACCTAATAATAATAATAATAATAATAAAAATCAGTACAAATACAATAGGTTTTCAGCACTTCGTGCTTGAACACCTAATTAAAGCTGCAAAGCAGCATTTAGCGGTGTTCAAGCAGTTAAGGCCTTTAAGGCCGTTAAGCACAAAAGCATCAAAAGTCATTAAGTTTTATGTAGCAAGCATGATTTACCATGATATACTACATTTCAGTGTGATTTTTCATGATTTACCATGTTCCAGTATGATTTACCATGAATCTAACATGATTTTCCATAGTTTACCTTGATGTACCATGTTATAGGATGATTTACCATGATATAGCACATTCTAGAATGATTTACCAGGATTCTAGCATGATTTACCTTATTTACTATGATTTACCATGTTTCTGGCATTATTTACCATGATTTACCACGTTGATAGCAATTATGTGAAGCATCAGAACAATTGAAGTGATAAACTCTGACAAAATATGATTGTGTTATAATAGTAATTGTTTTATAAGTGATTTTATAGTGTCTATATGCATATGAATGCAAAAGCACATGTGAAAAGACTATTAGTAAGAAGAGTGGCCAGCAGAGGGCAGTAGAAGACCACTTATTGGCTCACTTTCATTTTAAACTACTTTGTTTCTCCAGTATAATAATTCTGCACTGAAGCAAACCATTTTTATCATGTTAACTCCATAATGCATGCTTACACACACACACACACACACGTTTGGGATCTGTTATTGTGAAAAGCCATGTTCTAACACTGTTTACCATGATTTACCACATTGCTAGCATTGATGTGAAGTGTCAGTACAAATGAACTGATACACTCTGACAGAATATGAATGTGTTTTAATAGTGATTGTTATATAAGTGATTTTATAGTGTCTATATGCATATGAATGCAAAAGCACATGTGAAAAGACTATTAATAAGTAAAGTGGCCAGCAGAGGGCAGTAAAAGACCACTTATTGGCTTACTTTCATTTTAAACTACTTTGTTTCTCCAGTATGCTGCACTGAAGCAAACCTTTTTTATCATGTTAACTCCATAATGCATTCTTACACACACACACACAGCATTTCACATATTTCTTTGCAATGTAATAATATATAACTAATTAAAGAAAATGCTTTAAGCATTTGTTTGCTTTAAGCCAATGCTGAAAGCTGATAAAAAGATTAAAAATGTCTAATGCTGCTGCTCCATCTAGTGGACAACAGTGCTATTACAGCCTACTTATACAATATGCCATGTTTTTCATATCATTTAATCTACACACACTCATTCTGTTGTAGATAGAGACATTTGGAACTTCAGGATCCAATGTGACTCAATTGTCACTTCAATAGATGATTTTTGACTAAATGTTTTTGTAAATGTTAAAATAGTGAAATTATAAAGTCTAAATATTAAGTATAGTTGAGTAGTGTGACAAAATGACTTTTTTTAAACAGCAGGGGGCAGTAAAATACCACTTATTGGCTTAATAGGCCATTATGTGCATATAATTTTCACCTTTTTAACTGTTATACAAGCATATTTTGTCCAATCTGTCCGAAAATTTTCATGATTATTTAGAGTCACGGCCCACATGTTCAGACTTGTTTTTAATACGATCTGAGCATTCATTGAAGAGATATAGGCTTTCGGGCACATTCGGTCAAGACTACACATTGAAGTGACCCTATTATAGCCATCCAAATGAATAAATGATACCTTTTCTGATAATTATTGATCTAGAGAGTCCAGAGAATTGTACTGCACTGGTTTTAAACATTATGATGTGAAAATTATACGATCATAGATGGAAAAGACCATTTACAGCCAATACATGCAATTTACCATAGGAAATACATGGTTTTAAAGCTTTTTAACAGTTAAAGCGCCACCTATGGTCCGATCTCCATGAAACTTTGCATGCTTCTTCCCCATGGTATGGCACATATGCTCACCAATTTTTGTGAAGTTCTGAGTTTTTGTGTATGATTTATAGGCTTTTGAGTGTATTTTGTCCAGCCCCTATTCTAAATAACCCTTTTACAGACACTCAAAATGCAAAAGTTCAACTTTTTTTTGATAATTATTGATCTAGAGAGTCCAGAGAATTGTCCTAGACTGGTCTGGTTTTGATCGGGCGAAAAACCAGGGACTAGTTCGCAAAAGTAGGTTTTTAACATATTCGTGAATATTTAATGAACGATTTGATTGACAGCAATGGTTCTAGAGGCAAAGTTGTTCAGCATGAGGAGATCTATCATATGATATGCATTTTGTGTGGATGTGTGCAACACCACGTGATTACAGAGCCGTAAAACTCGTTAGCGCCAACTAGTGGCCGATTTCTTTCAAAACTCTTACAGACCTCTTGGGCCATGAGTCGAACATGCCCATCGAGTTTCGTTCCGATCGGCCTCCGTTAACCTCGTCTCAGAGGTGCTCAAACTTCATTGGCCGATGGCGGCCTTGTTTTTTGAGATACGCCAATATCCTTTTACACATACATGGTACCTTGGTCCAAGACACTGCATACCAAATTTCAAGTCAATCGGACTAACGGTCAGGTGGCCACACCCCCTTTTATGTTTTTTTAATGTTATAGCGCCACCTAGTGTCCGATCGTCGCGATTTTTTTACTGTGACCTCAGACTGAACTCATGCACATGTGTACCAAGTTTGGTGAACCTACCTCATTTACTTTTGGAGTTATAGCCATTTTAGAAAAATAGGCTCCTCCCACAACGTTCATTTTGCGCCCCCTAGCGACCGGAAATCGAAATTTCAACTTTTTTTCGATAATTATTGATATTCAGACTCCAGAGAACATTTCTGCACTGGTTTGGTTCCGATCGGGCGAAAAACCAGGGACTAGTTCGCAAAAATCGTTTTTTGACAAAATTCAAAATGGCGGAAAATCTATCATGGCGGAAATGAAATCGGAGATATACGTTTTTTAAGTCAAGAGTCCAGCTTTCCAATGATATAAGACACTTGACTCTACGACTTACGGTCTAGGAGTTATGAGCACTTTCGCGTTTTTGTTGCTATAGCGCCACCTATGGGCCAATCGGGCTCATACTCTCTCAACCTCTCCTCGATTTCTGTGCTACCTTAATCCCAAATATCAAGTCTCTAGCACTTACGGTTTGGTCTGCACGACGCGTTTTAGGGCGGAATAATAATAATAATAATAATAATTAAAGCTGCTAGCAGCATTTAGCGGTGTTCAAGCATTTAAGACAGTTAAGACAGTTAAGGCAGTTAAGCTCAAATGCATCAAAATATATTAAGTTTTATGTAGCAAGCATTTAACCATTGACATCATAGATGGAATATACAATGTTTTATACCAAGTTCTAGTACGATTCACCATGATTGACCCTGTTCTTGCATGGTTTACCACAATTGAACACATTCTAGTATGATTTAATATTATTCTAGCATGATTTATCATAGTTACCATGATTTATCTATTCAACCTGTACATGCCCCCAATGAGCCAAATAATGAAAAAGAACCACAGCTCTGCAGATGACACACAGCTCTACTTAGCCCTATCGCCTAACGACTACAGCCCCATTGACTCCCTGTGCCAATGCATTGATGAAGTAAACAATTGGATGTGCCAAAACTTTCTTCAGTTAAATAAAGACAAAATTGAAGTCATTGCGTTTGAAACAAAGATGAAGTTCTCAAGGTGAATGCATACCTTCACTCTAGGGGTCTAACAGCTAAAAATCAAGTCAGGAATCTTGGTGTGTCTCTAGAATCAGACCTTAGCTTCAGTAGTCATGTCAAAGCAATAACCAAATCAGCATATTATCATCTGAAAATATTGCAAAAAATAGATGCTTTGTTTCCAGTCAAGACTTAGATAAACTTGTGCATGCTTTCATCTCCAGCAGTGGATTATTGTAATGGACTCTTCACTGGCCTTCCCAAAAAGACCATCAGACAGTTGCAGCTCATACAGAACGCTGAGCAGAACCAGAACATATGAACACATCACACCAGTCATCAGGTCTTTACACTGGCTCCCAGTTACATTTAGGATTGATTTTAAAGTATTATTACTGGTATATAAATCATTCAATGGCCTAGGACCTCAAAATATTGCAGATATGCTCACTGAATATAAACCCAACAGATCACTCAGATGATTAGGATCACGTCAGCTAGAAATACCAAGGGTTCACTCTAAACAAGGAGAGTCTGCTTTAGACTACTTTGCCAGCCATGCTGGAACCAGCTTCCAAAAGAGATCAGATGTGCTACTCCAGAAGAGATCAGATGTGCTCCTACAGTAGAGATCAGATGTGCTCCTCCAGTAGAGATCAGATGTGCTCCTCCAGAAGAGATCAGATGTGCTCCTAAAGTAGAGATCAGATGTGCTCCTACAGTAGAGATCAGATGTGCTCCTACAGTAGAGATCAGATGTGCTCCTACAGTAGAGATCAGATGTGCTCCTACAGTAGAGATCAGATGTGCTCCTACAGTAGAGATCAGATGTGCTCCTCCAGAAGAGATCAGATGTGCTCCTCCAGTAGAGATCAGATGTGCTCCTACAGTAGTCACATTCACATCCAGACTCAAAACACTTCTGTTTAGCTGTGCATTTACTGAATGATCACTGTTTCACTGTTCGTCCGACTGTTTGTTCTGTATTTTATTGAATTTTTTATTCTATACTGTTTTAATTATTCGTATTTCTGTTGATTATTTTAATTTCTTTATTCTAAACTGTTTTAATTATTCTTATTTCTTTTGATTATTTTTAAATGTTTCTACCGTGATTTACCATGATTTACCATGTTGCTAGCATCAGAACAAATGAAGTGATAAACTCTGTCAAAATATGATTGTCTTATAATAGTTAACATAGAAAAACTGGTTTGCTTTAGTGCAGAAAACTGGTGAAAAACAAGTCTGTCAAAATGAAAGTGAGCCAATAAGTGGTCTTCTACTGCCCTCTGCTGGACATTATACTTATTAATAAAGTGTTTTCACAGGTGCCTTTGCACACACACACACACACACACTTTCAGGTCATGCTATTGTGAAAATCTCTTTTAGTGGTCTATAAGCATTTCACGTATTTCTTTGTGATGTAATTATATTAAACTTTATAATAAATCATTATTTCATATTATATGATTTATTATAAATATTATTTCCATCATAATACATAGCTTTAAGCATTTGTTTGTAAGCCAATGCTGAAAACTGCTTAAAAAGATTAAAAATGTCTAATGCTGTTGCTCCCTCTCGTGGACAACAGCGGTATTACAATACAGTTGAAATGAATGACAGGATTTTTATTTGTTTTACTTATATCTCGGGAACGAGAAAGCGAAAAAATCTGAAACTCAGACCTTAGATAGTGTTAGAGGAGCCCTGTTGAACAAGACCATCCCGGTGTTGCTGGGTTTTTGGAGCAGGGACTTGTGTCCGTTGAAATGTATATCTTTGTGGGCTTATATCTCGGGAATGCATGGGCCAAATCGCACCATACTCGAATCGAAGCTAGATGAGGACGGGCCCTTTCCAACAAGCTATCGCACAAGGATCTACGTGGTCTAGATCGGGAGATACAGCCGTTCCAAATCGTGGTTCTCACAAATTAGCGATCCGCGGGGGGGTGCTCCCGAGTCCCGCGACGCTAGATTTCAATCAAGACCCCCGAGAGGACCTTACCATCAAAATTTGAGCATGCAGTGACTTTCCGTTTTCGAGTTATGAGTGAATTTGTACTGAAGGGGCGTGGCCTAACGGTTTTACTTTCGTTTTAAAAAGTCGATGTGGATTTGAATGTAATACTATTCTCAAATAAGCAAGTTCTCAATAGTAGATCTCCAATAGATGAATTTTGACAAAATGTGAGTGTAAATGTTAAAATAGTGATTTTATAAAGTCTAAATAAGCATTATAGTATAATATTAGTAAGTAGCATGACAAAATGTCTATTTTAAACAGCAGGGGTCAGTATAATACCACTTATTGGCTTAATATGCAGCTTTCAGGGACACCTGTTCAAGGCTACGTATTGAAATGTCACTATTATAGCCATGCAAATTAATAAGTTATACCTTTTCTGATAATTATTGATCTAGAGAGTCCAGAGAATTGTACTGCACTGGTTTGAACATTGATTTTAACATATGCTCATAGATGGAAAAAAAAAAAGAGCACACACAGCCAATACAGGCAATTTACCATTGGAAATGCATGGTTTTAAAGCTTTTTAACAGTTATAGCGCCAGCTATGGTCCGATCTCCATGAAACTTTGCATGCTTCTTCCCCATGTTATGACACATATGCTCATCAATATTTGTGAAGTTCTGAGTTTTCCTTTAGGATGTATAGGCTTTTGAGTGTATTTTGACACCCCCCTTGTCTAAATGACCCTGTTACAGCCAGCCAAATGCAAAAATTCAACTTTTTTTCGATAATTATTGATCTAGAGAGTCCAGAGAATTGTCCTAGACTGGTCTGATTTTGATCGGGCAAAAAACCAGGGACTAGTTCGCAAAAGTAGGTTTTTAACATATTCGTGCATATTTAATGAACGATTTAATTGACAGCAATAATTCTAGAGGCAAAGTTGTTCAGCATGAGGAGATCTATCATATGATATGCATTTTGTGTGGATGTGTGCAACACCACGTGATTACAGAGCCGTAAAACTCGTTAGCGCCAACTAGTGGCCGATTTCTTTCAAAACTCTTACAGACCTCTTGGGCCACGAGTCGAACATGTCCATCGAGTTTCGTTCCGATCGGCCTCCGTTAACCTTGTTTCATAGGTGCTCAAATTCATTGGCCGATGGCGGCCATGTTTTTTGAGATACGCCAATATCCTTTTACACATACATGGTACCTTGGACCAAGACACTGCATACCAAATTTCAAGTCAATCGGACTAACGGTCAGGTGGCCACACCCCCTTTTATGTTTTTTTAATGTTATAGCGCCAGCTAGTGTCCGATCGTCGCGATTTTTTTACTGTGACCTCAGACTGAACTCTTGCACATGTGTACCAAGTTTGGTGAACCTACCTCATTTACTTTTGGAGTTATAGCCATTTTAGAAAAATAGGCTCCTCCCACAACGTTCATTTTGCACCCCCTTTCGACCGGAAATCGAACTTTCAACTTTTTTTCGATAATTATTGATATTCAGACTCCAGAGAACATTTCTGCACTGGTTTGGTTCCGATCGGGCGAAAAACCAGGGACTAGTTTGCAAAAGTAGTTTTTCGACAAAATTCAAAATGGCGGAAAATCCATCATGGCGGAAATGAAATCGGAGATATACGTTTTTTACGTCAGGCCCCCAGCTTTCCAATGATATAAGACACTTGAGTCTACGCCTTACGGTCTAGGAGTTATGAGCAGTTACGCGCAATTGATCGCTATAGCGCCACCTATGGGCCAATCGGGCTCATAATTTGATAACCTCTCCTCGATTTTTATACTACCATCTGACAAAGTTTCAAGTCTCCAGCCCTTACGGTTTGGGCTGCACGATGCGTTTTCCGGCAGAAGAATAATAATAATAATAATAATAATAATAATAATAATAATAATAAAAATCAGTACAAATACAATAGGTTTTCAGCACTTCGTGCTTGAACACCTAATTAAAGCTGCAAAGCAGCATTTAGCGGTGTTCAAGCAGTTAAGGCCTTTAAGGCCGTTAAGCACAAAAGCATCAAAAGTCATTAAGTTTTATGTAGCAAGCATGATTTACCATGATATACTACATTTCAGTGTGATTTTTCATGATTTACCATGTTCCAGTATGATTTACCATGAATCTAACATGATTTTCCATAGTTTACCTTGATGTACCATGTTATAGGATGATTTACCATGATATAGCACATTCTAGAATGATTTACCAGGATTCTAGCATGATTTACCTTATTTACTATGATTTACCATGTTTCTGGCATTATTTACCATGATTTACCACGTTGATAGCAATTATGTGAAGCATCAGAACAATTGAAGTGATAAACTCTGACAAAATATGATTGTGTTATAATAGTAATTGTTTTATAAGTGATTTTATAGTGTCTATATGCATATGAATGCAAAAGCACATGTGAAAAGACTATTAGTAAGAAGAGTGGCCAGCAGAGGGCAGTAGAAGACCACTTATTGGCTCACTTTCATTTTAAACTACTTTGTTTCTCCAGTATAATAATTCTGCACTGAAGCAAACCATTTTTATCATGTTAACTCCATAATGCATGCTTACACACACACACACACACACACACACACACGTTTGGGATCTGTTATTGTGAAAAGCCATGTTCTAACACTGTTTACCATGATTTACCACATTGCTAGCATTGATGTGAAGTGTCAGTACAAATGAACTGATACACTCTGACAGAATATGAATGTGTTTTAATAGTGATTGTTATATAAGTGATTTTATAGTGTCTATATGCATATGAATGCAAAAGCACATGTGAAAAGACTATTAATAAGTAAAGTGGCCAGCAGAGGGCAGTAAAAGACCACTTATTGGCTTACTTTCATTTTAAACTACTTTGTTTCTCCAGTATGCTGCACTGAAGCAAACCATTTTTATCATGTTAACTCCATAATGCATTCTTACACGCACACACACACACACACACACAGCATTTCACATATTTCTTTGCAATGTAATAATATATAACTAATTAAAGAAAATGCTTTAAGCATTTGTTTGCTTTAAGCCAATGCTGAAAGCTGATAAAAAGATTAAAAATGTCTAATGCTGCTGCTCCATCTAGTGGACAACAGTGCTATTACAGCCTACTTATACAATATGCCATGTTTTTCATATCATTTAATCTACACACACTCATTCTGTTGTAGATAGAGACATTTGGAACTTCAGGATCCAATGTGACTCAATTGTCACTTCAATAGATGATTTTTGACTAAATGTTTTTGTAAATGTTAAAATAGTGAAATTATAAAGTCTAAATATTAAGTATAGTTGAGTAGTGTGACAAAATGACTTTTTTTAAACAGCAGGGGGCAGTAAAATACCACTTATTGGCTTAATAGGCCATTATGTGCATATAATTTTCACCTTTTTAACTGTTATACAAGCATATTTTGTCCAATCTGTCCGAAAATTTTCATGATTATTTAGAGTCACGGCCCACATGTTCAGACTTGTTTTTAATACGATCTGAGCATTCATTGAAGAGATATAGGCTTTCGGGCACATTCGGTCAAGACTACACATTGAAGTGACCCTATTATAGCCATCCAAATGAATAAATGATACCTTTTCTGATAATTATTGATCTAGAGAGTCCAGAGAATTGTACTGCACTGGTTTTAAACATTATGATGTGAAAATTATACGATCATAGATGGAAAAGACCATTTACAGCCAATACATGCAATTTACCATAGGAAATACATGGTTTTAAAGCTTTTTAACAGTTAAAGCGCCACCTATGGTCCGATCTCCATGAAACTTTGCATGCTTCTTCCCCATGGTATGGCACATATGCTCACCAATTTTTGTGAAGTTCTGAGTTTTTGTGTATGATTTATAGGCTTTTGAGTGTATTTTGTCCAGCCCCTAGTCTAAATAACCCTTTTACAGTCACTCAAAATGCAAAAGTTCAACTTTTTTTTGATAATTATTGATCTAGAGAGTCCAGAGAATTGTCCTAGACTGGTCTGGTTTTGATCGGGCGAAAAACCAGGGACTAGTTCGCAAAAGTAGGTTTTTAACATATTCGTGAATATTTAATTAACGATTTGATTGACAGCAATGGTTCTAGAGGCAAAGTTGTTCAGCATGAGGAGATCTATCAAATGATATGCATTTTGTGGGAATGTGTGCAACACCACGTGATTAAAGAGCCATAAAACTCGTTAGCGCCAACTAGTGGCCGATTTCTTTCAAAACTCTTACAGACCTCTTGGGCCACGAGTCGAACATGCCCATCGAGTTTCGTTCCGATCGGCCTCCGTTAACCTCGTCTCAGAGATGCTCAAATTTCATTGGCCGATGGCGGCCATGTTTTTTGAGATACGCCAATATCCTTTTACACATACATGGGGCCTTGGTCCAAGACACTGCATACCAAATTTCAAGTGAATCGGACTAACGGTCAGGTGGCCACACCCCCTTTTATGTTTTTTTTATGTTATAGCGCCACCTAGTGTCCGATCGTCGCGATTTTTTTACTGTGACCTCAAATTGCACTCATGCACATGTGTACCAAGTTTGGTGAACCTACGTCATTTACTTCTGGAGTTATAGCCATTTTAGAAAAATAGGCTCCTCCCATAACGTTTATTTTGCGCCCCCTAGCGACCGGAAATAGAAAATTCAACTTTTTTTTGATAATTATTGATATTCAGACTCCAGAGAACATTTCTGCACTGGTTTGGTTCCGATCGGGCGAAAAACCAGGGACTAGTTCGCAAAAATCGTTTTTTGACAAAATTCAAAATGGCGGAAAATCTATCATGGCGGAAATGAAATCGGAGATATACGTTTTTTAAGTCAAGAGTCCAGCTTTCCAATGATATAAGACACTTGACTCTACGACTTACGGTCTAGGAGTTATGAGCACTTTCGCGTTTTTGTTGCTATAGCGCCACCTATGGGCCAATCGGGCTCATACTCTCTCAACCTCTCCTCGATTTCTGTGCTACCCTATGCCAAAATTTCAAGTCTCTAGCACGTACGGTTTGGGCTGCACGATGCGTTTTAGGGGAAAATAATAATAATAATAATAATAATAAAAATCAGTACAATTACAATAGGTTTTCAGCACTTCGTGCTTGAACACCTAAAAATCAGCACAAATACAATAGGTTTTCAGAACTTCGTTCTTGAACACCTAATAATAATAATAAAAATCAGTACAAATACAATAGGTTTTCAGCACTTCGTGCTTGAACACCTAATAATAATAATAATAAAAATCAGTACAAATACAATAGGTTTTCAGCACTTCGTGCTTGAACACCTAATAATAACAAGCAGCCATTACCGGGGCCAAGCGCAAGAAGCGGCAACAGATGCCATCATGGGTGGGAGTGGCAGACCAACTGCAGCAATGAGCAATTAAAGACATTTTAAGAGAACTTTGTATAAATGGCTAAAAAATCATATATACAGTAACTTTTAAGATCATTTAATGGTTTATCACTTTTGACAAATAGGTGGCGCTCTTACGAAATTGATGTGATGTGGTCAGAGTGAGGTGACAATGACACATACAAAGTTTGGTGTCAAAATGTCAAGGCATTGCAGAGATAAAGACTGAATAGTCATTTTGGCATCCTACCTCAAATTTGCTGCTGTGCTACACGAAGTCGGTTTTGTCTATCGACACGAAATCCATAACTTTTAGTCGGCACAGTCTGGAGATGATACGATTCGATTTTGGTGAAAATCGGACAAACGGTCTAGGAGGAGTTTGAAAAAGTAGGTTTTGACTGAAAATCAAGATGGCGGACAGGAAGTTCGGCCAAATAAGGGAAACCTGGTATCTATGTTCTCAGCTTGACCCAAGGAATCTATTAAGACAAGTGGCATTTCAATAGGCAGATTTATTCAAAAGTTATTAGCCTTTTTGGAAAAACATTTATAACTTTTGACCACTAGGTGGCGCTGGTTCGAAACTTCTCAGGCTCCTTCAGGGCATCGTACTGATGACCCATACCGAGTTTCGTAACAATTCGTTCATGCGTTCAGAAAATACAGCATTTTAGCACATAATTCAAAATGGCCGACAGACAAAATGGCAGATATGGGATAATTGGATATCAGTCGACTCGGCATGACGCCCTGAATCTAACGAGGCCACTTTTATGATTTTTGGACAAACCGTTCAGTAGTTATGAGAAAAAATAGCCATTTTTCATATCTCCGGACCAGTAGGTGGCGCTGCGCCGAAACGCTGCATGTTGCCTCAGGTCATGCATGTGATGACTTGTACCAAGTTTGGTCTGAATACGATAAAGCGTTGCGGAGATACAGCCTTAAGTTTGTTTTCGCAAGCGCTACGTAAAATTAGTTTGCATGTTTATCAAAAACGATTTGACGAATCAACTTGAATTCCATAACTTTTTGTCCCCACTGTCTGAAGATGATCTGGTGCAATTTTGGTGAAAATCGGAGCATCGCCCTAGGAGGAGTTCGAAAAAGTAGGTTTTTCTGAAAATTCAAAATGGCGGAAAAATTTGCATGACGGAAAATGACGTCATAGGGTGCAATCGAATCGTCATGAGCTCTGGAATCAGAGGAAAAAAGAATTTTGTTGATAGGCCTTACGGATCAAAAGTTATTAGCATAAATGTGAGTGAAACTTTGGACAGGTGGTGGCGCTAGAGGGAATAAGTTAGAGACACCAAAATTGGTGTACTTAATGTTGGGACTGTCCTCTATCAGAATGTCAAACCAAAACAACTTTCCCGGACACGGTTCTATGGGCTGCCATAGACACCCAGTCGGAAGAAGAAGAAGAGGAATAATAATAATAATAAATATAGCTGCAAGCAGCCATTACCGGGGCCAAGCGCAAGAAGCGGCAACAGATGCCATCATGGGTGGGAGTGGCAGACCAACTGCAGCAATGAGCAATTAAAGACATTTTAAGAGAACTTTGTATAAATGGCTAAAAAATCATATATACAGTAACTTTTAAGATCATTTAATGGTTTATCACTTTTGACAAATAGGTGGCGCTCTTACGAAATTGATGTGATGTGGTCAGAGTGAGGTGACAATGACACATACAAAGTTTGGTGTCAAAATGTCAAGGCATTGCAGAGATAAAGACTGAATAGTCATTTTGGCATCCTACCTCAAATTTGCTGCTGTGCTACACGAAGACGGTTTTGTCTATCGACACGAAATCCATAACTTTTAGTCGGCACTGTCTGGAGATGATACGATTCGATTTTGGTGAAAATCGGACAAACGGTCTAGGAGGAGTTCGAAAAAGTAGCTTTTGACTGAAAATCAAGATGGTGGACAGGAAGTTCGGCCAAAAAAAAAAAACTTGGTATCTATGTTTTCGGCTTGACCCAAGGAATCTATTAAGACCAGTGGCATTTCAACAGGCAGATGTATTCAAAAGTTATTAGCCTTTTTGGAAATTTTGTTATAACTTTTGACCACTAGGTGGCGCTGTTTAGAAACTTCTCAGGCTCCTTTAGGGCATCGTATTGATGAACCATACCGAGTTTCGTAACAATTCGTTCATGCGTTCAGAAAATACAGCATTTTAGCACATAATTCAAAATGGCCGACAGCCAAAATGGCCGATCTGGGAAAATTGGATATTAGTCGACTCGGTACGACGCCCTGAATCTAACGAGGCCACTTTTATGATTTTTGGACAAACTGTTCAGGAGTTATGAGCAAAATTAGCAATTTTTCATATCTCCGGACCAGTAGGTGGCGCTGCACCGAAACGCTGCAGGTAGCCTCAGGTCATGCTTGTGATGACATGTACCAAGTTTGGTCTGAATACGATAAAGCGTTGCGGAGATACAGCCTTAAGTTTGTTTTCGCAAGCGGTACGTAAAATTATTTTGCACGGTATTCAAAAACTGTTAAGCGAATCAACTTGAATTCCATAACTTTTTGTCCCCACTGCCTGAAGATGATCTGGTGCAATTTAGGTGAAAATCGGAGCATCGGCCTAGGAGGAGTTCGAAAAAGTAGGTTTTTCTGAAAATTCAAAATGGCGGAAAAATTAGCATGACGGAAAATGACGTCATAGGGTGCAATCGAATCGTCATGAGCTCAGGAATCAGCGGAAAAAGGAATTTCGTTGATAGGCCTTACGGTTCAAAAGTTATTAGCATAATAAAAGTGAAACTTTGGACAGGTGGTGGCGCTAGAGGGAATGACTTAGAAACACCAAAATTGGTGTATTTAATGTTGGGACTGTCCTCTATCAGAATGTCAAACCAAAACAACTTTCCCGCAATCGGTTCTATGGGCTGCCATAGACGCCCAGTCGGAAGAAGAAGAATAAAAAGAACCGGAACAGAAACAATTGGTAATATAGCTGCAAGCAGCCATTACCGGGGCCAAGCGCAAGAAGCGGCAACAGATGCCATCATGGGTGGGAGTGGCAGACCAACTGCAGCAATGAGCAATTAAAGACATTTTAAGAGAACTTTGTATAAATGGCTAAAAAATCATATATACAGTAACTTTTAAGATCATTTAATGGTTTATCACTTTTGACAAATAGGTGGCGCTCTTACGAAATTGATGTGATGTGGTCAGAGTGAGGTGACAATGACACATACAAAGTTTGGTGTCAAAATGTCAAGGCATTGCAGAGATAAAGACTGAATAGTCATTTTGGCATCCTACCTCAAATTTGCTGCTGTGCTACACGAAGACGGTTTTGTCTATCGACACGAAATCCATAACTTTTAGTCGGCACTGTCTGGAGATGATACGATTCGATTTTGGTGAAAATCGGACAAACGGTCTAGGAGGAGTTCGAAAAAGTAGGTTTTGACTGAAAATCAAGATGGCGGACAGGAAGTTCGGCCAAATAAGGGAAACCTGGTATCTATGTTCTCAGCTTGACCCAAGGAATCTATTAAGACAAGTGGCATTTCAATAGGCAGATTTATTCAAAAGTTATTAGCCTTTTTGGAAAAACATTTATAACTTTTGACCACTAGGTGGCGCTGTTTCGAAACTTCTCAGGCTCCTTCAGGGCATCGTACTGATGACCCATACCGAGTTTCGTAACAATTCGTTCATGCGTTCAGAAAATACAGCATTTTAGCACATAATTCAAAATGGCCGACAGACAAAATGGCAGATATGGGATAATTGGATATCAGTCGACTCGGCATGACGCCCTGAATCTAACGAGGCCACTTTTATGATTTTTGGACAAACCGTTCAGGAGTTATGAGCAAAAATAGCCATTTTTCATATTTCCGGACCAGTAGGTGGCGCTGCGCCGAAACGCTGCATGTTGCCTCAGGTCATGCATGTGATGACTTGTACCAAGTTTGGTCTGAATACGATAAAGCGTTGCGGAGATACAGCCTTAAGTTTGTTTTCGCAAGCGCTACGTAAAATTAGTTTGCATGTTTATCAAAAACGATTTGACGAATCAACTTGAATTCCATAACTTTTTGTCCCCACTGTCTGAAGATGATCTGGTGCAATTTTGGTGAAAATCGGAGCATCGCCCTAGGAGGAGTTCGAAAAAGTAGGTTTTTCTGAAAATTCAAAATGGCGGAAAAATTTGCATGACGGAAAATGACGTCATAGGGTGCAATCGAATCGTCATGAGCTCTGGAATCAGAGGAAAAAGGAATTTTGTTGATAGGCCTTACGGATCAAAAGTTATTAGCATAAATGTGAGTGAAACTTTGGACAGGTGGTGGCGCTAGAGGGAATAAGTTAGAGACACCAAAATTGGTGTACTTAATGTTGGGACTGTCCTCTATCAGAATGTCAAACCAAAACAACTTTCCCGGACACGGTTCTATGGGCTGCCATAGACACCCAGTCGGAAGAAGAAGAAGAGGAATAATAATAATAATAAATATAGCTGCAAGCAGCCATTACCGGGGCCAAGCGCAAGAAGCGGCAACAGATGCCATCATGGGTGGGAGTGGCAGACCAACTGCAGCAATGAGCAATTAAAGACATTTTAAGAGAACTTTGTATAAATGGCTAAAAAATCATATATACAGTAACTTTTAAGATCATTTAATGGTTTATCACTTTTGACAAATAGGTGGCGCTCTTACGAAATTTATGTGATGTGGTCAGAGTGAGGTGACAATGACACATACAAAGTTTGGTGTCAAAATGTCAAGGCATTGCAGAGATAAAGACTGAATAGTCATTTTGGCATCCTACCTCAAATTTGCTGCTGTGCTACACGAAGACGGTTTTGTCTATCGACACGAAATCCATAACTTTTAGTCGGCACTGTCTGGAGATGATACGATTCGATTTTGGTGAAAATCGGACAAACGGTCTAGGAGGAGTTCGAAAAAGTAGGTTTTGACTGAAAATCAAGATGGCGGACAGGAAGTTCGGCCAAATAAGGGAAACCTGGTATCTATGTTCTCAGCTTGACCCAAAGAATCTATGAAGACCAGTGGCATTTCAACAGGCAGATTTATTCAAAAGTTATTAGCCTTTTTGGAAAAACATTTATAACTTTTGACCACTAGGTGGCGCTGTTTCGAAACTTCTCAGGCTCCTTCAGGGCATCGTACTGATGACCCATACCGAGTTTCGTAACAATTCGTTCATGCGTTCAGAAAATACAGCATTTTAGCACATAATTCAAAATGGCCGACAGACAAAATGGCAGATATGGGATAATTGGATATCAGTCGACTCGGCATGACGCCCTGAATCTAACGAGGCCACTTTTATGATTTTTGGACAAACCGTTCAGGAGTTATGAGCAAAAATAGCCATTTTTCATATCTCCGGACCAGTAGGTGGCGCTGCGCCGAAACGCTGCATGTTGCCTCAGGTCATGCATGTGATGACTTGTACCAAGTTTGGTCTGAATACGATAAAGCGTTGCGGAGATACAGCCTTAAGTTTGTTTTCGCAAGCGCTACGTAAAATTAGTTTGCATGTTTATCAAAAACGATTTGACGAATCAACTTGAATTCCATAACTTTTTGTCCCCACTGTCTGAAGATGATCTGGTGCAATTTTGGTGAAAATCGGAGCATCGCCCTAGGAGGAGTTCGAAAAAGTAGGTTTTTCTGAAAATTCAAAATGGCGGAAAAATTTGCATGACGGAAAATGACGTCATAGGGTGCAATCGAATCGTCATGAGCTCTGGAATCAGAGGAAAAAAGAATTTTGTTGATAGGCCTTACGGATCAAAAGTTATTAGCATAAATGTGAGTGAAACTTTGGACAGGTGGTGGCGCTAGAGGGAATAAGTTAGAGACACCAAAATTGGTGTACTTAATGTTGGGACTGTCCTCTATCAGAATGTCAAACCAAAACAACTTTCCCGGACACGGTTCTATGGGCTGCCATAGACACCCAGTCGGAAGAAGAAGAAGAGGAATAATAATAATAATAATAAGAAGAACCGGAACAGATACAATAGGTGCCTCCGCACCTTCGGTGCTTGGCCCCTAATAAGAACCGGAACAGATACAATAGGTGCCTCCGCACCTTCGGTGCTTGGCCCCTAATAATAAGAACCGGAACAGATACAATAGGTGCCTCCGCACCTTCGGTGCTTGGCCCCTAAATATAGCTGCAAGCAGCCATTACCGGGGCCAAGCGCAAGAAGCGGCAACAGATGCCATCATGGGTGGGAGTGGCAGACCAACTGCAGCAGTGAGCAATTAAAGACATTTTAAGAGAACTTTGGATAAATGGCTAAAAAATCATATACAGTAACTTTTAAGATAATTGAATGGTTTATCACTTTCGACAAATAGGTGCCGCACTTACGAAATTGATGTGATGTGGTCAGAGTGAGGTGACAATGACACATACGAAGTTTGGTGTCAAAATGTCAAGGCATTGCAGAGATAAAGACTGAATAGTCATTTTGGCATCCTACCTCAACTTTGCTGCTGCGCTACACGAAAACGGTTTCGTCTATCGACACGAAATCCATAACTTTTAGTCGGCACTGTCTGGAGATGATACGATTCGATTTTGGTGAAAATCGGACAAACGGTCTAGGAGGAGTTCGAAAAAGTAGCTTTTGACTGAAAATCAAGATGGTGGACAGGAAGTTCGGCCAAAAAAGAAAAACTTAGTATCTATGTTTTCGGCTTGACCCAAGGAATCTATTAAGACCAGTGGCATTTCAACAGGCAGATGTATTCAAAAGTTATTAGCCTTTTTGGAAATTTTGTTATAACTTTTGACCACTAGGTGGCGCTGTTTAGAAACTTCTCAGGCTCCTTTAGGGCATCGTATTGATGACCCATACCGAGTTTCGTAACAATTTGTTCATGCGTTCAGAAAATACAGCATTTTAGCACATAATTCAAAATGGCCGACAGCCAAAATGGCCGATCTGGGAAAATTGGATATTAGTCGACTCGGTACGACGCCCTGAATCTAACGAGGCCACTTTTATGATTTTTGGACAAACTGTTCAGGAGTTATGAGCAAAATTAGCAATTTTTCATATCTCCGGACCAGTAGGTGGCGCTGCACCGAAACGCTGCAGGTAGCCTCAGGTCATGCTTGTGATGACATGTACCAAGTTTGGTCTGAATACGATAAAGCGTTGCGGAGATACAGCCTTAAGTTTGTTTTCGCAAGCGGTACGTAAAATTATTTTGCACGGTATTCAAAAACTGTTAAGCGAATCAACTTGAATTCCATAACTTTTTGTCCCCACTGCCTGAAGATGATCTGGTGCAATTTAGGTGAAAATCGGAGCATCGGCCTAGGAGGAGTTCGAAAAAGTAGGTTTTTCTGAAAATTCAAAATGGCGGAAAAATTAGCATGACGGAAAATGACGTCATAGGGTGCAATCGAATCGTCATGAGCTCAGGAATCAGCGGAAAAAGGAATTTCGTTGATAGGCCGTACGGTTCAAAAGTTATTAGCATAATAAAAGTGAAACTTTGGACAGGTGGTGGCGCTAGAGGGAATGACTTAGAAACACCAAAATTGGTGTATTTAATGTTGGGACTGTCCTCTATCAGAATGTCAAACCAAAACAACTTTCCCGCAATCGGTTCTATGGGCTGCCATAGACGCCCAGTCGGAAGAAGAAGAATAAAAAGAACCGGAACAGAAACAATTGGTAATATAGCTGCAAGCAGCCATTACCGGGGCCAAGCGCAAGAAGCGGCAACAGATGCCATCATGGGTGGGAGTGGCAGACCAACTGCAGCAATGAGCAATTAAAGACATTTTAAGAGAACTTTGTATAAATGGCTAAAAAATCATATATACAGTAACTTTTAAGATCATTTAATGGTTTATCACTTTTGACAAATAGGTGGCGCTCTTACGAAATTGATGTGATGTGGTCAGAGTGAGGTGACAATGACACATACAAAGTTTGGTGTCAAAATGTCAAGGCATTGCAGAGATAAAGACTGAATAGTCATTTTGGCATCCTACCTCAAATTTGCTGCTGTGCTACACGAAGACGGTTTTGTCTATCGACACGAAATCCATAACTTTTAGTCGGCACAGTCTGGAGATGATACGATTCGATTTTGGTGAAAATCGGACAAACGGTCTAGGAGGAGTTCGAAAAAGTAGGTTTTGACTGAAAATCAAGATGGCGGACAGGAAGTTCGGCCAAATAAGGGAAACCTGGTATCTATGTTCTCAGCTTGACCCAAGGAATCTATTAAGACAAGTGGCATTTCAATAGGCAGATTTATTCAAAAGTTATTAGCCTTTTTGGAAAAACATTTATAACTTTTGACCACTAGGTGGCGCTGTTTCGAAACTTCTCAGGCTCCTTCAGGGCATCGTACTGATGACCCATACCGAGTTTCGTAACAATTCGTTCATGCGTTCAGAAAATACAGCATTTTAGCACATAATTCAAAATGGCCGACAGACAAAATGGCAGATATGGGATAATTGGATATCAGTCGACTCGGCATGATGCCCTGAATCTAACGAGGCCACTTTTATGATTTTTGGACAAACCGTTCAGGAGTTATGAGCAAAAATAGCCATTTTTCATATCTCCGGACCAGTAGGTGGCGCTGCGCCGAAACGCTGCATGTTGCCTCAGGTCATGCATGTGATGACTTGTACCAAGTTTGGTCTGAATACGATAAAGCGTTGCGGAGATACAGCCTTAAGTTTGTTTTCGCAAGCGCTACGTAAAATTAGTTTGCATGTTTATCAAAAACGATTTGACGAATCAACTTGAATTCCATAACTTTTTGTCCCCACTGTCTGAAGATGATCTGGTGCAATTTTGGTGAAAATCGGAGCATCGTCCTAGGAGGAGTTCGAAAAAGTAGGTTTTTCTGAAAATTCAAAATGGCGGAAAAATTTGCATGACGGAAAATGACGTCATAGGGTGCAATCGAATCGTCATGAGCTCTGGAATCAGAGGAAAAAAGAATTTTGTTGATAGGCCTTACGGATCAAAAGTTATTAGCATAAATGTGAGTGAAACTTTGGACAGGTGGTGGCGCTAGAGGGAATAAGTTAGAGACACCAAAATTGGTGTACTTAATGTTGGGACTGTCCTCTATCAGAATGTCAAACCAAAACAACTTTCCCGGACACGGTTCTATGGGCTGCCATAGACACCCAGTCGGAAGAAGAAGAAGAGGAATAATAATAATAAATATAGCTGCAAGCAGCCATTACCGGGGCCAAGCGCAAGAAGCGGCAACAGATGCCATCATGGGTGGGAGTGGCAGACCAACTGCAGCAATGAGCAATTAAAGACATTTTAAGAGAACTTTGTATAAATGGCTAAAAAATCATATATACAGTAACTTTTAAGATCATTTAATGGTTTATCACTTTTGACAAATAGGTGGCGCTCTTACGAAATTGATGTGATGTGGTCAGAGTGAGGTGACAATGACACATACAAAGTTTGGTGTCAAAATGTCAAGGCATTGCAGAGATAAAGACTGAATAGTCATTTTGGCATCCTACCTCAAATTTGCTGCTGTGCTACATGAAGTCGGTTTTGTCTATCGACACGAAATCCATAACTTTTAGTCGGCACAGTCTGGAGATGATACGATTCGATTTTGGTGAAAATCGGACAAACGGTCTAGGAGGAGTTCGAAAAAGTAGGTTTTGACTGAAAATCAAGATGGCGGACAGGAAGTTCGGCCAAATAAGGGAAACCTGGTATCTATGTTCTCAGCTTGACCCAAGGAATCTATTAAGACAAGTGGCATTTCAATAGGCAGATTTATTCAAAAGTTATTAGCCTTTTTGGAAAAACATTTATAACTTTTGACCACTAGGTGGCGCTGGTTCGAAACTTCTCAGGCTCCTTCAGGGCATCGTACTGATGACCCATACCGAGTTTCGTAACAATTCGTTCATGCGTTCAGAAAATACAGCATTTTAGCACATAATTCAAAATGGCCGACAGACAAAATGGCAGATATGGGATAATTGGATATCAGTCGACTCGGCATGACGCCCTGAATCTAACGAGGCCACTTTTATGATTTTTGGACAAACCGTTCAGGAGTTATGAGCAAAAATAGCCATTTTTCATATCTCCGGACCAGTAGGTGGCGCTGCGCCGAAACGCTGCATGTTGCCTCAGGTCATGCATGTGATGACTTGTACCAAGTTTGGTCTGAATACGATAAAGCGTTGCGGAGATACAGCCTTAAGTTTGTTTTCGCAAGCGCTACGTAAAATTAGTTTGCATGTTTATCAAAAACGATTTGACGAATCAACTTGAATTCCATAACTTTTTGTCCCCACTGTCTGAAGATGATCTGGTGCAATTTTGGTGAAAATCGGAGCATCGCCCTAGGAGGAGTTCGAAAAAGTAGGTTTTTCTGAAAATTCAAAATGGCGGAAAAATTTGCATGACGGAAAATGACGTCATAGGGTGCAATCGAATCGTCATGAGCTCTGGAATCAGAGGAAAAAAGAATTTTGTTGATAGGCCTTACGGATCAAAAGTTATTAGCATAAATGTGAGTGAAACTTTGGACAGGTGGTGGCGCTAGAGGGAATAAGTTAGAGACACCAAAATTGGTGTACTTAATGTTGGGACTGTCCTCTATCAGAATGTCAAACCAAAACAACTTTCCCGGACACGGTTCTATGGGCTGCCATAGACACCCAGTCGGAAGAAGAAGAAGAGGAATAATAATAATAATAATAATAAGAACCGGAACAGATACAATAGGTGCCTCCGCACCTTCGGTGCTTGGCCCCTAATAATAAGAACCGGAACAGATACAATAGGTGCCTCCGCACCTTCGGTGCTTGGCCCCTAATAAGAACCGGAACAGATACAATAGGTGCCTCCGCACCTTCGGTGCTTGGCCCCTAAATATAGCTGCAAGCAGCCATTACCGGGGCCAAGCGCAAGAAGCGGCAACAGATGCCATCATGGGTGGGAGTGGCAGACCAACTGCAGCAGTGAGCAATTAAAGACATTTTAAGAGAACTTTGGATAAATGGCTAAAAAATCATATACAGTAACTTTTAAGATAATTGAATGGTTTATCACTTTCGACAAATAGGTGCCGCACTTACGAAATTGATGTGATGTGGTCAGAGTGAGGTGACAATGACACATACGAAGTTTGGTGTCAAAATGTCAAGGCATTGCAGAGATAAAGACTGAAGTCATTTTGGCATCCTACCTCAACTTTGCTGCTGCGCTACACGAAAACGGTTTTGTCTATCGACACGAAATCCATAACTTTTAGTCGGCACTGTCTGGAGATGATACGATTCGATTTTGGTGAAAATCGGACAAACGGTCTAGGAGGAGTTCGAAAAAGTAGCTTTTGACTGAAAATCAAGATGGTGGACAGGAAGTTCGGCCAAAAAAGAAAAACTTGGTATCTATGTTTTCGGCTTGACCCAAGGAATCTATTAAGACCAGTGGCATTTCAACAGGCAGATGTATTCAAAAGTTATTAGCCTTTTTGGAAATTTTGTTATAACTTTTGACCACTAGGTGGCGCTGTTTAGAAACTTCTCAGGCTCCTTTAGGGCATCGTATTGATGACCCATACCGAGTTTCGTAACAATTCGTTCATGCGTTCAGAAAATACAGCATTTTAGCACATAATTCAAAATGGCCGACAGCCAAAATGGCCGATCTGGGAAAATTGGATATTAGTCGACTCGGTACGACGCCCTGAATCTAACGAGGCCACTTTTATGATTTTTGGACAAACTGTTCAGGAGTTATGAGCAAAATTAGCAATTTTTCATATCTCCGGACCAGTAGGTGGCGCTGCACCGAAACGCTGCAGGTAGCCTCAGGTCATGCTTGTGATGACATGTACCAAGTTTGGTCTGAATACGATAAAGCGTTGCGGAGATACAGCCTTAAGTTTGTTTTCGCAAGCGGTACGTAAAATTATTTTGCACGGTATTCAAAAACTGTTAAGCGAATCAACTTGAATTCCATAAATTTTGTCCCCACTGCCTGAAGATGATCTGGTGCAATTTAGGTGAAAATCGGAGCATCGGCCTAGGAGGAGTTCGAAAAAGTAGGTTTTTCTGAAAATTCAAAATGGCGGAAACATTAGCATGACGGAAAATGACGTCATAGGGTGCAATCGAATCGTCATGAGCTCAGGAATCAGCGGAAAAAGGAATTTCGTTGATAGGCCTTACGGTTCAAAAGTTATTAGCATAATAAAAGTAAAACTTTGGACAGGTGGTGGCGCTAGAGGGAATAACTTAGAAACACCAAAATTGGTGTATTTAATGTTGGGACTGTCCTCTATCAGAATGTCAAACCAAAACAACTTTCCCGCAATCGGTTCTATGGGCTGCCATAGACGCCCAGTCGGAAGAAGAATAATAAAAAGAACCGGAACAGAAACAATTGGTAATATAGCTGCAAGCAGCCATTACCGGGGCCAAGCGCAAGAAGCGGCAACAGATGCCATCATGGGTGGGAGTGGCAGACCAACTGCAGCAATGAGCAATTAAAGACATTTTAAGAGAACTTTGTATAAATGGCTAAAAAATCATATATACAGTAACTTTTAAGATCATTTAATGATTTATCACTTTTGACAAATAGGTGGCGCTCTTACGAAATTGATGTGATGTGGTCAGAGTGAGGTGACAATGACACATACAAAGTTTGGTGTCAAAATGTCAAGGCATTGCAGAGATAAAGACTGAATAGTCATTTTGGCATCCTACCTCAAATTTGCTGCTGTGCTACACGAAGACGGTTTTGTCTATCGACACGAAATCCATAACTTTTAGTCGGCACTGTCTGGAGATGATACGATTAGATTTTGGTGAAAATCGGACAAACGGTCTAGGAGGAGTTCGAAAAAGTAGGTTTTGACTGAAAATCAAGATGGCGGACAGGAAGTTCGGCCAAATAAGGGAAACCTGGTATCTATGTTCTCAGCTTGACCCTAAGGAATCTATTAAGACAAGTGGCATTTCAATAGGCAGATTTATTCAAAAGTTATTAGCCTTTTTGGAAAAACATTTATAACTTTTGACCACTAGGTGGCGCTGTTTCGAAACTTCTCAGGCTCCTTCAGGGCATCGTACTGATGACCCATACCGAGTTTCGTAACAATTCGTTCATGCGTTCAGAAAATACAGCATTTTAGCACATAATTCAAAATGGCCGACAGACAAAATGGCAGATATGGGATAATTGGATATCAGTCGACTCGGCATGACGCCCTGAATCTAACGAGGCCACTTTTATGATTTTTGGACAAACCGTTCAGGAGTTATGAGCAAAAATAGCCATTTTTCATATCTCCGGACCAGTAGGTGGCGCTGCGCCGAAACGCTGCATGTTGCCTCAGGTCATGCATGTGATGACTTGTACCAAGTTTGGTCTGAATACGATAAAGCGTTGCGGAGATACAGCCTTAAGTTTGTTTTCGCAAGCGCTACGTAAAATTAGTTTGCATGTTTATCAAAAACGATTTGATGAATCAACTTGAATTCCATAACTTTTTGTCCCCACTGTCTGAAGATGATCTGGTGCAATTTTGGTGAAAATCGGAGCATCGCCCTAGGAGGAGTTCGAAAAAGTAGGTTTTTCTGAAAATTCAAAATGGCGGAAAAATTTGCATGACGGAAAATGACGTCATAGGGTGCAATCGAATCGTCATGAGCTCTGGAATCAGAGGAAAAAAGAATTTTGTTGATAGGCCTTACGGATCAAAAGTTATTAGCATAAATGTGAGTGAAACTTTGGACAGGTGGTGGCGCTAGAGGGAATAAGTTAGAGACACCAAAATTGGTGTACTTAATGTTGGGACTGTCCTCTATCAGAATGTCAAACCAAAACAACTTTCCCGGACACGGTTCTATGGGCTGCCATAGACCCCCAGTCGGAAGAAGAATAATAATAATAAATATAGCTGCAAGCAGCCATTACCGGGGCCAAGCGCAAGAAGCGGCAACAGATGCCATCATGGGTGGGAGTGGCAGACCAACTGCAGCAATGAGCAATTAAAGACATTTTAAGAGAACTTTGTATAAATGGCTAAAAAATCATATATACAGTAACTTTTAAGATCATTTAATGGTTTATCACTTTTGACAAATAGGTGGCGCTCTTACGAAATTGATGTGATGTGGTCAGAGTGAGGTGACAATGACACATACAAAGTTTGGTGTCAAAATGTCAAGGCATTGCAGAGATAAAGACTGAATAGTCATTTTGGCATCCTACCTCAAATTTGCTGCTGTGCTACACGAAGACGGTTTTGTCTATCGACACGAAATCCATAACTTTTAGTCGGCACAGTCTGGAGATGATACGATTCGATTTTGGTGAAAATCGGACAAACGGTCTAGGAGGAGTTCGAAAAAGTAGGTTTTGACTGAAAATCAAGATGGCGGACAGGAAGTTCGGCCAAATAAGGGAAACCTGGTATCTATGTTCTCAGCTTGACCCAAGGAATCTATTAAGACAAGTGGTATTTCAATAGGCAGATTTATTCAAAAGTTATTAGCCTTTTTGGAAAAACATTTATAACTTTTGACCACTAGGTGGCGCTGTTTCGAAACTTCTCAGGCTCCTTCAGGGCATCGTACTGATGACCCATACCGAGTTTCGTAACAATTCGTTCATGCGTTCAGAAAATACAGCATTTTAGCACATCATTCAAAATGGCCGACAGACAAAATGGCAGATATGGGATAATTGGATATCAGTCGACTCGGCATGATGCCCTGAATCTAACGAGGCCACTTTTATGATTTTTGGACAAACCGTTCAGGAGTTATGAGCAAAAATAGCCATTTTTCATATCTCCGGACCAGTAGGTGGCGCTGCGCCGAAACGCTGCATGTTGCCTCAGGTCATGCATGTGATGACTTGTACCAAGTTTGGTCTGAATACGATAAAGCGTTGCGGAGATACAGCCTTAAGTTTGTTTTCGCAAGCGCTACGTAAAATTAGTTTGCATGTTTATCAAAAACGATTTGACGAATCAACTTGAATTCCATAACTTTTTGTCCCCACTGTCTGAAGATGATCTGGTGCAATTTTGGTGAAAATCGGAGCATCGCCCTAGGAGGAGTTCGAAAAAGTAGGTTTTTCTGAAAATTCAAAATGGCGGAAAAATTTGCATGACGGAAAATGACGTCATAGGGTGCAATCGAATCGTCATGAGCTCTGGAATCAGAGGAAAAAAGAATTTTGTTGATAGGCCTTACGGATCAAAAGTTATTAGCATAAATGTGAGTGAAACTTTGGACAGGTGGTGGCGCTAGAGGGAATAAGTTAGAGACACCAAAATTGGTGTACTTAATGTTGGGACTGTCCTCTATCAGAATGTCAAACCAAAACAACTTTCCCGGACACGGTTCTATGGGCTGCCATAGACACCCAGTCGGAAGAAGAAGAAGAGGAATAATAATAATAAATATAGCTGCAAGCAGCCATTACCGGGGCCAAGCGCAAGAAGCGGCAACAGATGCCATCATGGGTGGGAGTGGCAGACCAACTGCAGCAATGAGCAATTAAAGACATTTTAAGAGAACTTTGTATAAATGGCAAAAAAATCATATATACAGTAACTTTTAAGATCATTTAATGGTTTATCACTTTTGACAAATAGGTGGCGCTCTTACGAAATTGATGTGATGTGGTCAGAGTGAGGTGACAATGACACATACAAAGTTTGGTGTCAAAATGTCAAGGCATTGCAGAGATAAAGACTGAATAGTCATTTTGGCATCCTACCTCAAATTTGCTGCTGTGCTACACGAAGTCGGTTTTGTCTATCGACACGAAATCCATAACTTTTAGTCGGCACAGTCTGGAGATGATACGATTCGATTTTGGTGAAAATCGGACAAACGGTCTAGGAGGAGTTCGAAAAAGTAGGTTTTGACTGAAAATCAAGATGGCGGACAGGAAGTTCGGCCAAATAAGGGAAACCTGGTATCTATGTTCTCAGCTTGACCCAAGGAATCTATTAAGACAAGTGGCATTTCAATAGGCAGATTTATTCAAAAGTTATTAGCCTTTTTGGAAAAACATTTATAACTTTTGACCACTAGGTGGCGCTGGTTCGAAACTTCTCAGGCTCCTTCAGGGCATCGTACTGATGACCCATACCGAGTTTCGTAACAATTCGTTCATGCGTTCAGAAAATACAGCATTTTAGCACATAATTCAAAATGGCCGACAGACAAAATGGCAGATATGGGATAATTGGATATCAGTCGACTCGGCATGACGCCCTGAATCTAACGAGGCCACTTTTATGATTTTTGGACAAACCGTTCAGGAGTTATGAGCAAAAATAGCCATTTTTCATATCTCCGGACCAGTAGGTGGCGCTGCGCCGAAACGCTGCATGTTGCCTCAGGTCATGCATGTGATGACTTGTACCAAGTTTGGTCTGAATACGATAAAGCGTTGCGGAGATACAGCCTTAAGTTTGTTTTCGCAAGCGCTACGTAAAATTAGTTTGCATGTTTATCAAAAACGATTTGACGAATCAACTTGAATTCCATAACTTTTTGTCCCCACTGTCTGAAGATGATCTGGTGCAATTTTGGTGAAAATCGGAGCATCGCCCTAGGAGGAGTTCGAAAAAGTAGGTTTTTCTGAAAATTCAAAATGGCGGAAAAATTTGCATGACGGAAAATGACGTCATATGGTGCAATCGAATCGTCATGAGCTCTGGAATCAGAGGAAAAAAGAATTTTGTTGATAGGCCTTACGGATCAAAAGTTATTAGCATAAATGTGAGTGAAACTTTGGACAGGTGGTGGCGCTAGAGGGAATAAGTTAGAGACACCAAAATTGGTGTACTTAATGTTGGGACTGTCCTCTATCAGAATGTCAAACCAAAACAACTTTCCCGGACACGGTTCTATGGGCTGCCATAGACACCCAGTCGGAAGAAGAAGAAGAAGAAGAGGAACAATAATAATAATAAATATAGCTGCAAGCAGCCATTACCGGGGCCAAGCGCAAGAAGCGGCAACAGATGCCATCATGGGTGGGAGTGGCAGACCAACTGCAGCAATGAGCAATTAAAGACATTTTAAGAGAACTTTGTATAAATGGCTAAAAAATCACATATACAGTAACTTTTAAGATCATTTAATGGTTTATCACTTTTGACAAATAGGTGGCGCTCTTACGAAATTGATGTGATGTGGTCAGAGTGAGGTGACAATGACACATACAAAGTTTGGTGTCAAAATGTCAAGGCATTGCAGAGATAAAGACTGAATAGTCATTTTGGCATCCTACCTCAAATTTGCTGCTGTGCTACACGAAGACGGTTTTGTCTATCGACACGAAATCCATAACTTTTAGTCGGCACTGTCTGGAGATGATACGATTCGATTTTGGTGAAAATCGGACAAACGGTCTAGGAGGAGTTCGAAAAAGTAGGTTTTGACTGAAAATCAAGATGGCGGACAGGAAGTTCGGCCAAATAAGGGAAACCTGGTATCTATGTTCTCAGCTTGACCCTAAGGAATCTATTAAGACAAGTGGCATTTCAATAGGCAGATTTATTCAAAAGTTATTAGCCTTTTTGGAAAAACATTTATAACTTTTGACCACTAGGTGGCGCTGTTTCGAAACTTCTCAGGCTCCTTCAGGGCATCGTACTGATGACCCATACCGAGTTTCGTAACAATTCGTTCATGCGTTCAGAAAATACAGCATTTTAGCACATAATTCAAAATGGCCGACAGACAAAATGGCAGATATGGGATAATTGGATATCAGTCGACTCGGCATGACGCCCTGAATCTAACGAGGCCACTTTTATGATTTTTGGACAAACCGTTCAGGAGTTATGAGCAAAAATAGCCATTTTTCATATCTCCGGACCAGTAGGTGGCGCTGCGCCGAAACGCTGCATGTTGCCTCAGGTCATGCATGTGATGACTTGTACCAAGTTTGGTCTGAATACGATAAAGCGTTGCGGAGATACAGCCTTAAGTTTGTTTTCGCAAGCGCTACGTAAAATTAGTTTGCATGTTTATCAAAAACTATTTGACGAATCAACTTGAATTCCATAATTTTTTGTCCCCACTGTCTGAAGATGATCTGGTGCAATTTTGGTGAAAATCGGAGCATCGCCCTAGGAGGAGTTCGAAAAAGTAGGTTTTTCTGAAAATTCAAAATGGCGGAAAAATTTGCATGACGGAAAATGACGTCATAGGGTGCAATCGAATCGTCATGAGCTCTGGAATCAGAGGAAAAAAGAATTTTGTTGATAGGCCTTACGGATCAAAAGTTATTAGCATAAATGTGAGTGAAACTTTGGACAGGTGGTGGCGCTAGAGGGAATAAGTTAGAGACACCAAAATTGGTGTACTTAATGTTGGGACTGTCCTCTATCAGAATGTCAAACCAAAACAACTTTCCCGGACACGGTTCTATGGGCTGCCATAGACCCCCAGTCGGAAGAAGAAGAATAATAATAACTAGAATGTACATTTCCTGAAGAAAATGTGAAGTGGTGCTTGCAGTGGCAAAACTCGCCGCTCGGTTGCTAGAGTGTGGTACATTATTGCATACGAGCCAACAATCATGTCTGTACAATGTTCTGGTGCTGAGATATGGCTTATTTATGTGTTCAGGTGGTTGCTAGGCGGTTGCTACGGTACTCTTGGTTGTTGCTAGGGTGTTGCTAGGTGGTTGCTAGGGTATCCTGGGTGGTTGCTAGGCGGTTACTAAGGTGTTCTGGGTGGTTGCTAGGTGGTTGCTAGGGTATCCTGGGTGGTTGCTAGGCGGTTGCTAAGGTGTTCTGGGTGGTTGATAGGGTGTTGCTAGGGTAATCTGGGTGGTTGCTATGGTGTTACTAGGTGGTTGGTAGTTGTCAAAGATGGTTACTGTGGAGTTTGTAGCATTTTATTGGTATGATTTAGCACTTAGCTAATCAATATTAGCATGTAGCTATTCACTGCTAGCATGTGTAGCATGTAGCAAGTCCTGTTTGCTAGCATGAGTCAAAAGAGCCAACCCCCATGTCTATACGATGTTCTGATGCAGAGATATTGGTTGCTAGGGTGTTCTGGGTGGTTGCTAGGCGGTTGCTAGGTGGTTGCTAGGGTGTCGTTAGTCGGTTGCTATGGTATTCTGGGTGGTTGCTAGGCGGTTGCTAGGGTGTTCTGGGTGGTTGCTAGGCAGTTGCTAGGGTATCCTGGGTGGTTGCTAGGCGGTTGCTAGGGTAATCTGGGTGGTTGCTAGGTGGTTGCTAGGGTATCCTGGGTGGTTGCTAGGCGGTTGCTAAGGTGTTCTGGGTGGTTGCTAGGTGGTTGCTAGGGTATCCTGGGTGGTTGCTAGGCGGTTGCTAAGGTGTTCTGGGTGGTTGCTAGGGTGTTGCTAGGGTAATCTGGGTGGTTGCTATGGTGTTACTAGGTGGTTGGTAGTTGTCAAAGATGGTTACTGTGGAGTTTGTAGCATTTTATTGGTATGATTTAGCACTTAGCTAATCAATATTAGCATGTAGCTATTCACTGCTAGCATGTGTAGCATGTAGCAAGTCCTGTTTGCTAGCATGAGTCAAAAGAGCCAACCCCCATCTCTATACGATGTTCTGATGCAGAGATATTGGTTGCTAGGGTGTTCTGGGTGGTTGCTAGGCGGTTGCTAGGGTGTTCTAGGTGGTTGCTAGGGTGTCGTTAGTCAGTTGCTATGGTATTCTGGGTGGTTGCTAGGCGGTTGCTAGGGTGTTTTGGGTGGTTGCTAGGCAGTTGCTAAGGTGTTCTGGGTGGTTGCTAGGTGGTTGCTAGGGTATCCTGGGTGGTTGCTAGGCGGTTGCTAAGGTGTTCTGGGTGGTTGATAGGGTGTTGCTAGGGTAATCTGGGTGGTTGCTATGGTGTTACTAGGTGGTTGGTAGTTGTCAAAGATGGTTACTGTGGAGTTTGTAGCATTTTATTGGTATGATTTAGCACTTAGCTAATCAATATTAGCATGTAGCTATTCACTGCTAGCATGTGTAGCATGTAGCAAGTCCTGTTTGCTAGCATGAGTCAAAAGAGCCAACCCCCATGTCTATACGATGTTCTGATACAGAGATATTGGTTGCTAGGGTGTTCTGGGTGGTTGCTAGGCGGTTGCTAGGTGGTTGCTAGGGTGTCGTTAGTCGGTTGCTATGGTATTCTGGGTGGTTGCTAGGCGGTTGCTAGGGTGTTCTGGGTGGTTGCTAGGCAGTTGCTAGGGTATCCTGGGTGGTTGCTAGGCGGTTGCTAGGGTAATCTGGGTGGTTGCTAGGTGGTTGCTAGGGTATCCTGGGTGGTTGCTAGGCGGTTGCTAAGGTGTTCTGGGTGGTTGCTAGGTGGTTGCTAGGGTATCCTGGGTAGTTGCTAGGCGGTTGCTAAGGTGTTCTGGGTGGTTGCTAGGGTGTTGCTAGGGTAATCTGGGTGGTTGCTATGGTGTTACTAGGTGGTTGGTAGTTGTCAAAGATGGTTACTGTGGAGTTTGTAGCATTTTATTGGTATGATTTAGCACTTAGCTAATCAATATTAGCATGTAGCTATTCACTGCTAGCATGTGTAGCATGTAGCAAGTCCTGTTTGCTAGCATGAGTCAAAAGAGCCAACCCCCATCTCTATACGATGTTCTGATGCAGAGATATTGGTTGCTAGGGTGTTCTGGGTGGTTGCTAGGCGGTTGCTAGGGTGTTCTAGGTGGTTGCTAGGGTGTCGTTAGTCAGTTGCTATGGTATTCTGGGTGGTTGCTAGGCGGTTGCTAGGGTGTTTTGGGTGGTTGCTAGGCAGTTGCTAGGGTATCCTGGGTGGTTGCTATGGTGTTACTAGGTGGTTGGTAGTTGTCAAAGATGGTTACTGTAGAGTTTGTAGCATTTTATTGGCATGATTTAGCACTTAGCTAATCAATATTAGCATGTAGCTATTCACTGCTAGCATGTGTAGCATGTAGCAAGTCCTGTTTGCTAGCATGAGTCAAAAGAGCCAACCCCCATCTCTATACGATGTTCTGATGCAGAGATATTGGTCTTGCAAAACGGTTGCTAGGGTACTATGTTTGGTTGCTAGGAAGTGGCTTGGCAGCTGCCAATCATTAAACTCCAAAGGCTTCTTGTCAGTATGAATGATATAAACCAACTCCCACGCCTTTGTGACATTCAGAATGGAAGATATCCCTGTCTGGATTTTGGTTGCTAAGGTGCTTGACAATGGTTGCTAGGGAGGGGTTAGGATGTGTTGAGGTGATTCAGGATGGGCTGTTTGCTGGCCCGAGTCAAATGAGCCCACCCTCATGTTTCTATGACACTTATATCCTGAGATATCCCTTTGATCTCTTTTAATGGAAGTCTGTGGAACTTGTTGCTAAGGAGCTCTAAATGGTTGCTAGGGCGTGGCTTGATAGTTTCACAATGATCCTGAGAGACTGATTGGTCGTCTGAGTAAAATGAGCCCGCCCCCTTGTCTCTGTGACACTGTGATCCAGAGCTATGTTCAATACAAAATCCCAATGCAATTTACCATAGTAGGAAAAACACATGCATTTCATGGGCCGTCCTTCACCATAGTAAGTCAATGGGGAAACTTTTGGGGCCTCTTGCTCCCCAGGGGTGCAACTTTTACCCCATTGTGAGGTATGTTCTTACAGAGCCTGCCAGCCTCTTCAAATGTGGTAAATTACAAGTTTCTGAGAAATCATTGGTCAGTGCTACGAGTCGTCAAAGTTTGTGGCAATGTTAAGTCTATGGGATTTTTTTTACCCAATGATTTGCCCCTGGGGCAAACACCGTACCCCCCATCGCTAAGAAAAGTCACAGCACACCTCTCCTCAATAATCCGCACAATTTGACGCCTCAATCAGGGGTCTGTTATGTCGGCGTGTATTTTTTAACAGATGATTACTATGGAGTTTTTAAAAGGAGTTTTTATAGAGTTTTTATAGAGTTATTTAGTGTGGCACGAGGCCTGCGGCCTCGTGCCTGTCGCCCACGGTTGCTAGGGTTCTGTAACTGGTTGCTATGGTGTGGCTAAGAAGATTTGAGGCCATTACTTATTGGCTGCTTGATAAAATAAATCCTCTGAGGGAGAGAGAGAGGGCCTGACAGCAGGGCTGTCAGGCCCTTTTCTGTGGGTGTGTGTGAAAGTGGCAGTTTGGATTTGAATTTTTGAAAGTTCCGCAATGTTAAGTCAATGGGATTTTTTTGGCCGCTTTTTCGTCCGCTGTGCGAACATCGTACACCCGATCGCTTAGAAAAGTCATAGCACACCATTCCCGAACAGGCCGCACGTTTTGACACCTCATTCATGGGTCTGTGACAAAAACTGCGGGAGGAGTATCGCGTCAAACTTTGGCCAGAAGAAATATAAGAATAACTAGAATGTACATTTCCTGAAGAAAATGTGAAGTGGTGCTTGCAGTGGCAAAACTCGCCGCTCGGTTGCTATGACAGTTGCTACAATGTTGTACATGATTGCATACAAGCCAACAACCATGTCTTTACGATGTTGCGGAGCTGCAATGTGGCTTTTATATGTTGCAATATGGTTGCTAGGTAGCTTTAAATGGTTGCTAAGGTGTGGTTGCACAGTTACCATGATAATATTTACAGACTGGTTTCTCAACCGAAACAAACAAACACACCCCCATGTCTATACGATGTTCTGGTGCTGAGATATAGCCCATTTATGTGTTTTTACGGTTGCTAGGGTACTCCAAATGGTTGCTTAGGTTTGTTTATACAGTTTATGGGGTAATATTTAAAGAGTATTTGCAAGTCTGGGTCAAAAAATGCCCAACTCTGTGTATTTACAATGTTTTGTTGCTGAGATATGGCTTGTAAATGCTGTTCAATGGTTGCTAGGGGCCTGTAACTGGTTGCTAGGACGTGACTATGACATTGTTATGTCACTATTTATTGGCTGCTTGATAGGGCGAATCAAAAGAGCCCAACCCCAAGCCTCTATGACCTTCTGAGCCAAAGATATGATTTTACAAATTTTGTGCCAATGTTAAGTCTATGGGACATTTTTCGGTAAATTTTTTGCCCGCCAGACGGACATCGTAGACCCAATCGCTTATAAAAGTCATAGCACACCTCTCCTCAATAAACCGGTCGATTTGACACCTCATTCATGGGTCTACGAGAAATGGTGCAGGAGGAGTAACGTGCCGAAGTTTTGTCTAGGTGAATAGTAATCACAACACTAGAATGTACATTTCCTGAAGAAAATGTGAAGTGGTGCTTGCAGTGGCAAAACTCGCCGCTCGGTTGCTAGGGTTGCTAGGCGGTTGCTAAGGTGTTTTGGGTTGTTGCTAGGGCGTTGCTAGGCAGTTGCTAGGGTGTTCTGGGTGGTTGCTAGGGTGTTGCTAGGGTAATCTGGGTCGTTGCTATGGTGTTACTAGGTGGTTGGTAGTTGTCAAAGATGGTTCCTATGGAGTTTGTAGCATTTTATTGGCATGATTTAGCACTTAGCTAATCAATATTAGCATGTAGCTATTCACTGCTAGCATGTGTAGCATGTTGGAAGTGTTGTTTGCTAGCATGAGTCAAAAGAGCCAACCCCCATGTCTCTACGATGTTCTGATGCAGAGATATAGGTCTTGCTAAATGGTTGCTAGGGTACTCTGTTTAGTTGCTAGGGAGTGGCTTGGCAGCTGCCAATGATGGATCTCCAAAGGCTGCCTGTCAGTGTGAATGATATAAACCAATCCCCATCTCTATACGATGTTCTGATGCAGAGATATAGCTCTTGCAATATGGTCGCTAAGGTACTCTATTTGGTTGCTAGGGAGTGGCTTGGCAGCTGCCAATGATGATTCTCCAAATGCTGCTTGTCACAATGAATACTATAAACCAACTCCCATGCCTCTGTGACATTCAGAATGGAAGATATCCCTCTTTGGATTTTGGTTGCTAAGGCGCTCAACAATGGTCGCTAGGGATGGGCCAGGAAGTGTTGAGGTGATTTATGATTGGCTGTTTGCTGCCCTGAGTCAAACGAGACCACCCTTGTATTTCTATGACACTTCTATCCGGAGATACCCATTTCATCTCTTTCATTGGAAGTCTATGGGAGTTGTTGCTAAGGTGCTCTAATTGTTTGCTAGGGCGTGGCTTGATAGTTTCACAATGATCCTGAGAGACTGATTGGTCGTCTGAGTAAGATAAGCCCGCCCCCTTGTCTCTGTGACACTGTGATCCAGAGCTATGTTCAATACAAAATCCCAATGCAATTTACCATAGTAGGAAAAACACATGCATTTTATGGGCCGTCCTTCACCATAGTAAGTCAATGGGGACACTTTTGGGGCCTCTTGTGCCCCAGGGGTGCAACTTTTACCCCATGGTGAGGTATGTTCTTACAGAGCCTGCCAGCCTCTTCAAATGTGGTAAATTACAAGTTTCTGAGAAATCATTGGTCAGTGCTACGAGTCGGCAAAGTTTGTGGCAATGTTAAGTCTATGGGGTTTTTTTTACCCAATGATTTGCCCCTGGGGCGAACACCGTACCCCCCATCGCTAAGAAAAGTCACAGCACACCTCTCCTCAATAATCCGCACAATTTGACGCCTCAATCAGGGGTCTGTTATGTCGGCGTGTATTTTTTAACAGATGATTACTATGGAGTTTTTAAAAGGAGTTTTTATAGAGTTTTTATAGAGTTATTTAATATGGCACGAGGCCCGTGGCCTCGTGCCTATCGCCCACGGTTGCTAGGGTGCTGTAACTGGTTGCTATGGTGTGGCTATGAAGATTTGAGGCCATTACTTATTGGCTGCTTGATAAAATAAATCCTCTGAGGGAGAGAGACAGCAGGGCTGTCAGGCCCTTTTCTCTGGGTGTGTGTGAAAGTGACAGTTGGGATTTAAATTTCTGAAAATTCCGCAATGTTAAGTCAATGGGACTTTTTTGGCCGCTTTTTCGTACGCTGTGCGAACATCGTACACCCGATTGCTTATAAAAATCATAGCACACCTCTCCTCAATGAGCCGGTCGATTTGACGCCTCACTCAGGGGTCTGTGACAAACGGTGCGGGACGAGTTACGCGCCGAACTTTTGTCCGGAATAATAAGAAGAATAACTAGAATGTACATTTCCTGAAGAAAATGTGAAGTGGTGCTTGCAGTGGCAAAACTCGCCGCTCGGTTGCTAGGATAGTTGCTACAATGTTGTACATGATTGCATACAAGCCAACAACCATGTCTTAACGATATTGTGGAGCTGCAATATGGCTTTTATATGTTGCAACATGGTTGCTAGGTAGCTTTAAACGGTTGCTAAGGTGTGGTTGCACAGTTACCATGATGATATTTACAGACTGGTTTCTCAACCGAAACAAACAAACACACCCCCAAGTCTATACGATGTTCTGGTGCTGAGATATAGCCCATTCATGTGTTTTTACGGTTGCTAGGGTCCTCCAAATGGTTGCTAAGGTTTGTTTATACAGTTTATGGGGTAATATTTAAATAGTATTTGCAAGTTCTTTGTCGAAAAAATGCCCAACTCTGTGTATTTACAATGTTTTGTTGCTGAGATATGGCTTGTAAATGCTGTTTAATGGTTGCTAGGGGCCTATAACTGGTTGCTAGGGCATGACTATGAAGTTGTTATGTCACTATTTATTGGCTGCTTGATAGGACAAATCAAAAGAGCCCAACCCCAAGCCTCTATGACCTTCTGAGCCAAAGATATGATTTTACAAATTTTGTGCCAATGTTAAGTCTATGGGACATTTTTCGGTTAATTTTTTGCCCGCCAGACGGACATCGTAGACCCAATCGCTTATAAAAGTCATAGCACACCTCTCCTCGATAAACCGGTCGATTTGACACCTCATTCATGGGTCTACGAGAAATAGTGCGGGAGGAGTAACGTGCCGAAGTTTTGTCTAGATGAATAGTAATCACAATACTAGAATGTACATTTCCTGAAGAAAATGTAAAGTGGTGCTTGCAGTGGCAAAACTAGCCGTTCGGTTGCTAGAGTGTGGTACATTATTGCATACGAGCCAACAATCATGTCTGTACGATGTTCTGGTGCTGAGATATGGCTTATTCATGTTGTTCAGGTGGTTGCTACGCGGTTGCTAGGGTGTTCTGGGTGGTTGCTAGGGTATTCTGGGTGGTTGCTAGGGCGTTGCTAGGTGGTTGCTAGGGTGTTCTGGTTGGTTGCTGGGGTATTGTGGGTGGTTGCTAGGGTGTTCTGGGTGGTTGCTAGGCGTTTGCTAGGGTGTTCTAGGTGGTTTCTAGGGTGTCGCTAGTCGGTTGCTATGGTATTCTGGGTGGTTGCTAGGCGGTTGCTAGGGTGTTTTGGGTGGTTGCTAGGGCGTTGCTAGGCAGTTGCTAGGGTATCCTGGGTGGTTGCTAGGCGGTTGCTAGGGTAATCTGGGTGGTTGTTAGGGCGTTGCTAGGTGGGTTGCTAGGGTATTCTGGGTGGTTGCTAGGCGGTTGCTAAGGTGTTCTGGGTGGTTGCTAGGGCGTTGCTAGGCAGTTGCTAGGCTGTTCTGGGTGGTTGCTAGGGTGTTGCTAGGGTAATCTGGGTGGTTGCTAGGGCGTTGCTAGGTGGTTGCTAGGGTGTTCTGGGTGGTTGCTAGGCGGTTGCTAAGGTGTTTTGGGTTGTTGCTAGGGCGTTGCTTGGCAGTTGCTAGGGTGTTCTGGGTGGTTGCTAGGGTGTTGCTAGGGTAATCTGGGTCGTTTCTATGGTGTTACTAGGTGGTTGGTAGTTGTCAAAGATGGTTCCTATGGAGTTTGTAGCATTTTATTGGCATGATTTAGCACTTAGCTAATCAATATTAGCATGTAGCTATTCACTGCTAGCATGTGTAGCATGTTGGAAGTGCTGTTTGCTAGCATGAGTCAAAAGAGCCAACCCCCATGTCTCTACGATGTTCTGATGCAGAGATATAGGTCTTGCTAAATGGTTGCTAGGGTACTCTGTTTAGTTGCTAGGGAGTGGCTTGGCAGCTGCCAATGATGGATCTCCAAAGGCTGCCTGTCAGTGTGAATGATATAAACCAATCCCCATCTCTATACGATGTTCTGATGCAGAGATATAGCTCTTGCAATATGGTTGCTAGGGTACTTTGTTTGGTTGCTAGGGAGTGGCTTGGCAGCTGCCAATGATGCATCTCCAAACGCTGCTTGTCAGTATGAATGATAT
Organism: Semotilus atromaculatus; assembly: GCA_031834385.1. Classification (NCBI taxonomy): domain Eukaryota; kingdom Metazoa; phylum Chordata; class Actinopteri; order Cypriniformes; family Leuciscidae; genus Semotilus; species Semotilus atromaculatus. Next base: position 2,977 of record JAULUF010000016.1, on the reverse strand, counting down.
AAACCAACTCCCACGCCTTTGTGACATTCAGAATGGAAGATATCCCTGTCTGGATTTTGGTTGCTAAGGTGCTTGATAATGGTTGCTAGGGCGTGGCCAGTAAGTGTTGAGGTGATTCAGGATTGGCTGTTCGCTGCCCCGAGTCAAACGAGCCCACCCTCATGTTTCTATGACACTTATATCCTGAGATATCCCTTTGATCTCTTTTAATGGAAGTCTATGGAACTTGTTGCTAAGGAGCTCTAAATGGTTGCTAGGGCGTGGCTTGATAGTTTCACAATGATCCTGAGAGACTGATTGGTCATCTGAGTAAAATGAGCCCGCCCCCTTGTCTCTGTGACACTGTGATCCAGAGCTATGTTCAATACAAAATCCCAATGCAATTTACCATAGTAGGAAAAACACATGCATTTCATGGGCCGTCCTTCACCATAGTAAGTCAATGGGGAAACTTTTGGGGCCTCTTGCTCCCCAGGGGTGCAACTTTTACCCCATTGTGAGGTATGTTCTTACAGAGCCTGCCAGCCTCTTCAAATGTGGTAAATTACAAGTTTCTGAGAAATCATTGGTCAGTGCTACGAGTCGTCAAAGTTTGTGGCAATGTTAAGTCTATGGGATTTTTTTTACCCAATGATTTGCCCCTGGGGCAAACACCGTACCCCCCATCGCTAAGAAAAGTCACAGCACACCTCTCCTCAATAATCCGCACAATTTGACGCCTCAATCAGGGGTCTGTTATGTCGGCGTGTATTTTTTAACAGATGATTACTATGGAGTTTTTAAAAGGAGTTTTTATAGAGTTTTTATAGAGTTATTTAGTATGGCACGAGGCCTGCGGCCTCGTGCCTATCGCCCACGGTTGCTAGGGTGCTGTAACTGGTTGCTATGGTGTGGCTATGAAGATTTTAGGCCATTACTTATTGGCTGCTTGATAAAATAAATCCTCTGAGGGAGAGAGAGAGGGCCTGACAGCAGGGCTGTCAGGCCCTTTTCTCTGGGTGTGTGTGAAAGTGACAGTTGGGATTTAAATTTCTGAAAATTCCGCAATGTTAAGTCAATGGGACTTTTTTGGCCGCTTTTTCGTCCGCTGTGCGAACATCGTACACCCGATTGCTTATAAAAATCATAGCACACCTCTCCTCAATGAGCCGGTCGATTTGACGCCTCACTCAGGGGTCTGTGACAAACGGTGCGGGACGAGTTACGCGCCGAACTTTTGTCCGGAATAATAAGAAGAAGAAGAAGAATAATAAGTATGAGCAATAACAATACTGTTGCTTTGCCATAGGCAAGCACCATTAACTAGAATGTACATTTCCTGAAGAAAATGTGAAGTGGTGCTTGCAGTGGCAAAACTCACCACTCGGTTGCTAGGTTGATGTACATGATTGCATACGAGCCAACAACCATGTCTGTACGATGTTCATGTGCTGAGATATAGCTTATTCACGTGTTTGTATGGTTTCTAGGGTGCCCTATATGGTTGCTATGGTGGGCTTATACAGTTTATGGGATGATATTTAAAGACTAGTTGACAGTCTGAGTCAAAAAGCCAAACTCCATGTTTCTACCATAGAGCCCTGCACGGGCCTCAAATCTAGGCCCTAGCCCGGCCCTGGCCCGAGACGCTCAGGCCCTAGCCCGGCCCGTGTCCGACAGCTCATCAGAATTATCAGCCCGAGTCCGACCCAAGCCCGTTTAAAAAAACAAAACAAAAACAAAAAAAAAACAGCCTGCGTAACATGTCACAGCCTGACTATGTTGCAGTCATTAAACCAGCTCTGTTATGTTCTCAATGGCAAAATAGTTACCGTTAAGTTTATTTTCATTTCTTTATTAAGTTTATTTGGACAAATGTTTTTATTTATTTATATATATTAGCCTAACGACCAAGCAGCCGACAGCGAGTTAAACATGTTTGATCCATTTAGCCTCTCAATTTCAAATCAACACTTTACTTGGCTACAATAAAATCCATAGATATAAAACAATTTAAGCATATCACACAGACAGTTAACGTTAGTTTAAACGTTTATTATCATTTTTGAAAAGCTGAGGCAAACTTCTCTGCTGCTCAGTCGCAACAGCGTTCGCAAACTAAATTAGCTAAATACAATAAACACATAAAATAAATTACATTAAATTAGATTAAAAACAAACATGCAGGTTATCTTACCTCAAAGTCAAGTCAAATCAAGTCTTCATTAAAGAACATGGCCATTCTTATTTCCAATAGTTTCCAACAGACTAATAATGCCTACAAATAAAGTCCAATCAAACGAAAACCAACACGACAGCCTCCTAACATAAGAAGTCTCTTACAGAGCATCGTGAAGAAAAAGCACAGCATCCGCACAGTGGAAGGTTTTAATCCAGTCGCACTTTTTCCAGCTGCGCTGAAGTCCTGGGTGGTTGCTAGGCGGTTGCTAGGGTAATCTGGGTGGTTGCTAGGTGGTTGCTAGGGTATCCTGGGTGGTTGCTAGGTGGTTGCTAAGGTGTTCTGGGTGGTTGCTAGGTGGTTGCTAGGGTATCCTGGGTGGTTGCTAGGCGGTTGCTAAGGTGTTCTGGGTGGTTGCTAGGGTGTTGCTAGGGTAATCTGGGTGGTTGCTATGGTGTTACTAGGTGGTTGGTAGTTGTCAAAGATGGTTACTGTGGAGTTTGTAGCATTTTATTGGTATGATTTAGCACTTAGCTAATCAATATTAGCATGTAGCTATTCACTGCTAGCATGTGTAGCATGTAGCAAGTCCTGTTTGCTAGCATGAGTCAAAAGAGCCAACCCCCATCTCTATACGATGTTCTGATGCAGAGATATTGGTTGCTAGGGTGTTCTGGGTGGTTGCTAGGCGGTTGCTAGGGTGTTCTAGGTGGTTGCTAGGGTGTCGTTAGTCGGTTGCTATGGTATTCTGGGTGGTTGCTAGGCGGTTGCTAGGGTGTTTTGGGTGGTTGCTAGGCAGTTGCTAGGGTATCCTGGGTG
>JAULUF010000015.1:41015000-41018474 GCA_031834385.1 Semotilus atromaculatus | reverse complement strand
CCCTAACCCTAACCTAACCCTAACCCTAACCCTAACCCTAACCCTAACCCTAACCCTAACCCTAACCCTAACCCTAACCCTAACCCTAACCCTAACCCTAACCCTAACCCTAACCCTAACCCTAACCCTAACCCTAACCCTAACCCTAACCCTAACCCTAACCCTAACCCTAACCCTAACCCTAACCCTAACCCTAACCCTAACCCTAACCCTAACCCTAACCCTAACCCTAACCCTAACCCTAACCCTAACCCTAACCCTAACCCTAACCCTAACCCTAACCCTAACCCTAACCCTAACCCTAACCCTAACCCTAACCCTAACCCTAACCCTAACCCTAACCCTAACCCTAACCCTAACCCTAACCCTAACCCTAACCCTAACCCTAACCCTAACCTAACCCTAACCCTAACCCTAACCCTAACCCTAACCCTAACCCTAACCCTAACCCTAACCCTAACCCTAACCCTAACCCTAACCCTAACCCTAACCCTAACCCTAACCCTAACCCTAACCCTAACCCTAACCCTAACCCTAACCCTAACCCTAACCCTAACCCTAACCCTAACCCTAACCCTAACCCTAACCCTAACCCTAACCCTAACCCTAACCCTAACCCTAACCCTAACCCTAACCCTAACCCTAACCCTAACCCTAACCCTAACCCTAACCCTAACCCTAACCCTAACCCTAACCCTAACCCTAACCCTAACCCTAACCCTAACCCTAACCCTAACCCTAACCCTAACCCTAACCCTAACCCTAACCCTAACCCTAACCCTAACCCTAACCCTAACCCTAACCCTAACCCTAACCCTAACCCTAACCCTAACCCTAACCCTAACCCTAACCCTAACCCTAACCCTAACCCTAACCTAACCCTAACCCTAACCCTAACCCTAACCCTAACCCTAACCCTAACCCTAACCCTAACCCTAACCCTAACCCTAACCCTAACCCTAACCCTAACCTAACCCTAACCCTAACCTAACCCTAACCCTAACCCTAACCCTAACCCTAACCCTAACCCTAACCCTAACCCTAACCCTAACCCTAACCCTAACCCTAACCCTAACCCTAACCCTAACCCTAACCCTAACCCTAACCCTAACCCTAACCCTAACCCTAACCCTAACCCTAACCCTAACCCTAACCCTAACCCTAACCCTAACCCTAACCCTAACCCTAACCCTAACCCTAACCCTAACCCTAACCCTAACCCTAACCCTAACCTAACCCTAACCCTAACCCTAACCCTAACCCTAACCCTAACCCTAACCCTAACCTAACCCTAACCCTAACCCTAACCCTAACCCTAACCCTAACCCTAACCCTAACCCTAACCCTAACCCTAACCCTAACCCTAACCCTAACCCTAACCCTAACCCTAACCCTAACCTAACCCTAACCCTAACCCTAACCCTAACCCTAACCCTAACCCTAACCCTAACCCTAACCCTAACCTAACCCTAACCCTAACCCTAACCCTAACCTAACCCTAACCCTAACCCTAACCCTAACCCTAACCCTAACCCTAACCCTAACCCTAACCCTAACCCTAACCCTAACCCTAACCCTAACCCTAACCCTAACCCTAACCCTAACCTAACCCTAACCCTAACCCTAACCCTAACCCTAACCCTAACCCTAACCCTAACCCTAACCTAACCCTAACCCTAACCCTAACCCTAACCCTAACCCTAACCCTAACCCTAACCCTAACCCTAACCCTAACCCTAACCCTAACCCTAACCCTAACCCTAACCCTAACCCTAACCCTAACCCTAACCCTAACCCTAACCCTAACCCTAACCCTAACCCTAACCCTAACCCTAACCCTAACCCTAACCCTAACCCTAACCCTAACCCTAACCCTAACCCTAACCCTAACCCTAACCCTAACCCTAACCCTAACCCTAACCCTAACCCTAACCCTAACCCTAACCCTAACCCTAACCTAACCCTAACCCTAACCCTAACCCTAACCCTAACCCTAACCCTAACCCTAACCCTAACCCTAACCCTAACCCTAACCCTAACCCTAACCCTAACCCTAACCCTAACCCTAACCCTAACCCTAACCCTAACCCTAACCCTAACCCTAACCCTAACCCTAACCCTAACCCTAACCCTAACCCTAACCCTAACCCTAACCCTAACCCTAACCCTAACCCTAACCCTAACCCTAACCCTAACCCTAACCCTAACCCTAACCCTAACCCTAACCCTAACCCTAACCCTAACCCTAACCCTAACCCTAACCCTAACCCTAACCCTAACCCTAACCCTAACCCTAACCCTAACCCTAACCCTAACCCTAACCCTAACCCTAACCCTAACCCTAACCCTAACCCTAACCCTAACCCTAACCCTAACCCTAACCCTAACCCTAACCCTAACCCTAACCCTAACCCTAACCCTAACCCTAACCCTAACCCTAACCCTAACCCTAACCCTAACCCTAACCCTAACCCTAACCCTAACCCTAACCCTAACCCTAACCCTAACCCTAACCCTAACCCTAACCCTAACCCTAACCCTAACCCTAACCCTAACCCTAACCCTAACCCTAACCCTAACCCTAACCCTAACCCTAACCCTAACCCTAACCCTAACCCTAACCCTAACCCTAACCCTAACCCTAACCCTAACCCTAACCCTAACCCTAACCCTAACCCTAACCCTAACCCTAACCCTAACCCTAACCCTAACCCTAACCCTAACCCTAACCCTAACCCTAACCCTAACCCTAACCCTAACCCTAACCCTAACCCTAACCCTAACCCTAACCCTAACCCTAACCCTAACCCTAACCCTAACCCTAACCCTAACCCTAACCCTAACCCTAACCCTAACCCTAACCCTAACCCTAACCCTAACCCTAACCCTAACCCTAACCCTAACCCTAACCCTAACCCTAACCCTAACCCTAACCCTAACCCTAACCCTAACCCTAACCCTAACCCTAACCCTAACCCTAACCCTAACCCTAACCCTAACCCTAACCCTAACCCTAACCCTAACCCTAACCCTAACCCTAACCCTAACCCTAACCCTAACCCTAACCCTAACCCTAACCCTAACCCTAACCCTAACCCTAACCCTAACCCTAACCCTAACCCTAACCCTAACCCTAACCCTAACCCTAACCCTAACCCTAACCCTAACCCTAACCCTAACCCTAACCCTAACCCTAACCCTAACCCTAACCCTAACCCTAACCCTAACCCTAACCCTAACCCTAACCCTAACCCTAACCCTAACCCTAACCCTAACCCTAACCCTAACCCTAACCCTAACCCTAACCCTAACCCTAACCCTAACCCTAACCCTAACCCTAACCCTAACCCTAACCCTAACCCTAACCCTAACCCTAACCCTAACCCTAACCCTAACCCTAACCCTAACCCTAACCCTAACCCTAACCCTAACCCTAACCCTAACCCTAACCCTAACCCTAACCCTAACCCTAAC
>JAULUF010000015.1:40637500-41010000 GCA_031834385.1 Semotilus atromaculatus | reverse complement strand
ACCCTAACCCTAACCCTAACCTTTTCTGACACCTACCCTTCGTGTCTGCTGTAAATCAACCCTAATTGGACTACCCCAGGGCCATTTAGCCCTTTCTACATTTTTATAATTTTATACATCTCTCTGGACACTGTTTGGGTTCATTCTGGTGTTTATTTGTGAAGCGGCCAGGCGTGCGAAGGAGAGTGCCTAACCAGATTCAGACCTCAGGTCTGGATTTTGGATCGTTTTCCCCTAATCCAGCCAGTGCCTCGTACTCTGGACTTCATTTTGGGCATTGGAGTGTTCCTGGAGTGTTTGTGGGTGCATGTGTGGAGTTATAAAAATGAGTAAAAAAATGTAAAATTAAAAACAACAAAGTTGATAGCAGAAAAACGATTTATGACGCATAAACCAATGCTGATGGTGTGTAGAGAGTGTGGGAGGGGCCACGCCCTTCGCATAAATACAAAGTGCTGAGGGAATGAGACACAGTAGTCGTTCGAACTCGCCTGATGAGTGCCGTGGGATGGCCGAAACGCGTCGCGAGATGTGCCTGAATGACGCAGACCGTAAAACTGTAAAATGGCCGCCATCATATTGGAAGGTGTGATGTTGCAGAGCCCAATATTTTTTTCTCGTCGCCCAAACAGGCCTCGAGTTAGTCTGTTTAATGTTTGTTCTCGTGGAATGCCCTTTCCACATCTTTTCTGACACCTACCCTTCGTGTCTGCTGTAAATCAACCCTAATTGGACTACCCCAGGGCCATTTAGCCCTTTCTACATTTTTATAATTTTATACATCTCTCTGGACACTGTTTGGGTTCATTCTGGTGTTTATTTGTGAAGCGGCCAGGCGTGCGAAGGAGAGTGCCTAACCAGATTCAGACCTCAGGTCTGGATTTTGGATCGTTTTCCCCTAATCCAGCCAGTGCCTCGTACTCTGGACTTCATTTTGGGCATTGGAGTGTTCCTGGAGTGTTTGTGGGTGCATGTGTGGAGTTATAAAAATGAGTAAAAAAATGTAAAATTAAAAACAACAAAGTTGATAGCAGAAAAACGATTTATGACGCATAAACCAATGCTGATGGTGTGTAGAGAGTGTGGGAGGGGCCACGCCCTTCGCATAAATACAAAGTGCTGAGGGAATGAGACACAGTAGTCGTTCGAACTCGCCTGATGAGTGCCGTGGGATGGCCGAAACGCGTCGCGAGATGTGCCTGAATGACGCAGACCGTAAAACTGTAAAATGGCCGCCATCATATTGGAAGGTGTGATGTTGCAGAGCCCAATATTTTTTTCTCGTCGCCCAAACAGGCCTCGAGTTAGTCTGTTTAATGTTTGTTCTCGTGGAATGCCCTTTCCACATCTTTTCTGACACCTACCCTTCGTGTCTGCTGTAAATCAACCCTAATTGGACTACCCCAGGGCCATTTAGCCCTTTCTACATTTTTATAATTTTATACATCTCTCTGGACACTGTTTGGGTTCATTCTGGTGTTTATTTGTGAAGCGGCCAGGCGTGCGAAGGAGAGTGCCTAACCAGATTCAGACCTCAGGTCTGGATTTTGGATCGTTTTCCCCTAATCCAGCCAGTGCCTCGTACTCTGGACTTCATTTTGGGCATTGGAGTGTTCCTGGAGTGTTTGTGGGTGCATGTGTGGAGTTATAAAAATGAGTAAAAAAATGTAAAATTAAAAACAACAAAGTTGATAGCAGAAAAACGATTTATGACGCATAAACCAATGCTGATGGTGTGTAGAGAGTGTGGGAGGGGCCACGCCCTTCGCATAAATACAAAGTGCTGAGGGAATGAGACACAGTAGTCGTTCGAACTCGCCTGATGAGTGCCGTGGGATGGCCGAAACGCGTCGCGAGATGTGCCTGAATGACGCAGACCGTAAAACTGTAAAATGGCCGCCATCATATTGGAAGGTGTGATGTTGCAGAGCCCAATATTTTTTTCTCGTCGCCCAAACAGGCCTCGAGTTAGTCTGTTTAATGTTTGTTCTCGTGGAATGCCCTTTCCACATCTTTTCTGACACCTACCCTTCGTGTCTGCTGTAAATCAACCCTAATTGGACTACCCCAGGGCCATTTAGCCCTTTCTACATTTTTATAATTTTATACATCTCTCTGGACACTGTTTGGGTTCATTCTGGTGTTTATTTGTGAAGCGGCCAGGCGTGCGAAGGAGAGTGCCTAACCAGATTCAGACCTCAGGTCTGGATTTTGGATCGTTTTCCCCTAATCCAGCCAGTGCCTCGTACTCTGGACTTCATTTTGGGCATTGGAGTGTTCCTGGAGTGTTTGTGGGTGCATGTGTGGAGTTATAAAAATGAGTAAAAAAATGTAAAATTAAAAACAACAAAGTTGATAGCAGAAAAACGATTTATGACGCATAAACCAATGCTGATGGTGTGTAGAGAGTGTGGGAGGGGCCACGCCCTTCGCATAAATACAAAGTGCTGAGGGAATGAGACACAGTAGTCGTTCGAACTCGCCTGATGAGTGCCGTGGGATGGCCGAAACGCGTCGCGAGATGTGCCTGAATGACGCAGACCGTAAAACTGTAAAATGGCCGCCATCATATTGGAAGGTGTGATGTTGCAGAGCCCAATATTTTTTTCTCGTCGCCCAAACAGGCCTCGAGTTAGTCTGTTTAATGTTTGTTCTCGTGGAATGCCCTTTCCACATCTTTTCTGACACCTACCCTTCGTGTCTGCTGTAAATCAACCCTAATTGGACTACCCCAGGGCCATTTAGCCCTTTCTACATTTTTATAATTTTATACATCTCTCTGGACACTGTTTGGGTTCATTCTGGTGTTTATTTGTGAAGCGGCCAGGCGTGCGAAGGAGAGTGCCTAACCAGATTCAGACCTCAGGTCTGGATTTTGGATCGTTTTCCCCTAATCCAGCCAGTGCCTCGTACTCTGGACTTCATTTTGGGCATTGGAGTGTTCCTGGAGTGTTTGTGGGTGCATGTGTGGAGTTATAAAAATGAGTAAAAAAATGTAAAATTAAAAACAACAAAGTTGATAGCAGAAAAACGATTTATGACGCATAAACCAATGCTGATGGTGTGTAGAGAGTGTGGGAGGGGCCACGCCCTTCGCATAAATACAAAGTGCTGAGGGAATGAGACACAGTAGTCGTTCGAACTCGCCTGATGAGTGCCGTGGGATGGCCGAAACGCGTCGCGAGATGTGCCTGAATGACGCAGACCGTAAAACTGTAAAATGGCCGCCATCATATTGGAAGGTGTGATGTTGCAGAGCCCAATATTTTTTTCTCGTCGCCCAAACAGGCCTCGAGTTAGTCTGTTTAATGTTTGTTCTCGTGGAATGCCCTTTCCACATCTTTTCTGACACCTACCCTTCGTGTCTGCTGTAAATCAACCCTAATTGGACTACCCCAGGGCCATTTAGCCCTTTCTACATTTTTATAATTTTATACATCTCTCTGGACACTGTTTGGGTTCATTCTGGTGTTTATTTGTGAAGCGGCCAGGCGTGCGAAGGAGAGTGCCTAACCAGATTCAGACCTCAGGTCTGGATTTTGGATCGTTTTCCCCTAATCCAGCCAGTGCCTCGTACTCTGGACTTCATTTTGGGCATTGGAGTGTTCCTGGAGTGTTTGTGGGTGCATGTGTGGAGTTATAAAAATGAGTAAAAAAATGTAAAATTAAAAACAACAAAGTTGATAGCAGAAAAACGATTTATGACGCATAAACCAATGCTGATGGTGTGTAGAGAGTGTGGGAGGGGCCACGCCCTTCGCATAAATACAAAGTGCTGAGGGAATGAGACACAGTAGTCGTTCGAACTCGCCTGATGAGTGCCGTGGGATGGCCGAAACGCGTCGCGAGATGTGCCTGAATGACGCAGACCGTAAAACTGTAAAATGGCCGCCATCATATTGGAAGGTGTGATGTTGCAGAGCCCAATATTTTTTTCTCGTCGCCCAAACAGGCCTCGAGTTAGTCTGTTTAATGTTTGTTCTCGTGGAATGCCCTTTCCACATCTTTTCTGACACCTACCCTTCGTGTCTGCTGTAAATCAACCCTAATTGGACTACCCCAGGGCCATTTAGCCCTTTCTACATTTTTATAATTTTATACATCTCTCTGGACACTGTTTGGGTTCATTCTGGTGTTTATTTGTGAAGCGGCCAGGCGTGCGAAGGAGAGTGCCTAACCAGATTCAGACCTCAGGTCTGGATTTTGGATCGTTTTCCCCTAATCCAGCCAGTGCCTCGTACTCTGGACTTCATTTTGGGCATTGGAGTGTTCCTGGAGTGTTTGTGGGTGCATGTGTGGAGTTATAAAAATGAGTAAAAAAATGTAAAATTAAAAACAACAAAGTTGATAGCAGAAAAACGATTTATGACGCATAAACCAATGCTGATGGTGTGTAGAGAGTGTGGGAGGGGCCACGCCCTTCGCATAAATACAAAGTGCTGAGGGAATGAGACACAGTAGTCGTTCGAACTCGCCTGATGAGTGCCGTGGGATGGCCGAAACGCGTCGCGAGATGTGCCTGAATGACGCAGACCGTAAAACTGTAAAATGGCCGCCATCATATTGGAAGGTGTGATGTTGCAGAGCCCAATATTTTTTTCTCGTCGCCCAAACAGGCCTCGAGTTAGTCTGTTTAATGTTTGTTCTCGTGGAATGCCCTTTCCACATCTTTTCTGACACCTACCCTTCGTGTCTGCTGTAAATCAACCCTAATTGGACTACCCCAGGGCCATTTAGCCCTTTCTACATTTTTATAATTTTATACATCTCTCTGGACACTGTTTGGGTTCATTCTGGTGTTTATTTGTGAAGCGGCCAGGCGTGCGAAGGAGAGTGCCTAACCAGATTCAGACCTCAGGTCTGGATTTTGGATCGTTTTCCCCTAATCCAGCCAGTGCCTCGTACTCTGGACTTCATTTTGGGCATTGGAGTGTTCCTGGAGTGTTTGTGGGTGCATGTGTGGAGTTATAAAAATGAGTAAAAAAATGTAAAATTAAAAACAACAAAGTTGATAGCAGAAAAACGATTTATGACGCATAAACCAATGCTGATGGTGTGTAGAGAGTGTGGGAGGGGCCACGCCCTTCGCATAAATACAAAGTGCTGAGGGAATGAGACACAGTAGTCGTTCGAACTCGCCTGATGAGTGCCGTGGGATGGCCGAAACGCGTCGCGAGATGTGCCTGAATGACGCAGACCGTAAAACTGTAAAATGGCCGCCATCATATTGGAAGGTGTGATGTTGCAGAGCCCAATATTTTTTTCTCGTCGCCCAAACAGGCCTCGAGTTAGTCTGTTTAATGTTTGTTCTCGTGGAATGCCCTTTCCACATCTTTTCTGACACCTACCCTTCGTGTCTGCTGTAAATCAACCCTAATTGGACTACCCCAGGGCCATTTAGCCCTTTCTACATTTTTATAATTTTATACATCTCTCTGGACACTGTTTGGGTTCATTCTGGTGTTTATTTGTGAAGCGGCCAGGCGTGCGAAGGAGAGTGCCTAACCAGATTCAGACCTCAGGTCTGGATTTTGGATCGTTTTCCCCTAATCCAGCCAGTGCCTCGTACTCTGGACTTCATTTTGGGCATTGGAGTGTTCCTGGAGTGTTTGTGGGTGCATGTGTGGAGTTATAAAAATGAGTAAAAAAATGTAAAATTAAAAACAACAAAGTTGATAGCAGAAAAACGATTTATGACGCATAAACCAATGCTGATGGTGTGTAGAGAGTGTGGGAGGGGCCACGCCCTTCGCATAAATACAAAGTGCTGAGGGAATGAGACACAGTAGTCGTTCGAACTCGCCTGATGAGTGCCGTGGGATGGCCGAAACGCGTCGCGAGATGTGCCTGAATGACGCAGACCGTAAAACTGTAAAATGGCCGCCATCATATTGGAAGGTGTGATGTTGCAGAGCCCAATATTTTTTTCTCGTCGCCCAAACAGGCCTCGAGTTAGTCTGTTTAATGTTTGTTCTCGTGGAATGCCCTTTCCACATCTTTTCTGACACCTACCCTTCGTGTCTGCTGTAAATCAACCCTAATTGGACTACCCCAGGGCCATTTAGCCCTTTCTACATTTTTATAATTTTATACATCTCTCTGGACACTGTTTGGGTTCATTCTGGTGTTTATTTGTGAAGCGGCCAGGCGTGCGAAGGAGAGTGCCTAACCAGATTCAGACCTCAGGTCTGGATTTTGGATCGTTTTCCCCTAATCCAGCCAGTGCCTCGTACTCTGGACTTCATTTTGGGCATTGGAGTGTTCCTGGAGTGTTTGTGGGTGCATGTGTGGAGTTATAAAAATGAGTAAAAAAATGTAAAATTAAAAACAACAAAGTTGATAGCAGAAAAACGATTTATGACGCATAAACCAATGCTGATGGTGTGTAGAGAGTGTGGGAGGGGCCACGCCCTTCGCATAAATACAAAGTGCTGAGGGAATGAGACACAGTAGTCGTTCGAACTCGCCTGATGAGTGCCGTGGGATGGCCGAAACGCGTCGCGAGATGTGCCTGAATGACGCAGACCGTAAAACTGTAAAATGGCCGCCATCATATTGGAAGGTGTGATGTTGCAGAGCCCAATATTTTTTTCTCGTCGCCCAAACAGGCCTCGAGTTAGTCTGTTTAATGTTTGTTCTCGTGGAATGCCCTTTCCACATCTTTTCTGACACCTACCCTTCGTGTCTGCTGTAAATCAACCCTAATTGGACTACCCCAGGGCCATTTAGCCCTTTCTACATTTTTATAATTTTATACATCTCTCTGGACACTGTTTGGGTTCATTCTGGTGTTTATTTGTGAAGCGGCCAGGCGTGCGAAGGAGAGTGCCTAACCAGATTCAGACCTCAGGTCTGGATTTTGGATCGTTTTCCCCTAATCCAGCCAGTGCCTCGTACTCTGGACTTCATTTTGGGCATTGGAGTGTTCCTGGAGTGTTTGTGGGTGCATGTGTGGAGTTATAAAAATGAGTAAAAAAATGTAAAATTAAAAACAACAAAGTTGATAGCAGAAAAACGATTTATGACGCATAAACCAATGCTGATGGTGTGTAGAGAGTGTGGGAGGGGCCACGCCCTTCGCATAAATACAAAGTGCTGAGGGAATGAGACACAGTAGTCGTTCGAACTCGCCTGATGAGTGCCGTGGGATGGCCGAAACGCGTCGCGAGATGTGCCTGAATGACGCAGACCGTAAAACTGTAAAATGGCCGCCATCATATTGGAAGGTGTGATGTTGCAGAGCCCAATATTTTTTTCTCGTCGCCCAAACAGGCCTCGAGTTAGTCTGTTTAATGTTTGTTCTCGTGGAATGCCCTTTCCACATCTTTTCTGACACCTACCCTTCGTGTCTGCTGTAAATCAACCCTAATTGGACTACCCCAGGGCCATTTAGCCCTTTCTACATTTTTATAATTTTATACATCTCTCTGGACACTGTTTGGGTTCATTCTGGTGTTTATTTGTGAAGCGGCCAGGCGTGCGAAGGAGAGTGCCTAACCAGATTCAGACCTCAGGTCTGGATTTTGGATCGTTTTCCCCTAATCCAGCCAGTGCCTCGTACTCTGGACTTCATTTTGGGCATTGGAGTGTTCCTGGAGTGTTTGTGGGTGCATGTGTGGAGTTATAAAAATGAGTAAAAAAATGTAAAATTAAAAACAACAAAGTTGATAGCAGAAAAACGATTTATGACGCATAAACCAATGCTGATGGTGTGTAGAGAGTGTGGGAGGGGCCACGCCCTTCGCATAAATACAAAGTGCTGAGGGAATGAGACACAGTAGTCGTTCGAACTCGCCTGATGAGTGCCGTGGGATGGCCGAAACGCGTCGCGAGATGTGCCTGAATGACGCAGACCGTAAAACTGTAAAATGGCCGCCATCATATTGGAAGGTGTGATGTTGCAGAGCCCAATATTTTTTTCTCGTCGCCCAAACAGGCCTCGAGTTAGTCTGTTTAATGTTTGTTCTCGTGGAATGCCCTTTCCACATCTTTTCTGACACCTACCCTTCGTGTCTGCTGTAAATCAACCCTAATTGGACTACCCCAGGGCCATTTAGCCCTTTCTACATTTTTATAATTTTATACATCTCTCTGGACACTGTTTGGGTTCATTCTGGTGTTTATTTGTGAAGCGGCCAGGCGTGCGAAGGAGAGTGCCTAACCAGATTCAGACCTCAGGTCTGGATTTTGGATCGTTTTCCCCTAATCCAGCCAGTGCCTCGTACTCTGGACTTCATTTTGGGCATTGGAGTGTTCCTGGAGTGTTTGTGGGTGCATGTGTGGAGTTATAAAAATGAGTAAAAAAATGTAAAATTAAAAACAACAAAGTTGATAGCAGAAAAACGATTTATGACGCATAAACCAATGCTGATGGTGTGTAGAGAGTGTGGGAGGGGCCACGCCCTTCGCATAAATACAAAGTGCTGAGGGAATGAGACACAGTAGTCGTTCGAACTCGCCTGATGAGTGCCGTGGGATGGCCGAAACGCGTCGCGAGATGTGCCTGAATGACGCAGACCGTAAAACTGTAAAATGGCCGCCATCATATTGGAAGGTGTGATGTTGCAGAGCCCAATATTTTTTTCTCGTCGCCCAAACAGGCCTCGAGTTAGTCTGTTTAATGTTTGTTCTCGTGGAATGCCCTTTCCACATCTTTTCTGACACCTACCCTTCGTGTCTGCTGTAAATCAACCCTAATTGGACTACCCCAGGGCCATTTAGCCCTTTCTACATTTTTATAATTTTATACATCTCTCTGGACACTGTTTGGGTTCATTCTGGTGTTTATTTGTGAAGCGGCCAGGCGTGCGAAGGAGAGTGCCTAACCAGATTCAGACCTCAGGTCTGGATTTTGGATCGTTTTCCCCTAATCCAGCCAGTGCCTCGTACTCTGGACTTCATTTTGGGCATTGGAGTGTTCCTGGAGTGTTTGTGGGTGCATGTGTGGAGTTATAAAAATGAGTAAAAAAATGTAAAATTAAAAACAACAAAGTTGATAGCAGAAAAACGATTTATGACGCATAAACCAATGCTGATGGTGTGTAGAGAGTGTGGGAGGGGCCACGCCCTTCGCATAAATACAAAGTGCTGAGGGAATGAGACACAGTAGTCGTTCGAACTCGCCTGATGAGTGCCGTGGGATGGCCGAAACGCGTCGCGAGATGTGCCTGAATGACGCAGACCGTAAAACTGTAAAATGGCCGCCATCATATTGGAAGGTGTGATGTTGCAGAGCCCAATATTTTTTTCTCGTCGCCCAAACAGGCCTCGAGTTAGTCTGTTTAATGTTTGTTCTCGTGGAATGCCCTTTCCACATCTTTTCTGACACCTACCCTTCGTGTCTGCTGTAAATCAACCCTAATTGGACTACCCCAGGGCCATTTAGCCCTTTCTACATTTTTATAATTTTATACATCTCTCTGGACACTGTTTGGGTTCATTCTGGTGTTTATTTGTGAAGCGGCCAGGCGTGCGAAGGAGAGTGCCTAACCAGATTCAGACCTCAGGTCTGGATTTTGGATCGTTTTCCCCTAATCCAGCCAGTGCCTCGTACTCTGGACTTCATTTTGGGCATTGGAGTGTTCCTGGAGTGTTTGTGGGTGCATGTGTGGAGTTATAAAAATGAGTAAAAAAATGTAAAATTAAAAACAACAAAGTTGATAGCAGAAAAACGATTTATGACGCATAAACCAATGCTGATGGTGTGTAGAGAGTGTGGGAGGGGCCACGCCCTTCGCATAAATACAAAGTGCTGAGGGAATGAGACACAGTAGTCGTTCGAACTCGCCTGATGAGTGCCGTGGGATGGCCGAAACGCGTCGCGAGATGTGCCTGAATGACGCAGACCGTAAAACTGTAAAATGGCCGCCATCATATTGGAAGGTGTGATGTTGCAGAGCCCAATATTTTTTTCTCGTCGCCCAAACAGGCCTCGAGTTAGTCTGTTTAATGTTTGTTCTCGTGGAATGCCCTTTCCACATCTTTTCTGACACCTACCCTTCGTGTCTGCTGTAAATCAACCCTAATTGGACTACCCCAGGGCCATTTAGCCCTTTCTACATTTTTATAATTTTATACATCTCTCTGGACACTGTTTGGGTTCATTCTGGTGTTTATTTGTGAAGCGGCCAGGCGTGCGAAGGAGAGTGCCTAACCAGATTCAGACCTCAGGTCTGGATTTTGGATCGTTTTCCCCTAATCCAGCCAGTGCCTCGTACTCTGGACTTCATTTTGGGCATTGGAGTGTTCCTGGAGTGTTTGTGGGTGCATGTGTGGAGTTATAAAAATGAGTAAAAAAATGTAAAATTAAAAACAACAAAGTTGATAGCAGAAAAACGATTTATGACGCATAAACCAATGCTGATGGTGTGTAGAGAGTGTGGGAGGGGCCACGCCCTTCGCATAAATACAAAGTGCTGAGGGAATGAGACACAGTAGTCGTTCGAACTCGCCTGATGAGTGCCGTGGGATGGCCGAAACGCGTCGCGAGATGTGCCTGAATGACGCAGACCGTAAAACTGTAAAATGGCCGCCATCATATTGGAAGGTGTGATGTTGCAGAGCCCAATATTTTTTTCTCGTCGCCCAAACAGGCCTCGAGTTAGTCTGTTTAATGTTTGTTCTCGTGGAATGCCCTTTCCACATCTTTTCTGACACCTACCCTTCGTGTCTGCTGTAAATCAACCCTAATTGGACTACCCCAGGGCCATTTAGCCCTTTCTACATTTTTATAATTTTATACATCTCTCTGGACACTGTTTGGGTTCATTCTGGTGTTTATTTGTGAAGCGGCCAGGCGTGCGAAGGAGAGTGCCTAACCAGATTCAGACCTCAGGTCTGGATTTTGGATCGTTTTCCCCTAATCCAGCCAGTGCCTCGTACTCTGGACTTCATTTTGGGCATTGGAGTGTTCCTGGAGTGTTTGTGGGTGCATGTGTGGAGTTATAAAAATGAGTAAAAAAATGTAAAATTAAAAACAACAAAGTTGATAGCAGAAAAACGATTTATGACGCATAAACCAATGCTGATGGTGTGTAGAGAGTGTGGGAGGGGCCACGCCCTTCGCATAAATACAAAGTGCTGAGGGAATGAGACACAGTAGTCGTTCGAACTCGCCTGATGAGTGCCGTGGGATGGCCGAAACGCGTCGCGAGATGTGCCTGAATGACGCAGACCGTAAAACTGTAAAATGGCCGCCATCATATTGGAAGGTGTGATGTTGCAGAGCCCAATATTTTTTTCTCGTCGCCCAAACAGGCCTCGAGTTAGTCTGTTTAATGTTTGTTCTCGTGGAATGCCCTTTCCACATCTTTTCTGACACCTACCCTTCGTGTCTGCTGTAAATCAACCCTAATTGGACTACCCCAGGGCCATTTAGCCCTTTCTACATTTTTATAATTTTATACATCTCTCTGGACACTGTTTGGGTTCATTCTGGTGTTTATTTGTGAAGCGGCCAGGCGTGCGAAGGAGAGTGCCTAACCAGATTCAGACCTCAGGTCTGGATTTTGGATCGTTTTCCCCTAATCCAGCCAGTGCCTCGTACTCTGGACTTCATTTTGGGCATTGGAGTGTTCCTGGAGTGTTTGTGGGTGCATGTGTGGAGTTATAAAAATGAGTAAAAAAATGTAAAATTAAAAACAACAAAGTTGATAGCAGAAAAACGATTTATGACGCATAAACCAATGCTGATGGTGTGTAGAGAGTGTGGGAGGGGCCACGCCCTTCGCATAAATACAAAGTGCTGAGGGAATGAGACACAGTAGTCGTTCGAACTCGCCTGATGAGTGCCGTGGGATGGCCGAAACGCGTCGCGAGATGTGCCTGAATGACGCAGACCGTAAAACTGTAAAATGGCCGCCATCATATTGGAAGGTGTGATGTTGCAGAGCCCAATATTTTTTTCTCGTCGCCCAAACAGGCCTCGAGTTAGTCTGTTTAATGTTTGTTCTCGTGGAATGCCCTTTCCACATCTTTTCTGACACCTACCCTTCGTGTCTGCTGTAAATCAACCCTAATTGGACTACCCCAGGGCCATTTAGCCCTTTCTACATTTTTATAATTTTATACATCTCTCTGGACACTGTTTGGGTTCATTCTGGTGTTTATTTGTGAAGCGGCCAGGCGTGCGAAGGAGAGTGCCTAACCAGATTCAGACCTCAGGTCTGGATTTTGGATCGTTTTCCCCTAATCCAGCCAGTGCCTCGTACTCTGGACTTCATTTTGGGCATTGGAGTGTTCCTGGAGTGTTTGTGGGTGCATGTGTGGAGTTATAAAAATGAGTAAAAAAATGTAAAATTAAAAACAACAAAGTTGATAGCAGAAAAACGATTTATGACGCATAAACCAATGCTGATGGTGTGTAGAGAGTGTGGGAGGGGCCACGCCCTTCGCATAAATACAAAGTGCTGAGGGAATGAGACACAGTAGTCGTTCGAACTCGCCTGATGAGTGCCGTGGGATGGCCGAAACGCGTCGCGAGATGTGCCTGAATGACGCAGACCGTAAAACTGTAAAATGGCCGCCATCATATTGGAAGGTGTGATGTTGCAGAGCCCAATATTTTTTTCTCGTCGCCCAAACAGGCCTCGAGTTAGTCTGTTTAATGTTTGTTCTCGTGGAATGCCCTTTCCACATCTTTTCTGACACCTACCCTTCGTGTCTGCTGTAAATCAACCCTAATTGGACTACCCCAGGGCCATTTAGCCCTTTCTACATTTTTATAATTTTATACATCTCTCTGGACACTGTTTGGGTTCATTCTGGTGTTTATTTGTGAAGCGGCCAGGCGTGCGAAGGAGAGTGCCTAACCAGATTCAGACCTCAGGTCTGGATTTTGGATCGTTTTCCCCTAATCCAGCCAGTGCCTCGTACTCTGGACTTCATTTTGGGCATTGGAGTGTTCCTGGAGTGTTTGTGGGTGCATGTGTGGAGTTATAAAAATGAGTAAAAAAATGTAAAATTAAAAACAACAAAGTTGATAGCAGAAAAACGATTTATGACGCATAAACCAATGCTGATGGTGTGTAGAGAGTGTGGGAGGGGCCACGCCCTTCGCATAAATACAAAGTGCTGAGGGAATGAGACACAGTAGTCGTTCGAACTCGCCTGATGAGTGCCGTGGGATGGCCGAAACGCGTCGCGAGATGTGCCTGAATGACGCAGACCGTAAAACTGTAAAATGGCCGCCATCATATTGGAAGGTGTGATGTTGCAGAGCCCAATATTTTTTTCTCGTCGCCCAAACAGGCCTCGAGTTAGTCTGTTTAATGTTTGTTCTCGTGGAATGCCCTTTCCACATCTTTTCTGACACCTACCCTTCGTGTCTGCTGTAAATCAACCCTAATTGGACTACCCCAGGGCCATTTAGCCCTTTCTACATTTTTATAATTTTATACATCTCTCTGGACACTGTTTGGGTTCATTCTGGTGTTTATTTGTGAAGCGGCCAGGCGTGCGAAGGAGAGTGCCTAACCAGATTCAGACCTCAGGTCTGGATTTTGGATCGTTTTCCCCTAATCCAGCCAGTGCCTCGTACTCTGGACTTCATTTTGGGCATTGGAGTGTTCCTGGAGTGTTTGTGGGTGCATGTGTGGAGTTATAAAAATGAGTAAAAAAATGTAAAATTAAAAACAACAAAGTTGATAGCAGAAAAACGATTTATGACGCATAAACCAATGCTGATGGTGTGTAGAGAGTGTGGGAGGGGCCACGCCCTTCGCATAAATACAAAGTGCTGAGGGAATGAGACACAGTAGTCGTTCGAACTCGCCTGATGAGTGCCGTGGGATGGCCGAAACGCGTCGCGAGATGTGCCTGAATGACGCAGACCGTAAAACTGTAAAATGGCCGCCATCATATTGGAAGGTGTGATGTTGCAGAGCCCAATATTTTTTTCTCGTCGCCCAAACAGGCCTCGAGTTAGTCTGTTTAATGTTTGTTCTCGTGGAATGCCCTTTCCACATCTTTTCTGACACCTACCCTTCGTGTCTGCTGTAAATCAACCCTAATTGGACTACCCCAGGGCCATTTAGCCCTTTCTACATTTTTATAATTTTATACATCTCTCTGGACACTGTTTGGGTTCATTCTGGTGTTTATTTGTGAAGCGGCCAGGCGTGCGAAGGAGAGTGCCTAACCAGATTCAGACCTCAGGTCTGGATTTTGGATCGTTTTCCCCTAATCCAGCCAGTGCCTCGTACTCTGGACTTCATTTTGGGCATTGGAGTGTTCCTGGAGTGTTTGTGGGTGCATGTGTGGAGTTATAAAAATGAGTAAAAAAATGTAAAATTAAAAACAACAAAGTTGATAGCAGAAAAACGATTTATGACGCATAAACCAATGCTGATGGTGTGTAGAGAGTGTGGGAGGGGCCACGCCCTTCGCATAAATACAAAGTGCTGAGGGAATGAGACACAGTAGTCGTTCGAACTCGCCTGATGAGTGCCGTGGGATGGCCGAAACGCGTCGCGAGATGTGCCTGAATGACGCAGACCGTAAAACTGTAAAATGGCCGCCATCATATTGGAAGGTGTGATGTTGCAGAGCCCAATATTTTTTTCTCGTCGCCCAAACAGGCCTCGAGTTAGTCTGTTTAATGTTTGTTCTCGTGGAATGCCCTTTCCACATCTTTTCTGACACCTACCCTTCGTGTCTGCTGTAAATCAACCCTAATTGGACTACCCCAGGGCCATTTAGCCCTTTCTACATTTTTATAATTTTATACATCTCTCTGGACACTGTTTGGGTTCATTCTGGTGTTTATTTGTGAAGCGGCCAGGCGTGCGAAGGAGAGTGCCTAACCAGATTCAGACCTCAGGTCTGGATTTTGGATCGTTTTCCCCTAATCCAGCCAGTGCCTCGTACTCTGGACTTCATTTTGGGCATTGGAGTGTTCCTGGAGTGTTTGTGGGTGCATGTGTGGAGTTATAAAAATGAGTAAAAAAATGTAAAATTAAAAACAACAAAGTTGATAGCAGAAAAACGATTTATGACGCATAAACCAATGCTGATGGTGTGTAGAGAGTGTGGGAGGGGCCACGCCCTTCGCATAAATACAAAGTGCTGAGGGAATGAGACACAGTAGTCGTTCGAACTCGCCTGATGAGTGCCGTGGGATGGCCGAAACGCGTCGCGAGATGTGCCTGAATGACGCAGACCGTAAAACTGTAAAATGGCCGCCATCATATTGGAAGGTGTGATGTTGCAGAGCCCAATATTTTTTTCTCGTCGCCCAAACAGGCCTCGAGTTAGTCTGTTTAATGTTTGTTCTCGTGGAATGCCCTTTCCACATCTTTTCTGACACCTACCCTTCGTGTCTGCTGTAAATCAACCCTAATTGGACTACCCCAGGGCCATTTAGCCCTTTCTACATTTTTATAATTTTATACATCTCTCTGGACACTGTTTGGGTTCATTCTGGTGTTTATTTGTGAAGCGGCCAGGCGTGCGAAGGAGAGTGCCTAACCAGATTCAGACCTCAGGTCTGGATTTTGGATCGTTTTCCCCTAATCCAGCCAGTGCCTCGTACTCTGGACTTCATTTTGGGCATTGGAGTGTTCCTGGAGTGTTTGTGGGTGCATGTGTGGAGTTATAAAAATGAGTAAAAAAATGTAAAATTAAAAACAACAAAGTTGATAGCAGAAAAACGATTTATGACGCATAAACCAATGCTGATGGTGTGTAGAGAGTGTGGGAGGGGCCACGCCCTTCGCATAAATACAAAGTGCTGAGGGAATGAGACACAGTAGTCGTTCGAACTCGCCTGATGAGTGCCGTGGGATGGCCGAAACGCGTCGCGAGATGTGCCTGAATGACGCAGACCGTAAAACTGTAAAATGGCCGCCATCATATTGGAAGGTGTGATGTTGCAGAGCCCAATATTTTTTTCTCGTCGCCCAAACAGGCCTCGAGTTAGTCTGTTTAATGTTTGTTCTCGTGGAATGCCCTTTCCACATCTTTTCTGACACCTACCCTTCGTGTCTGCTGTAAATCAACCCTAATTGGACTACCCCAGGGCCATTTAGCCCTTTCTACATTTTTATAATTTTATACATCTCTCTGGACACTGTTTGGGTTCATTCTGGTGTTTATTTGTGAAGCGGCCAGGCGTGCGAAGGAGAGTGCCTAACCAGATTCAGACCTCAGGTCTGGATTTTGGATCGTTTTCCCCTAATCCAGCCAGTGCCTCGTACTCTGGACTTCATTTTGGGCATTGGAGTGTTCCTGGAGTGTTTGTGGGTGCATGTGTGGAGTTATAAAAATGAGTAAAAAAATGTAAAATTAAAAACAACAAAGTTGATAGCAGAAAAACGATTTATGACGCATAAACCAATGCTGATGGTGTGTAGAGAGTGTGGGAGGGGCCACGCCCTTCGCATAAATACAAAGTGCTGAGGGAATGAGACACAGTAGTCGTTCGAACTCGCCTGATGAGTGCCGTGGGATGGCCGAAACGCGTCGCGAGATGTGCCTGAATGACGCAGACCGTAAAACTGTAAAATGGCCGCCATCATATTGGAAGGTGTGATGTTGCAGAGCCCAATATTTTTTTCTCGTCGCCCAAACAGGCCTCGAGTTAGTCTGTTTAATGTTTGTTCTCGTGGAATGCCCTTTCCACATCTTTTCTGACACCTACCCTTCGTGTCTGCTGTAAATCAACCCTAATTGGACTACCCCAGGGCCATTTAGCCCTTTCTACATTTTTATAATTTTATACATCTCTCTGGACACTGTTTGGGTTCATTCTGGTGTTTATTTGTGAAGCGGCCAGGCGTGCGAAGGAGAGTGCCTAACCAGATTCAGACCTCAGGTCTGGATTTTGGATCGTTTTCCCCTAATCCAGCCAGTGCCTCGTACTCTGGACTTCATTTTGGGCATTGGAGTGTTCCTGGAGTGTTTGTGGGTGCATGTGTGGAGTTATAAAAATGAGTAAAAAAATGTAAAATTAAAAACAACAAAGTTGATAGCAGAAAAACGATTTATGACGCATAAACCAATGCTGATGGTGTGTAGAGAGTGTGGGAGGGGCCACGCCCTTCGCATAAATACAAAGTGCTGAGGGAATGAGACACAGTAGTCGTTCGAACTCGCCTGATGAGTGCCGTGGGATGGCCGAAACGCGTCGCGAGATGTGCCTGAATGACGCAGACCGTAAAACTGTAAAATGGCCGCCATCATATTGGAAGGTGTGATGTTGCAGAGCCCAATATTTTTTTCTCGTCGCCCAAACAGGCCTCGAGTTAGTCTGTTTAATGTTTGTTCTCGTGGAATGCCCTTTCCACATCTTTTCTGACACCTACCCTTCGTGTCTGCTGTAAATCAACCCTAATTGGACTACCCCAGGGCCATTTAGCCCTTTCTACATTTTTATAATTTTATACATCTCTCTGGACACTGTTTGGGTTCATTCTGGTGTTTATTTGTGAAGCGGCCAGGCGTGCGAAGGAGAGTGCCTAACCAGATTCAGACCTCAGGTCTGGATTTTGGATCGTTTTCCCCTAACCTAACCCTAACCCTAACCCTAATGACGCAGACCGTAAAACTGTAAAATGGCCGCCATCATATTGGAAGGTGTGATGTTGCAGAGCCCAATATTTTTTTCTCGTCGCCCAAACAGGCCTCGAGTTAGTCTGTTTAATGTTTGTTCTCGTGGAATGCCCTTTCCACATCTTTTCTGACACCTACCCTTCGTGTCTGCTGTAAATCAACCCTAATTGGACTACCCCAGGGCCATTTAGCCCTTTCTATATTTTTATAATTTTATACATCTCTCTGGACACTGTTTGGGTTCATTCTGGTGTTTATTTGTGAAGCGGCCAGGCGTGCGAAGGAGAGTGCCTAACCAGATTCAGACCTCAGGTCTGGATTTTGGATCGTTTTCCCCTAATCCAGCCAGTGCCTCGTACTCTGGACTTCATTTTGGGCATTGGAGTGTTCCTGGAGTGTTTGTGGGTGCATGTGTGGAGTTATAAAAATTAGTAAAAAAATTTAAAATTAAAAACAACAAAGTTGATAGCAGAAAAACGATTTATGACGCATAAACCAATGCTGATGGTGTGTAGAGAGTGTGGGAGGGGCCACGCCCTTCGCATAAATACAAAGTGCTGAGGGAATGAGACACAGTAGTCGTTCGAACTCGCCTGATGAGTGCCGTGGGATGGCCGAAACGCGTCGCGAGATGTGCCTGAATGACGCAGACCGTAAAACTGTAAAATGGCCGCCATCATATTGGAAGGTGTGATGTTGCAGAGCCCAATATTTTTTTCTCGTCGCCCAAACAGGCCTCGAGTTAGTCTGTTTAATGTTTGTTCTCGTGGAATGCCCTTTCCACATCTTTTCTGACACCTACCCTTCGTGTCTGCTGTAAATCAACCCTAATTGGACTACCCCAGGGCCATTTAGCCCTTTCTATATTTTTATAATTTTATACATCTCTCTGGACACTGTTTGGGTTCATTCTGGTGTTTATTTGTGAAGCGGCCAGGCGTGCGAAGGAGAGTGCCTAACCAGATTCAGACCTCAGGTCTGGATTTTGGATCGTTTTCCTCTAACCCTAACCCTAACCCTAACCCTAACCCTAACCCTAACCCTGTAAATCAACCCTAATTGGACTACCCCAGGGCCATTTAGCCCTTTCTATATTTTTATAATTTTATACATCTCTCTGGACACTGTTTGGGTTCATTCTGGTGTTTATTTGTGAAGCGGCCAGGCGTGCGAAGGAGAGTGCCTAACCAGATTCAGACCTCAGGTCTGGATTTTGGATCGTTTTCCCCTAATCCAGCCAGTGCCTCGTACTCTGGACTTCATTTTGGGCATTGGAGTGTTCCTGGAGTGTTTGTGGGTGCATGTGTGGAGTTATAAAAATTAGTAAAAAAATTTAAAATTAAAAACAACAAAGTTGATAGCAGAAAAACGATTTATGACGCATAAACCAATGCTGATGGTGTGTAGAGAGTGTGGGAGGGGCCACGCCCTCCGCATAAATACAAAGTGCTGAGGGAATGAGACACAGTAGTCGTTCGAACTCGCCTGATGAGTGCCGTGGGATGGCCGAAACGCGTCGCGAGATGTGCCTGAATGACGCAGACCGTAAAACTGTAAAATGGCCGCCATCATATTGGAAGGTGTGATGTTGCAGAGCCCAATATTTTTTTCTCGTCGCCCAAACAGGCCTCGAGTTAGTCTGTTTAATGTTTGTTCTCGTGGAATGCCCTTTCCACATCTTTTCTGACACCTACCCTTCGTGTCTGCTGTAAATCAACCCTAATTGGACTACCCCAGGGCCATTTAGCCCTTTCTATATTTTTATAATTTTATACATCTCTCTGGACACTGTTTGGGTTCATTCTGGTGTTTATTTGTGAAGCGGCCAGGCGTGCGAAGGAGAGTGCCTAACCAGATTCAGACCTCAGGTCTGGATTTTGGATCGTTTTCCCCTAATCCAGCCAGTGCCTCGTACTCTGGACTTCATTTTGGGCATTGGAGTGTTCCTGGAGTGTTTGTGGGTGCATGTGTGGAGTTATAAAAATTAGTAAAAAAATTTAAAATTAAAAACAACAAAGTTGATAGCAGAAAAACGATTTATGACGCATAAACCAATGCTGATGGTGTGTAGAGAGTGTGGGAGGGGCCACGCCCTCCGCATAAATACAAAGTGCTGAGGGAATGAGACACAGTAGTCGTTCGAACTCGCCTGATGAGTGCCGTGGGATGGCCGAAACGCGTCGCGAGATGTGCCTGAATGACGCAGACCGTAAAACTGTAAAATGGCCGCCATCATATTGGAAGGTGTGATGTTGCAGAGCCCAATATTTTTTTCTCGTCGCCCAAACAGGCCTCGAGTTAGTCTGTTTAATGTTTGTTCTCGTGGAATGCCCTTTCCACATCTTTTCTGACACCTACCCTTCGTGTCTGCTGTAAATCAACCCTAATTGGACTACCCCAGGGCCATTTAGCCCTTTCTATATTTTTATAATTTTATACATCTCTCTGGACACTGTTTGGGTTCATTCTGGTGTTTATTTGTGAAGCGGCCAGGCGTGCGAAGGAGAGTGCCTAACCAGATTCAGACCTCAGGTCTGGATTTTGGATCGTTTTCCCCTAATCCAGCCAGTGCCTCGTACTCTGGACTTCATTTTGGGCATTGGAGTGTTCCTGGAGTGTTTGTGGGTGCATGTGTGGAGTTATAAAAATTAGTAAAAAAATTTAAAATTAAAAACAACAAAGTTGATAGCAGAAAAACGATTTATGACGCATAAACCAATGCTGATGGTGTGTAGAGAGTGTGGGAGGGGCCACGCCCTCCGCATAAATACAAAGTGCTGAGGGAATGAGACACAGTAGTCGTTCGAACTCGCCTGATGAGTGCCGTGGGATGGCCGAAACGCGTCGCGAGATGTGCCTGAATGACGCAGACCGTAAAACTGTAAAATGGCCGCCATCATATTGGAAGGTGTGATGTTGCAGAGCCCAATATTTTTTTCTCGTCGCCCAAACAGGCCTCGAGTTAGTCTGTTTAATGTTTGTTCTCGTGGAATGCCCTTTCCACATCTTTTCTGACACCTACCCTTCGTGTCTGCTGTAAATCAACCCTAATTGGACTACCCCAGGGCCATTTAGCCCTTTCTATATTTTTATAATTTTATACATCTCTCTGGACACTGTTTGGGTTCATTCTGGTGTTTATTTGTGAAGCGGCCAGGCGTGCGAAGGAGAGTGCCTAACCAGATTCAGACCTCAGGTCTGGATTTTGGATCGTTTTCCCCTAATCCAGCCAGTGCCTCGTACTCTGGACTTCATTTTGGGCATTGGAGTGTTCCTGGAGTGTTTGTGGGTGCATGTGTGGAGTTATAAAAATTAGTAAAAAAATTTAAAATTAAAAACAACAAAGTTGATAGCAGAAAAACGATTTATGACGCATAAACCAATGCTGATGGTGTGTAGAGAGTGTGGGAGGGGCCACGCCCTCCGCATAAATACAAAGTGCTGAGGGAATGAGACACAGTAGTCGTTCGAACTCGCCTGATGAGTGCCGTGGGATGGCCGAAACGCGTCGCGAGATGTGCCTGAATGACGCAGACCGTAAAACTGTAAAATGGCCGCCATCATATTGGAAGGTGTGATGTTGCAGAGCCCAATATTTTTTTCTCGTCGCCCAAACAGGCCTCGAGTTAGTCTGTTTAATGTTTGTTCTCGTGGAATGCCCTTTCCACATCTTTTCTGACACCTACCCTTCGTGTCTGCTGTAAATCAACCCTAATTGGACTACCCCAGGGCCATTTAGCCCTTTCTATATTTTTATAATTTTATACATCTCTCTGGACACTGTTTGGGTTCATTCTGGTGTTTATTTGTGAAGCGGCCAGGCGTGCGAAGGAGAGTGCCTAACCAGATTCAGACCTCAGGTCTGGATTTTGGATCGTTTTCCCCTAATCCAGCCAGTGCCTCGTACTCTGGACTTCATTTTGGGCATTGGAGTGTTCCTGGAGTGTTTGTGGGTGCATGTGTGGAGTTATAAAAATTAGTAAAAAAATTTAAAATTAAAAACAACAAAGTTGATAGCAGAAAAACGATTTATGACGCATAAACCAATGCTGATGGTGTGTAGAGAGTGTGGGAGGGGCCACGCCCTCCGCATAAATACAAAGTGCTGAGGGAATGAGACACAGTAGTCGTTCGAACTCGCCTGATGAGTGCCGTGGGATGGCCGAAACGCGTCGCGAGATGTGCCTGAATGACGCAGACCGTAAAACTGTAAAATGGCCGCCATCATATTGGAAGGTGTGATGTTGCAGAGCCCAATATTTTTTTCTCGTCGCCCAAACAGGCCTCGAGTTAGTCTGTTTAATGTTTGTTCTCGTGGAATGCCCTTTCCACATCTTTTCTGACACCTACCCTTCGTGTCTGCTGTAAATCAACCCTAATTGGACTACCCCAGGGCCATTTAGCCCTTTCTATATTTTTATAATTTTATACATCTCTCTGGACACTGTTTGGGTTCATTCTGGTGTTTATTTGTGAAGCGGCCAGGCGTGCGAAGGAGAGTGCCTAACCAGATTCAGACCTCAGGTCTGGATTTTGGATCGTTTTCCCCTAATCCAGCCAGTGCCTCGTACTCTGGACTTCATTTTGGGCATTGGAGTGTTCCTGGAGTGTTTGTGGGTGCATGTGTGGAGTTATAAAAATTAGTAAAAAAATTTAAAATTAAAAACAACAAAGTTGATAGCAGAAAAACGATTTATGACGCATAAACCAATGCTGATGGTGTGTAGAGAGTGTGGGAGGGGCCACGCCCTCCGCATAAATACAAAGTGCTGAGGGAATGAGACACAGTAGTCGTTCGAACTCGCCTGATGAGTGCCGTGGGATGGCCGAAACGCGTCGCGAGATGTGCCTGAATGACGCAGACCGTAAAACTGTAAAATGGCCGCCATCATATTGGAAGGTGTGATGTTGCAGAGCCCAATATTTTTTTCTCGTCGCCCAAACAGGCCTCGAGTTAGTCTGTTTAATGTTTGTTCTCGTGGAATGCCCTTTCCACATCTTTTCTGACACCTACCCTTCGTGTCTGCTGTAAATCAACCCTAATTGGACTACCCCAGGGCCATTTAGCCCTTTCTATATTTTTATAATTTTATACATCTCTCTGGACACTGTTTGGGTTCATTCTGGTGTTTATTTGTGAAGCGGCCAGGCGTGCGAAGGAGAGTGCCTAACCAGATTCAGACCTCAGGTCTGGATTTTGGATCGTTTTCCCCTAATCCAGCCAGTGCCTCGTACTCTGGACTTCATTTTGGGCATTGGAGTGTTCCTGGAGTGTTTGTGGGTGCATGTGTGGAGTTATAAAAATTAGTAAAAAAATTTAAAATTAAAAACAACAAAGTTGATAGCAGAAAAACGATTTATGACGCATAAACCAATGCTGATGGTGTGTAGAGAGTGTGGGAGGGGCCACGCCCTCCGCATAAATACAAAGTGCTGAGGGAATGAGACACAGTAGTCGTTCGAACTCGCCTGATGAGTGCCGTGGGATGGCCGAAACGCGTCGCGAGATGTGCCTGAATGACGCAGACCGTAAAACTGTAAAATGGCCGCCATCATATTGGAAGGTGTGATGTTGCAGAGCCCAATATTTTTTTCTCGTCGCCCAAACAGGCCTCGAGTTAGTCTGTTTAATGTTTGTTCTCGTGGAATGCCCTTTCCACATCTTTTCTGACACCTACCCTTCGTGTCTGCTGTAAATCAACCCTAATTGGACTACCCCAGGGCCATTTAGCCCTTTCTATATTTTTATAATTTTATACATCTCTCTGGACACTGTTTGGGTTCATTCTGGTGTTTATTTGTGAAGCGGCCAGGCGTGCGAAGGAGAGTGCCTAACCAGATTCAGACCTCAGGTCTGGATTTTGGATCGTTTTCCCCTAATCCAGCCAGTGCCTCGTACTCTGGACTTCATTTTGGGCATTGGAGTGTTCCTGGAGTGTTTGTGGGTGCATGTGTGGAGTTATAAAAATTAGTAAAAAAATTTAAAATTAAAAACAACAAAGTTGATAGCAGAAAAACGATTTATGACGCATAAACCAATGCTGATGGTGTGTAGAGAGTGTGGGAGGGGCCACGCCCTCCGCATAAATACAAAGTGCTGAGGGAATGAGACACAGTAGTCGTTCGAACTCGCCTGATGAGTGCCGTGGGATGGCCGAAACGCGTCGCGAGATGTGCCTGAATGACGCAGACCGTAAAACTGTAAAATGGCCGCCATCATATTGGAAGGTGTGATGTTGCAGAGCCCAATATTTTTTTCTCGTCGCCCAAACAGGCCTCGAGTTAGTCTGTTTAATGTTTGTTCTCGTGGAATGCCCTTTCCACATCTTTTCTGACACCTACCCTTCGTGTCTGCTGTAAATCAACCCTAATTGGACTACCCCAGGGCCATTTAGCCCTTTCTATATTTTTATAATTTTATACATCTCTCTGGACACTGTTTGGGTTCATTCTGGTGTTTATTTGTGAAGCGGCCAGGCGTGCGAAGGAGAGTGCCTAACCAGATTCAGACCTCAGGTCTGGATTTTGGATCGTTTTCCCCTAATCCAGCCAGTGCCTCGTACTCTGGACTTCATTTTGGGCATTGGAGTGTTCCTGGAGTGTTTGTGGGTGCATGTGTGGAGTTATAAAAATTAGTAAAAAAATTTAAAATTAAAAACAACAAAGTTGATAGCAGAAAAACGATTTATGACGCATAAACCAATGCTGATGGTGTGTAGAG
Source organism: Semotilus atromaculatus (assembly GCA_031834385.1). Lineage (NCBI taxonomy): Eukaryota > Metazoa > Chordata > Actinopteri > Cypriniformes > Leuciscidae > Semotilus > Semotilus atromaculatus. The sequence goes on along the minus strand of JAULUF010000015.1, from coordinate 40,985,732 downwards.
AGTGTGGGAGGGGCCACGCCCTCCGCATAAATACAAAGTGCTGAGGGAATGAGACACAGTAGTCGTTCGAACTCGCCTGATGAGTGCCGTGGGATGGCCGAAACGCGTCGCGAGATGTGCCTGAATGACGCAGACCGTAAAACTGTAAAATGGCCGCCATCATATTGGAAGGTGTGATGTTGCAGAGCCCAATATTTTTTTCTCGTCGCCCAAACAGGCCTCGAGTTAGTCTGTTTAATGTTTGTTCTCGTGGAATGCCCTTTCCACATCTTTTCTGACACCTACCCTTCGTGTCTGCTGTAAATCAACCCTAATTGGACTACCCCAGGGCCATTTAGCCCTTTCTATATTTTTATAATTTTATACATCTCTCTGGACACTGTTTGGGTTCATTCTGGTGTTTATTTGTGAAGCGGCCAGGCGTGCGAAGGAGAGTGCCTAACCAGATTCAGACCTCAGGTCTGGATTTTGGATCGTTTTCCCCTAACCTCTAACCCTAACCCTAACTCCTAACCCTACCCATAGTGGTTTTATGGCTTTTTTACCAAGTGGAGTTCGGTTTGGCTTACAGTCGATTTGAAATAGGCTTATACCTGCTCTTTTCCTAACCCTACCCATAGTGGTTTTATGGCTTTTTTACCAAGTGGAGTTCGGTTTGGCTTACAGTCGATTTGAAATAGGCTTATACCTGCTCTTTTCCTAACCCTACCCATAGTGGTTTTATGGCTTTTTTACCAAGTGGAGTTCGGTTTGGCTTACAGTCGATTTGAAATAGGCTTATACCTGCTCTTTTCCTAACCCTACCCATAGTGGTTTTATGGCTTTTTTACCAAGTGGAGTTCGGTTTGGCTTACAGTCGATTTGAAATAGGCTTATACCTGCTCTTTTCCTAACCCTACCCATAGTGGTTTTATGGCTTTTTTACCAAGTGGAGTTCGGTTTGGCTTACAGTCGATTTGAAATAGGCTTATACCTGCTCTTTTCCTAACCCTACCCATAGTGGTTTTATGGCTTTTTTACCAAGTGGAGTTCGGTTTGGCTTACATCCGATTTGAAATAGGCCTATAACTGCTCTCGTTCGAACCCTACCCAAAGTAGCCCTAGGGTTTGTACACCAAGTAGGGTCCGGCTTTGCTTAGTCAATTTAGATCTAGACCAAGAGCGGAACTCACCTTGATACCTGTCTATAGTCCGGTGGGTTTGCACAAGAGAGGGTTGATTTCGCTTGGACCATTTGGTCCTAAGCCTGTCCCTGCTCTCATCTGAAACTTATAGTGGATCGATTGGTTTACGCCGAGTGGGGAGTTTAGTTTTGGTTGTGCTTTTGTAGGAAAAAGGGTTTATACACCTAGTGGGAGATTCTCTAAATCTTCTTTCCAGCAGCCCTAAGTTCTAAGTCAGAACTGCTCCAAGGAGGGAGCAATGGTATAGTCTGACATGCGTCGGCCCGTGCTATCCTCGGTCTCCTTAGGGAGCCGTTGTAATATCCTCAAAAAACCTAACCTTGCCAGAGCCATCGGACTATGACATACCATGGATAGTCCAGGGATTGGACTGTTGGGCTAAATTTTTATCCACGTCAGTGATTCTGAGGGTGCGATGCCGGGCCAGGTTTATCGGACAGGAATCTTCAGGTTTTCTGTTGATTTCTGTTTGATTCGCTGGTCCGGACTTGGCTCAGTAAAGACCTCGCGCCTTTGGGTTGAGTAGTCCTGACTGGAGACTTGAATATATATTTTTTGTCTTGAGCCTTTGTTTTATTAGGACGGGATTGGGGCCTGTGCCAGCACCGGCCCTGGATCTTATGGGGTCTTGTGTTTTGGTAGGAGGCTAGGGTTTTGGTCATTTTTTTTATCTGTGGCGGTAACTCAGGGGGTGCGATGCCAGGCTAGGATTATCTGGCAGGAGCCTTCAGGTTCTCTGTTTGTTTCTGTTGGATTCGCTGGTCTGGACTTGGCTCAGTAGAGACCCCGCATACTCGGGTTAGGTAGACCAGGCTTAGGGCTTGTTTTTATCGTCGGTCTTCCAACCTTGTTTCGTTAAGTTGTCTAGTAGGTTCTCTTGATGTCTACATGGGAGGGGTCTTGTTTCCCGGCCTTTGACTGGGGCCTTTACCTACTCTTGGGTTTTTTTCATAATAATCTTGATGTATATGAGGGGGGTTTTTTATGTGGGAAGAGGTAACGAAGAACTCCCTCCGGCCCCTTTCTCGGCTTATAAAGCCGGGGTGGGGGCGGGATGGGGGGGACGAACACGGTCCCAGACAGGATCTTAGGGAGATGTCAGGCCCAGACAGGTTGGACACCTCCTGGTTAGACTTACAAAGGTTTTTTTAAATATTTTTAGGGGGTGTTGGAGTTTTTTTCTATTGGGTAGTGGGTAGTGTCTGATTCTTGAGTGGTAAACGAAAAAAATCTCACCACGGTCGAGGTAACTACCTTGGAAAAGTATACACCAGGGAGGCGCCATCTGGTGATATCTGCGGTTGACGATTCGTCCTTTGGTAAGGATCTTATCTGTTCAATCCTTTACTGCTCTCGAGGATCGGGGTTGGTAGAAGCTTGGTGTGCAGATATGTGCACCCGCCAATTCTCGATCCTCGATTTAGAGTGGAGACAGGGGGTCTTGTCTTTGGAATTTGAAGGACCTGGTAACAATTGTTACTATTTTGGGACTTCCTGGACAAGACTACCTGGGTTAAAGTCAGCTGGGCTGACAAAGGGCCCAAAGGAAGAGACCATTCCTCTCAGGCTTTTCTCGAGTAACCTGGATACCTTGCGGTGTTAACGAAAGGTTGCTTGGGAGGGCGGTAAGTGGCCAGCCCCCCTGGGACCATGCAGGGAAGGTGGTCTGGGGCTAACAGACCTTAATTGGAGCCCAGTCTTTTATGGGTGATTAGCACCTCTCATGCAACAGCCCACCCTACAACAACATACTTACATACTGATAAGTTCATGTTTTTTGGTAGAGGGGAGGTTTTCTCCTACCTGGGAGCTCCAATTTAGAAGTTAGCACAGCCAGCGGTTGTTCTGTGATGGGACGGCGTCTGTTTGGCTTGGATTGACTTTTAGGGGGAAGAACTGGTAGAAGCTTGATGCTCCGCATCCGCCAGTCTCGACTCCTGCCAGATTGTGAGTTCCCTTTTGACCAGGTGGAGAATTTCCGGGATACAGAACGTCTTTTGAGGTTAGAAAAGTAGTGTAGGGATTGAGAGAGTGGTTTAGTTTGGGTGGGATTATTAAGATCGGTAAAAAAATCCAAACCAGGACTCTACCATGGGTATTGAGGATCTGGTTTAACTCGACTAGCAATTGGCTATTAGACACTCATCCTGGTCTGATCATCCAGGATGGGCTGCCTCGGAGGAGGGTGTCTGGTGTTTAAATGGCCGAAACACCCAGTGAGCCTGAGGTACACCACTGATGATAGTGTCTTCAATATTTCCCTCATACAGGCTTTGGGGGAGTAGGGAAAGAAGTTCTATGCGGTCTGGTCAGTTTGAGGCAGGGTCTGAGGAGAGTTCGGTTTCGCTTAGATCAATTTTAGATCTGTGACTAAATTTACCAAGTGGAGTTCGGTTTGGCTTACAGTCGATTTGAAATAGGCTTATACCTGCTCTTTTCCTAACCCTACCCATAGTGGTTTTATGGCTTTTTTACCAAGTGGAGTTCGGTTTGGCTTACAGTCGATTTGAAATAGGCTTATACCTGCTCTTTTCCTAACCCTACCCATAGTGGTTTTATGGCTTTTTTACCAAGTGGAGTTCGGTTTGGCTTACAGTCGATTTGAAATAGGCTTATACCTGCTCTTTTCCTAACCCTACCCATAGTGGTTTTATGGCTTTTTTACCAAGTGGAGTTCGGTTTGGCTTACAGTCGATTTGAAATAGGCTTATACCTGCTCTTTTCCTAACCCTACCCATAGTGGTTTTATGGCTTTTTTACCAAGTGGAGTTCGGTTTGGCTTACAGTCGATTTGAAATAGGCTTATACCTGCTCTTTTCCTAACCCTACCCATAGTGGTTTTATGGCTTTTTTACCAAGTGGAGTTCGGTTTGGCTTACAGTCGATTTGAAATAGGCTTATACCTGCTCTTTTCCTAACCCTACCCATAGTGGTTTTATGGCTTTTTTACCAAGTGGAGTTCGGTTTGGCTTACAGTCGATTTGAAATAGGCTTATACCTGCTCTTTTCCTAACCCTACCCATAGTGGTTTTATGGCTTTTTTACCAAGTGGAGTTCGGTTTGGCTTACAGTCGATTTGAAATAGGCTTATACCTGCTCTTTTCCTAACCCTACCCATAGTGGTTTTATGGCTTTTTTACCAAGTGGAGTTCGGTTTGGCTTACAGTCGATTTGAAATAGGCTTATACCTGCTCTTTTCCTAACCCTACCCATAGTGGTTTTATGGCTTTTTTACCAAGTGGAGTTCGGTTTGGCTTACAGTCGATTTGAAATAGGCTTATACCTGCTCTTTTCCTAACCCTACCCATAGTGGTTTTATGGCTTTTTTACCAAGTGGAGTTCGGTTTGGCTTACAGTCGATTTGAAATAGGCTTATACCTGCTCTTTTCCTAACCCTACCCATAGTGGTTTTATGGCTTTTTTACCAAGTGGAGTTCGGTTTGGCTTACAGTCGATTTGAAATAGGCTTATACCTGCTCTTTTCCTAACCCTACCCATAGTGGTTTTATGGCTTTTTTACCAAGTGGAGTTCGGTTTGGCTTACAGTCGATTTGAAATAGGCTTATACCTGCTCTTTTCCTAACCCTACCCATAGTGGTTTTATGGCTTTTTTACCAAGTGGAGTTCGGTTTGGCTTACAGTCGATTTGAAATAGGCTTATACCTGCTCTTTTCCTAACCCTACCCATAGTGGTTTTATGGCTTTTTTACCAAGTGGAGTTCGGTTTGGCTTACAGTCGATTTGAAATAGGCTTATACCTGCTCTTTTTCTAACCCTACCCATAGTGGTTTTATGGCTTTTTTACCAAGTGGAGTTCGGTTTGGCTTACAGTCGATTTGAAATAGGCTTATACCTGCTCTTTTCCTAACCCTACCCATAGTGGTTTTATGGCTTTTTTACCAAGTGGAGTTCGGTTTGGCTTACAGTCGATTTGAAATAGGCTTATACCTGCTCTTTTTCTAACCCTACCCATAGTGGTTTTATGGCTTTTTTACCAAGTGGAGTTCGGTTTGGCTTACAGTCGATTTGAAATAGGCTTATACCTGCTCTTTTCCTAACCCTACCCATAGTGGTTTTATGGCTTTTTTACCAAGTGGAGTTCGGTTTGGCTTACATCCGATTTGAAATAGGCCTATAACTGCTCTCGTTCGAACCCTACCCAAAGTAGCTCTAGGGTTTGTACACCAAGTAGGGTCCGGCTTTGCTTAGTCAATTTAGATCTAGACTAAGAGCGGAACTCGCCTTGATACCTGTCTATAGTCCGGTGGGTTTGCACAAGAGAGGGTTGATTTCGCTTGGACCATTTGGTCCTAAGCCTGTCCCTGCTCTCATCTGAAACTTATAGTGGATCGATTGGTTTACGCTGAGTGGGGAGTTTAGTTTTGGTTGTGCTTTTGTAGGAAAAAGGGTTTATACACCTAGTGGGAGATTCTCTAAATCTTCTTTCCAGCAGCCCTAAGTTCTAAGTCAGAACTGCTCCAAGGAGGGAGCAATGGTATAGTCTGACATGCGTCGGCCCGTGCTATCCTCGGTCTCCTTAGGGAGCCGTTGTAATATCCTCAAAAAACCTAACCCTAACCCTAACTCTAACCCTAACCCTTTCTGTTTCTGAGCAGGTGTCAGTTCCTAATCCTGAGCCGGGGTCTGTTCCAGAGCAACCGATGTCTGTTCCTGGGTGGATGCCTGCTCCTGTTCCGTGGCCGCCCGAGGGGTCTTCACCGCCGTGGCCGCCCGAGGGGAGGTCTCCGCCCTGGCCACCTGAAGGGTCGTCTCCGCCCTGGCCGCCCGAGGGGTCTTCACTGCCGTGGCCGCCCGAGGGGTCTTCACCGCCGTGGCCGCCCGAGGGGTCTTCACCGCCGTGGCCGCCCGAGGGGTCTTCACCGCCGTGGCCGCCCGAGGGGTCTTCACCGCCGTGGCCGCCCGAGGGGTCTTCACCGCCGAGGCCGCCCGAGGGGTCTTCACCGCCGTGGCTGCCCGAGGGGTCTTCACCGCCGTGGCCGCTCTGGTTGCCTGCACAGCCTGATCAGCCTGATCCGCCCTGGTCGCCTGTTCCTCTTCTGCTCCACGGACCTGGCCCTCCATCCCGCCCCCAGATCCGCCTCCGCTCCACCTCCCACCTGGACAGTTTTTTGAGCGTCTGGAAGCCGCTCTTTGGGGGGGGGGCTATGTAACGGTCACCAGCTGGAGTGCCCTTGAGAGACACCAGAGGGCACTCCACACCAGACGATCATGTTTCACTCACAAACTACATTTCCCATAACTCACTGCCCGGATTCATCAGCACTCATTTCATTCACCTGTGTCTTATTACCTTGTTTTACTCACACCATAAATACCTGGTTTTCACATTCACTCGGGGCGAAGTATTGCTTCCCCAGCGAACTATTCTGAGCGTTTGTACCCTGTGTTTGTTTACCTGTTACGACTGTATCTGGACCTTACCTCTCGTTGTCTGCCGCCTGCCTACCTTACTCTCTGCCTGGACTCTGTACTCGGATTGTTTGGCTGCCTGCCTCGACCCCTTTGCCTGTTCTTGGACTCTGATTGTGTGTATTCTGCTCTGCTTATATCGCTGGTATTCGACCCTTGCCTGTCTGACCCTGTTATTTAATAAAGCCTGCAAATGGATCTCTCCTCATCCGCTGCTTCATTACAACTCCGCCAGGATACTGTTATAAGCATGAGCCCCGTCTGATTGGTCGTGGCGGCGGTGTTGCAACAATCTATAGAGATATTCTTAATGTTACTCAGAAAACAGGTCACAGGTTTAATTCGTTTGAAGTACTTGTGCTAAATGTTACACTCTTAGATTTAAGAAAGAAATCCCTATTATCTCTAGCCTTGGCTACTGTATATAGACCTCCAGGGCCTTACGCCGATTTCCTAAAAGAGTTTGCAGACTTTCTATCAAATCTATTGGTCAATGTCGATAAAGCAATAATTGTTGGAGATTTTAACATACACGTAGATAACACAAATGATGCGTTAGGGGCTGCGTTTACAGATTTATTAAACTCCTTCGGGGTCACGCAAAACGTCAGTGGTCCCACTCATCGCCTAAATCATACACTAGATTTAATTATATCATATGGAACCAATCCAACCGATATAGATATTGTACCGCAAAGCGATGATGTAACTGATCATTACATGGTAACTTGCATGTTACGTACTGCTGAAATTTGTCATGTTGCGCCACGTTATCGACCAGGCAGAACAATCCTTCCAACCACTATAGATAGATTCTCAAATAGCTTACCTGATCTATCTCAGCTGCTCAGTGAACCCAAACAACCAGATGAACTAGAGGAAATGACTAGCAGTTTGAGCACCATTTTCTCTAGTACATTAGAAATTGTTGCACCAATTAGATTAAAAAAGGTTAGAGAGAAAACTAGAGCACCATGGTACAACAATGCTACGCATGCTATCAAGAGAGAAACTCGTAACTTAGAGCGTAAATGGAAACAAACAAATTTAGAGGTCTTTAGAATCGCATGGAAATATAGTATGTCACGTTACAAAAAGGCTCTTAAATCAGCCAGGGCTGAGCATCTCCGCAGACTAATAAAAAATAACCAAAATAATCCAAGGTTCTTAATTAACACTGTGGCCAGACTAACAAATAAACAGGCATCACCTGAGCAAAATATTCCGTTACAATGTAGTAGTAATGATTTTATGAATTTCTTCACTGAGAAAATAGAAGGCATCAGAAACACAATTGTAAATGTACAATCTTTTATGGTGTCTTATGATTCAGCCTCAATTATCGCCCCTCAAGAACAACTACACCGCTTTACAACTATAGGACAGGAAGAGCTAAATAAACTTATTATTGCATCTAAACCAACAACTTGTTTATTAGATCCAATACCCACTAAACTACTTAAAGAAGTGTTACCTGTAGTGGAAGAGCCTCTTCTCAATATTATTAATTCATCTTTATTTTTAGGTCACGTTCCAAAAATATTCAAGCTGGCAGTAATAAAACCTCTTATTAAGAAACCACAATTAGATCCAAATAACCTAGCAAATTACAGACCCATTTCAAATCTTCCATTTATGTTTAAAATACTAGAAAAAGTTGTGTCCGCTCAATTGTGCTCTTTCTTGCAAGAAAATGATATCTATGAAAAATTTCAGTCAGGATTCAGACCGTATCATAGCACAGAAACTGCGCTAGTTAAAATTACAAATGATTTACTTTTAGCTTCTGACCAAGGCTGTATCTCAATACTAGTTCTACTCGATCTTAGCGCTGCATTTGATACTATAGATCATAAAATACTCCTGGATCGACTACAAAACTACACTGGTGTTCAGGGACAGGCATTAAGCTGGTTTAGATCGTACTTATCAGACCGTTACCACTTTGTCTGTTTAAATGGGGAAAAATCAAAGATAACGTCAGTAGACTATGGAGTACCGCAAGGATCTGTTTTAGGCCCTCTACTATTCTCAATATACACTCACCGGCCACTTTATTAGGTACCCCATGCTAGTAACGGGTTGGACCCCCTTTTGCCTTCAGAACTGCCTCAATTCTTCGTGGCATAGATTCAACAAGGTGCTGGAAGCATTCCTCAGGGAGTTTGGTCCATATTGACATGATGACATCACACAGTTGCCGCAGATTTGTCGGCTGCACATCCATGATGCGAATATCCCGTTCCACCACATCCCAAAGATGCTCTATTGGATTGAGATCTGGTGACTGTGGAGGCCATTTGAGTACAGCGAACTCATTGTCATGTTCAAGAAACCAGTCTGAGATGATTCCAGCTTTATGACATGGCGCATTATCCTGCTGAAAGTAGCCATCAGAAGTTGGGTACATTGTGGTCATAAAGGGATGGACATGGTCAGCAACAATACTCAGGTAGGCTGTGGCGTTGCAACGATGCTCAATTGGTACCAAGGGGCCCAAAGAGTGCCAAGAAAATATTCCCCACACCATGACACCACCACCACCAGCCTGAACCGTTAATACAAGGCAGGATGGATCCATGCTTTCATGTTGTAGACGCCAAATTCTGACCCTACCATCCGAATGTCGCTGCAGAAATCGAGACTCATCAGACCAGGCAACGTTTTTCCAATCTTCTATTGTCCAATTTCGATGAGCTTGTGCAAATTGTAGCCTCAGTTTCCTGTTCTTAGCTGAAAGGAGTGGCACCTGGTGTGGTCTTCTGCTGTTGTAGCCCATCTGCCTCAAAGTTCGACGTACTGTGCGTTCAGAGATGCTCTTCTGCCCACCTTGGTTGTAACGGGTGGTTATTTGAGTCACTGTTGCCCTTCTATCAGCTCGAACCAGTCTGGCCATTCTCCTCTGACCTCTGGCATCAACAAGGCATTTCCGCCCACAGAACTGCCGCTCACTGGATGTTTTTTCTTTTTCGGACCATTCTCTGTAAACCCTAGAGATGGTTGTGCGTGAAAATCCTCAGACCAGCCCTTCTGGCACCAACAATCATGCCACGTTCAAAGTCACTCAAATCACCTTTCTTCCCCATACTGATGCTCGGTTTGAACTGCAGGAGATTGTCTTGACCATGTCTACATGCCTAAATGCACTGAGTTGCCGCCATGTGATTGGCTGCTTAGAAATTAAGTGTTAACGAGCAGTTGGACAGGTGTACCTAATAAAGTGGCCGGTGAGTGTATATGCTGCCACTTGGTAATATTATAAGAAAACATGGAATTAATTTTCACTGTTATGCTGATGACACTCAATTATATATTTCATCACGGCCAGATGAAAACACTAACTTATCTAACTTGACAGAATGTCTTAAAGATATAAAATACTGGATGACGTGTAATTTCCTGCTATTAAATTCAGATTAAATAGAGGTATTACTTATTGGTCCAAAAAACTACCCACAAAATCCCTTACAATACAACTTTAATTTAGAAGGATGCCCTGTTACTTTATCCACTACAGTAAAAGACCTGGGTGTCATACTTGACCGCAACTTGACTTTCGAAAATCATATTTCATATGTTACAAGGACAGCCTTTTTCCACCTTAGAAACATTGCTAAGCTACGTAACATGCTATCCGTTTCTGATGCAGAAAAGTTAGTTCATGCATTCATGACCTCGAGACTAGATTACTGTAATGCTTTATTAGCTGGTTGTCCTGTATCCTCAATAAACAAGCTACAGTTAGTGCAAAATGCAGCCGCTAGAGTTCTTACTAGATCAAGAAAATATGATCATATAACACCAATTTTATCATCTCTACATTGGTTACCTATTAAGTTCCGTATCAATTACAAGGTATTGCTTCTGACTTATAAAGCTCTAAATGGTTTAGCTCCTGTGTATTTAACGGATCTTCTATCGCCCTACAATCCGTCACGCTCTTTAAGATCACTAAATTCGAGGCTTCTGGTCATTCCTAGGATATCCAGATCCACCAAAGGAGGGAGGGCGTTCTCACATTTAGCTCCTAAACTCTGGAATAGCCTTCCTGATATTGTTCGAGGCTCAGACTCGCTGTCCCAGTTTAAAACCAGATTAAAGACGCATCTCTTTAACCAAGCATTCACATAATGCTTACCTTTTATACTACTGCCGAATCAGATCGAATGCATTAATATTATGAACATCAGCTACGCTAATTATTTCTCATTTGCCTTTCTGCTGTTATCTCGGGACGCAAGTCCCGAGGTAAATAGCGTTCGTCAGCTCCAGTTTGTATCCAGCCTCTCACGGAGACTTCAGATGATCCAACACCTGTGATGAGACGACTAAACGCCTGTGATGAGACGACTAAACGCCTGTGGAGAGACGACTCGACGCCTGTGAAGAGACGACTTAACGCCGGCGATATGTTATGCCCTAAATTAATACATGAACTAACTGTATTTTCTATGTACATTTCTAATGCACTTTCTGTAAAGCTGCTTTGAAACAATGTGTATTGTGAAAAGCGCTATACAAATAAATTTGAATTGAATTGAATTGAATTGAATGATGGGTGTGTTTTGGGTATTATGTGCAATAAATCAGTCTCATCTCCCATTCCCCTTAAATGCAAATTGCGCTTGTGCTATGGCGGATTCTCTATTTACATGACAGAATTTGATAGTGGAAAGATTGAACTCCAGAGTGCAAACGGATGTACTCATGCGTGAGGATAAAGTGAGCAGGCAGACCATCTACTGTATGAGACGAGCAGGATTCCACCATATTTTTATGTACACAATAATAATAATTTACATTGCCTTTTATTTTTAATATTTGATTGGTTTGTCTGCTGCTGTGCATCCGTGTGTGTGTGTGTGTGTGTGTGTGTGTAATTAGTAGGGTCGGAAATTCTTTGGGGGTTTTTCAATACTGGTGCCAATATGAAAGTTTTGAAACGGTATTGGTGCCTAAACAGTGTTTGAACCGATAATCTAAAAAAAAAAGAGCCTTAAAAGAATGGTAAATTACATTAAAAGTTTCATATATTGTTGTTTTCAATAAAAGGCAGTTCCTTAAAGTATACTGAAATATATAAATAGAAGTAGCCTAAATAAAAAACAGAACAAATTCACAATAAAACCTAAGCCACCTAACTCAACTACAAAAATGAAAGGCACACCGTGTAACTTTGTGTGCCACTAGGGGCGCTCGACCTGTAACTTTCACGTCTAGCGCCCCTAGAGGCCACAAGCGCCGCAGCACTGTCGCAAAAGTCAACAAACAGTCAGCCGGTCAGCCTCCCGTGTCTTTAGATTGTGTGTGCAGACAGTAGTTGACCTGTTGGTTGAAGAGAGACAATCGACTCACTACTGAAGAAAAGAATAATATAAATATAAGATAAATAAGACATATGACTGTAGACTAGGAGCAAAGAGTTAACTTACCAGTCTAATAATAAAGTTGAGAGAAGAGAATCGGTTTTACATCCAGCTTCTTCTTTCAACCTGCGCCAACGAGCAAACTCCTTTCCAAGATCGACTCTTGGTTTTCCTCGAGCACGGTCCCTCTCGCGTTTTCTCTTTTTTGCCTTCTCAGAAGCAGTTTTAAACTTTTTCCTTGCCTCAGCCATGGCCTGGAGTCGAGCAGGCGGAAAAACAGTAGCAAAAGCCTTAGCTCCATGAGTATATCAGAGCCTGTGGTCACGTGACGGTCGTAAAGCGATACGTTCTCCAGGTCACATGACCAAGCCAAAGACGGTGCGCCTTCTCCAAACTTACATAGGCGGTGTTTCAAGAGGGCAGCCCCACTCAGAGCATTGATAGTGTCAAGCGCTGTATATTGGCCTGAGGAATCATTTAAAATAACTCATATGCGTCAACTCTTTAGGTCACAGTCCGCGTGTGCCATTAAACACTAAATAACAGTTACAGTACTAATAACAGCAAAGTAGTCTGTATTCTATATGAATATTCAAGAATAAGAATAAGCAATTCTTTTGCAGAAATAGGAATACATTTTTCTGACATGTCAGTCAGTGCTTGGCTGATATGTTTATTCTTAAATATATGTAAGTGAATGTGTTTTGCATTCTTTGTAATGCAATTGTAATCTTTATAATGATCATGATTCATGTTAGTTGATCTAAAGCACAATGGGCGCTATGTTAGTCTGTATTGCAGTTCAGAAAATTTGATGTGCCAGATTTACCACAACAATTTCATTCATTTCTCTTTAAATGCATGAAAATGGCAATTTAAGTGTGAGAAGAATAAATTTTTAGTTACCTACACAGTGTGCATTTAAACGCGTTTTCAATTTATAATTGAAAGGATTGTTATTGAGCACGTGCATCTGTCTTTGGCTCAGTGCCAGCCAACGGATGATCAGCAGTTGATGATCAATCTGAACGTTTTAATCACACTGGTGTGAACGATTGATGCATTGAAATGTTAACTAGCGATCACATGTGGTGATGATGTTTTTATGTTTGTTTCAAAGATCCAGAGAGAAATATTTCAACCAACAGCTAACGCATAAGGGGCACTGAATTGAGGCATTGAGATTTGCATTTTGATTTGGTCCGGGTACATATTGGTTACTTTAATAAAAAACAAAGAAAAAAAACATATTGGTTAGATATCAGTACCGGGTTTTGGTACCCATCCCTAGTAATAAACAGTGTGAACGTGCGTGTTGGACCTGCCTATAAAGTATGCGCAAATTACTAATACGCTGTTTAAATAACAAACACAAAAAATGGACGATTTTGACTTTAGGTCAGGTTTTAGTTGGTAAATGGCGCAGAGTATTTCAGTTCCTCAAAATAGCAACGCTCCAGCAATTCGCCTGATCACACCTAATTTTCATACAGATGAATTTGCTATTTAAACAATGTGGTGTATAGGACGAGAAAATGAAAACTGAGTAAAAACATTTGTGTTGTGCCTGGCATTGCATTGAGCTGGGCCTTTGTCAAGTCTTCTTCATTTATATAGCGCTTTTAATAATGTAGATTGTATCAAAGCAGCTTTACAACATTGTAGATAAACATATAATTTAAGGTAACAGAGATTGTTTTGGCTTTATAGCGGTTCTTGAATAATGTTATCTCCAGCTAAAGTTAGTTTTGATTGATTCACTTCCGGCGGAATGATCATTTGTTATTAAATTAGGGGCCGCTAAGACGGCACCTTTCTCTATAAACAGACTTTAAACTGAACCTGTGATAAACGCTGATGGTGTTCACATGCGCATTAAGAATTTATTCTATAGTTATGTGTGTTTGGATATATGTGCGCAGGTTTGTAATTCCCTACAAACCATGCCTAAACAAACTACTTGTCTTGCATATAAATTTGGATCAGAATTTTGTTTTATTTGATCACTTCGGGGTAGGTTCGCGAAACGAAATTCACAACGCTTTATCTGTAGAGTGTTAAGGGATCCTCCATAGGGAGAGGCTAGTTGGCACTTCAGCACTGCATTGTCATCGGGTCCAGGCGAAGCTCCTCGTCAGATCTGGATACGGCCTGGATCCGGCAGGCTGCGGGAAAACCTCGGGATAAACAAAGACACTCAAATTAGCGTAGATGCCATTCTTCTTATGATGTAACAAGTACATCAGGATTAAGGGAAGTGTTCCCAGTTCCGGCTGACCTAATCTATGCAGCCTAACATTGAGTTATAGAAGTCTATAGTGTATTATGTGTATGCTAGGGCAAAGAGATGTGTTTTTAGTCTAGCTTTGAACTGACAGAGTGTGTCTGCTTCCCGGACAATGGTAGGAAGACTATTCCAGAGTTTTGGTGCTAAACAGGAAAAGGATCTACCGCCAGCAGTCGATTTTAATATTCTAGGTATTATTAACTGGCCGGAATTTTGAGATCGCAAAAGACGTGAAGGACTATAATGCGTTAAGAGCTCGCTCAATTACTGCGGAGCTAAACCATTTAGTGCTTTGTAAGTAATCAACAATATTTTAAAATGTATACAATGTTTAATAGGCAGCCAATGCAGTGTTGACAGAACCGGGCTAATATGGTCATATTTCCTGGTTCTGGTAAGAACTCGAGCTGCTGCATTTTGAACTAGCTGTAGTTTGTTTATTAACCCACTGGGGTCTAAGGGGTTTTTGAGGTCCTTGAGATGTTTTGACATGCCCTGACATTTGTGTTTTTTTTCAGTTGCTTATAAACATTAATGGCAAAGTTGTAATTGCACTCTATTTAGCACAAACAGGGCTACCATAATATGTGAGCAATATGTATCTACATGTTTGTATTTTTGAAGGAATATTGTTTATGCATGGTTATTGAAAACTCAAACTTAAAGCCTCTGAAATAAGGCCACAAAACACTCACTAAACGTGTCCACAATACTTTTGACTAATGGACATTGTTGCCTAGAATCTTTGCTTCAAAATGATCAGAAAATCAACCTGCCTAATCATTTACACAAAACAATACATTGATTTAAACTTTTTAAGACACTTTTTGTCTGTGAAGGCAATATGCGAGTGGGCGTGATTCTCACCTAAGAGGACAATGGCCTTGCATAATGAGCCTGGCATAATAATGAGCGCATAATTAGCCTTTCACACAGGTGTGTCACTGGGTACCAAAGAATGTGAGGACAAAAGAAGCTATATACATTATATATATATATATAGATATGTGTGTGTGTGTGTGTATGTATATATATATATAATATATATATATTGTCCTCGCACTTTCTTGTGGTACCCAGTGGAAAAAGACAAATGTTTTTCAAGATGTTTCCAACTCTAACTTTGAACCAGTTCTGAAGAATATTCTACAGAATTGGTTCAAAGTTAGAGTTGGAAACTACTTGAAAAAACATTTGTCTTTATCCACATATTTTGTATGCATGCAAATTGTATAATATCCCAATTGTGCAGTTAATTCTCATACTGTATTTTCAGAAAGTTTTGGAATATGTATCCCCTCCCCAAATTTGTCACTAATAAAACACAACAAAAAAAGATTACAATTTTAACAATATTTCAAGTGTAATCTTTCTTTGTAAAAAGTATACGTATTTCAAGGGTAACATATGAGCAGAAATTGCCGAACAAACGCTTATTTAATGTGGCAGTAGGCTGTTTTTACAGTAAAAACTTAATAATCCATCCAAAACTAATCAATGAAATCTTGTCTAAATATTCATATTTAGTCTGTAACATATCGTGTTTATGCGAGCTACAGCTGTAAACAACAGCGCGCACACGTCTGTGTCTTTCATTCATCATTCACACACAGAAGGTTTATATGCGGTTTACAGACAATATCGCGGTTATAACAAAGCTCTTAAAAATAAATAACTTACTACATCAGCTTGATTCGTTGCTCCTCGGAATGAAACTACCAGGACTTCTGAGGTAAATTGTTCCAGGATTAGGACGATAGTATTATTCCTCAGAGCGCAGCAAGACGAGGTAAAGTCCACGATTCTTGTTCAACTTGATGTGTTTAATCCAGCTGATATGGGGGCGTTAACAGTTTGCATGACTTGCCTCAGATCATTTGCGTTTGAATAGCGCGCGCGTTCTGTGGGCGTGGTCACATTAAAAGATAATTAGCTGAAATGAGAACGACTGACATCTCTTTTTATACAGATTACATAAACAGAGAATATTTGTTTTAGTTTTGAATTAGATAATTTAAAAGTACACACAAAAATGGTTATAAAGATATATTGCTCATGCCTGAGTGAAAAATATTCTGTGAGTTTTGTTTTAGTTTGGAGACGAGCTCCAGAAAAAAAGTTCACGGAGAAGGAGAGGCAGAAAGCACACCCTGTTTATTTTCTTTATTTTACAAAAGTACAATGTTTTATTTCGATTGGAAGTGGACCCATAAAAAAAGTAGACATTTAACAGTTCATATTTTCATATTTCTTAAGTGTGTATGACAAAAAATTATGGAGTATTTTAAGTCTATTTTGCTGCTATGTGAAAAAAATCGCGCAAATCACGCCGGCGCGATAGCCGACCCCAAAGGTTTAAACGTGCAGGGCAACCACCAGGTAGAGCATTACAATAATCTAGTCTTGATGTCATGAACGCATGAACTAATTGTTCCGCATTTGTCGCACATAGCGTAATTTAGATATATTTTTAAGATGGAAAAATGCTGTTTTACAGATACTAGACACGTGACTTTCAAATGAAAGATTGGCATCAAAGAGCACACCCAGGTTCCTAACCGACGACGAAGACTTAACAGAGCAGCCATCAAGTGCTAGACAGTATTCTAGGTTATTACGTGTGGACGTTTTTTGTCCAATAATCAGAATCTCTGTTTTTTCAGAATTTAGTAGTAGGAAATTACTAGTCATCCAATTTTTTTATATCAGCTATGCATTCCGTCAATTTTGTGCATTGGTAAGTTTCGTCAGGGCGTGAAGAAATATAGAGCTGAGTATCATCAGCATAACAGTGAAAGCTAATCCCATGTTTCCTAATGATATCTCCTAATGGCAGCATGTACAGAGTGAACAGCTGCGGTCCTAGTACTGAGCCTTGTGGTACGCCATACTGAACTTGTGATCGATAAGACATCTCTTAATTTACTGCTACAAACTGATAACAGTCAGATAAGTATGATTTAAACCATGCTAGTGCAATTCCACTAATGCCAATATAGTTTTCTAGTCTATTTAAAAGAATGTTGTGGTCAATTGTGTCAAATGCAGCACTAAGATCAAGTAACACTAATAGGGAGATACAACCACGATCGGATGATAAAAGCAAATCATTTGTGACTCTAATGAGAGCAGTCTCAGTACTATGGTACGGTCTAAATCCGGACTGAGAATCCTCCAGATATCATTTCTTTCAAGAAAGGAACACAGTTACAAGAGGTTTTATCATAGCCAGCCTAAAGGTTTTTAGTACGTATCCTAGAGACAAAGATGAATTAATGATATTGAGAAGAGGATCTATGACATCTGGAAGCATCTCTTTCAGTAGCTTAGTTGGTATAGGGTCTAACATACAAGTTGTCGATTTAGATGAATTAACAAGTTTGCAAAATTCTTCCTAAATCAATCTTATAAGTGAAGAAGTTCATAAAGTCATTACTGCTGTGTTGCTTGGACACTTCTGGGCTTGAAGCTTTCTTTTTTGTTAGTTTAGCCACTGTATCAAATAAATGCCTAGGATTATGTTTATTTTCTTCTAATAGGGTTGAAAAATAACTAGATCTAGCAGCTTTTAAGGCCTCTCTGTAAGCAATCCTATATAATAAATAAATAATTTATTAAATAATGAAATACCTCTAATTTTGTTTTCTTCCAGTTGCGCTCCATTTTTCTGGCTGCTCTCTTAAGGGCCTGAGTGTGCTCGTTGAACCACGTGACACGTGTTGTCTAACTACAATTGAGTTCACAATGCATCTTTTTCATTATCTAGATGTATATTAAAATCACCAACTATTAGTACTTTATCTGCAGCCAATACTAATTCTGATAGAAAGTCTGCAAATTCTTTGATAAAATCTTTATGGTGCCCTGGTGGCCTGTATACAGTAGCCAGCAGAATTATCAAACGTGATTTATCGTTTACACTATATATTTTTACATTAAGCACCAACATTTCAAAAGACGTATATTTAAAACTAGATTTCTTAGTGGTTTTGAAAATATTACTATAAATTACAGCAACTTTCAGACAAGGTTCGTGTTTATAACTGTAATCTTGTGGGGTGGACTCATTTAAAGGGGTCATGACATGAGAAACCAAATTTGCCTTGATCTTTTGGTATATAAGAGATCTATGTACTATTAAAACTTCCTGCAAGTTTCATAGCTTAAGACGTCCTCCCCATTATAAACGAAGCATTTATTTAATCAAGCTCTAAATACAGCTCGTTCTAGATCCTTTGAACTTAGTGACGTCACGATACGAAGTGATGTACCAGTCGTTTGCATATGACCGCCTCCAGCGCAAGACAACTACGCCTCATTTCGCATCGTTGTCGCGTGGCTCACGTCCACATGTGTTCAGTCGACGTGCAGCGAGTGGGTCTGTTTACAAGATGACTGCGATGCCACGCAGATGTGCTGTTCCTGTTTGAGTGTTTGAATACGCTGCCGAACAATCCAGACGTCAGGGAAAGCAGTCGGATGCAGTTTATTTGCAGCATATGCAGCCCGCCAAAGCTTTATTTGAACGGTGAGTGATCAGATGAGTGTGAGCCCCGGCCGCGCGCACCTTCAAACTGTCTTGCTCGCTCGCTCGCGCTCTCTCTCTCTCTCTCTCTCTCTCTCTGAGCGGAAGTTGGGTGAGTGGACGCAAGATTGGGAGCGTGCGTGTTTTTTGCGTGAGTGCTTTTTCTATCTTTTTTCTCTTTTTTCTATGTTGTTTTAGTTTTATTTAAGGTATTTGTTATCGTTAGTGGTGTGTTTTAAGTGGGTTAGTTTGTTGGTGGCGGCGGCGGCCGGTGTAACCGGGAGTCATGCCGGTTCGCGGTGTGGGAGGCGTGGGGCTGGAAACGCTCACGCGTCGGCATGCTTTTAACCCTCTGGGGTCTGAGATCACGCCGGCGTGATCTGGTCGCTTTTTTTCTTATCAGTGCAAAAGAGACTTAAAATACTCGGTTGATTTTGATCGTACATATAAGTGTTGTACATCATTAGATCGTGTTAAGTGTCTATTTTTTTTGTGGATACTCACAATAAAAACAAAGTGTTGTGCTTTTCACCAAATAAAGAAAAACAAACATGATGCGAGTTCTGCGTTCTCTCTGTCTGTGAAGTCCATTCTGAAACGCGTCCTAAGATTAACTGTAACTCCGCGATTACTTGTCACACAGGCACGAGATATTTTTCTTTATGAAGCTTGAATTCTCTTCTTTTAAATGAAGTAATTTATATAAAAAACAAATATTCTCAGTTTATGCAATCCGTTTGAAACCAAGGAGAGGTCCTGTTTTTTCTTTCTCCCCTCATTATTTTTAATGAGTTGAGGCCGCCACGCCCCCGGCGCTATTCACATGTAAATAGTTTAGGTGATCGCACACGCCCCCGATCAATGCCATAAAAACACAAAGATTCTTCATGAGATTCACTGATAGTTCATCGCGTTTTGAGGATGGCACGCTACTCCGGTGAAGAAGCCCGTCAGATGATTCTGGACAGCGAGGAAGAATTCACCTTTTCCTCAGAGGGAGTGCAACACAGACGAGAAACGGCTGCATTTTGAAGAGCGAATTGATCCCGCCGAGGATACAAGTTCAGAGTAAGTTGTTTAGTGTTATATACTTATTTTTCTGATAATATAGAACTATATTTTGCTTCGTTTTGGCTAGCTTTTGACATACTACGTGAAAGATTGCCTTACAATATCCCTAACATTCGTGTATGCTCAAGTGTAAACTTTCAATGTGATAACGTTACTCTCTATTTTGTATATTAAATATATTTCACTCAGTTTTGATTAGCTTATGCATAATGTAGCTTATTTGCGAATATCTGCTTAGGTGTAAATATAATGTGATTTAGTGCAAATATATTTCAGCCTCCGGTAAAATACTGTCTAAATACTAGACATTATATGTTTATATATAAATGTTCTGTTTTGGTTAGCCTATGACACTGCTTATCTTGCTAAAATACTGCCTTATGCACAGATGATTGTGAATACAGTGTAAATGTTTGAAATACTCTAAATGTGTGCGTCATATGGCCCATCAACACTCGCGGTGTATAGATATTTCGCGGTGTATAGATATAGATATTTCTCCGTCCTATGGCCCATCAACAGATATACATTGTGCGTCCATACCCATTAATTGCCCATCAGTTTACTTTGGATTATGTATGCTAACAGTTTTGTTGTTGTTGTTGTTGTTGTTTTATAGAAATGTGTCTGCATCACGCACTCCTTCTCCAGCACCTCGCAGAGGGGAACGCAGGCGTCGTTCAGTTCTCCATGCGATCGAGAATCATACTGAGTAAGTGCACAGACGTAATATTTACATTAGTGATCAGTGTTGTGCTAGTTACTAAGAAATTAAGTTTTTACTACATGAATGAATATTTGAGCAATACAATTGTACCTCGATCATTCTTGTTAGTTCATAGTAGGCCTACATTATCTAAGGTAATAACAGATACAATAAAAAAATTCAACTCAATTTAAAATGTTTAAGTAAATGTTGAAATAAAAAAACTAACAATGAATGATACTTCTACAACATTTATTAACCCTTTAGAACCTGAAGCTAAAATAGGTGTTTTTCACATATTTAGATTTTTGGACTGTAAAATTCTAAAACAAAGTGCTATCTTCATGTGCAAGGTGTCATTTTTTTCAGAAACAGATTAGCTTTCAGCAAATTACAGTTATTGACCATTATTGTGTGTGGTGAGTTTGTAAATAGAATATAAATAGACAAAAATAAAAAAAACGAGAATACATTTTCTGATTTTTATTTAGAAAAAAACTGAAAAAAATCACGAACGAAAGACACTTCATACACATGCACCACATGCACACTCCATGCAGCTTGTAATCTCAGTGCTCGTGCTTAACGTAAACAACTCAGCCAGTGAGTTTGTTATGTGTCCTCTCGCTCTGTATAATGCTAGCAGTCTCTTCGGTGCTCTTGTACTGTGTAACAGCGCACACTTGTTTTTTACAGATGTGACAATGAACATGTCCAGGCACCTGTCCCGAAGAGAGCCAAGGCAAACAAGCAGGCAAGCAACAGGCAGTCCACTCTGTCATGGAAAACAGAGACTGATGTTGACATGGTTCCACAGACTGTGCGATTCCTTCCTGCACGGGAAGCTGGACCGCAACTGAGTTCTGTAGACTCGCATTCGCCCATGAGTCTATTCAAACTATTTTTTTCAGAAAGTGCTGTGTCTACTCTGTGCCACAACACCAATGCTCAGGCTGCTAAGGCAGCTGCAAAAGGCTGCAAATATAAATGGACAGATGTCATTCAACGGGGCATAAGCATTTACTGTGAGATACCTGCCTTTACTTTTGTTTATTTATCGCTCACAATTGCTTTGTTTATAGCTGACTAATTATTTATTTATTTTACTCACATTTGATTTGCTTAGAGCAAATTTAGAACATTTAGTTTCTCCACACAGAGGAATTACAATAAAACAGATTGAAAAACAAAACCTTTGAATCTCCTCTCATTCTTTGTTCAGGCTGCTTCACCCTAATGGGCCATTGGGGGAGTGTCTGTCACACCCCTGGTCTGAATCTCATTAATATTCATGGACCATTACCACTCCCACGCATAAACCTCTTCAGACAAAAAAACTGTCATACAAAGTATAAATTAGTGTTTCGTTTTATGTGAACGATTAGATGGGATGATTTTCACATCATTTTGAAGCCAGAACTCGAAGCTACAACATCCATTTGTCAAAAGTCTTGTGGACACATATTTAGTATTTGTTTTGTGGTCTTATTTCAGCAAGTTTCATTTTTATTTTTTTCAATAACCACGCATAAATATTATTCTCTTAAAAATACAAACATGTACGTAGATGTTAATCACATATTATCGTAACCCCGTTTGTGCTATATAGAGTGAATTTACACCTTTGCCATTAACATGTTTATAAATAACTGAAAAAAGCACAAATGTCAGAGCATGTCAGAACATCCCAATAGCCCCAAAAACACTGCAGACCCCAGAGGGTTAAACTTTGCCCAACTATAGACTGTTCTGTGGAGGATTGCGCTCTGGCAGTCGGAGGAGTTATTGGATATGATAGCGTTAAATCCGCGTCTAGGATGAACAACGGAGTTGTGATTTTTGTTGATAGTTTTGACAAAGTTGCAACAATTGTTGAACAAGGTGTAACGGTCAAAGATATCTTGGTTCAAGCGGTGCCGCTCGTTAACCCGGCAAAAAAGATCATTTTGTCGCAAGTCCCTCCGTTCATTAGTAACGAAATGTTAGAGAGGGAACTTTCGAGACATGGACAGCTGATGTCACCGATTAAAACAATTGGCCTTGGCTGTAAATCCCCGCATTTGAGACATGTTGTTTCTTTTAGAATGCAGGTTTTTATGATTCTTAAAAACAACAATGAAGAATTCAATTTAGTGTTCAAGTTCAGAGTGGATGATTATGACTACAATGTTTATGTGACGTCAGAGAAAATGAAATGTTTTGGATGTGGAATGGAGGGTCACCTCATACGATCGTGTCCAGAAAAATTCCCTGCTGAAATAAATAATAAGACCATAGAACAGGGTGAGTCAAGTACATCTCAGAGACAAAAACAAAATGAATTAAACGAACGTCAGGGACAAAAATTGGGCAAAACAAACAAATTACAAGGACAAAAACAGAATGGAGTAAATTAATCTCAGGGACTAAGGCAAAGTAAGCTAAATGAAATTCAGGGACAAAAACTGAGTGAATCAAATGAAATTCAGGGACAAAAACAGAGTGAATCAGATGAAACTCGGGGTCAAAAACAGATTGAATCAAAACATTCTCAGGGACAAAAACGGAATGAATCAGAAGGAATAAAATCGAACAAATCACACAAAGCTCAGAAGCTTGAACAAAATAAAGGGTCAACACCGAAGAATGAGGAGCTTTTTCAGGTTCCCTCTCCAGTTGAGAGCAGTCAGCAGTGTGTTATGGAAGAGGAGGCCAGTAATGACACTCAGAGAGAAGTAGAGGAAGTAGAGTTTCCTTTGGCTGAAGGAGGTGAGATGCTAGTTGATGACAAATCTGACAAAGATAATGTTAAGAAAAGAAAAACTAGAGATAGTTTTCAATTATCTGGAAAAATGGGTAAATTTCCTCTTCTTGGTTGCTCCCAGACTCCTTCTAGTGATGCTGAGGTAGACTCTGAGGCAGACTCTATAGTGTCCTCGCAGTCTTTGCCCCTGGAAGGAAGTGGCTACTCTATGTTGAGTATTAAGAAGTTTCTTTGGAGTACTAAAGGGGCTAGGAATGTTAAACTTGAGTGTGCGTTTCCTGATCTGCAACTTTTCATTGATTCAGTTAAGAATTTTCAAAAAAGTTCTGAAAGTGCTGGGGAGAAAGTGTTTACTGACCAAGAATTTTATGGCTTAAAGAAACTTGTTTTAAAAGTTAAAAGACAGCTAGAAGATGGCGAATATGTTTAGCTTTTCAAATAGTTTTTTTCTTTGTTTCTCTTTTGGTTTCCTTTTTCCCTTTTTTATGAGTGAGTTAAAAATAGGCAGTCTGAATTTGAATGGAGCAAGAGATGAAAGAAAAAGAGCTTAATTTTTCAGACTGTGCTCCCTTAAAAAATTGGACGTTATCTTTGTACAAGAGACACATAGTACTTTTGATAACGAAGTTGATTGGAAGAGAGAATGGGAGGGTGATGTTTTTTTAAGTCACAAAACTAGTAATAGTTGTGGAGTGGGTGTTCTTTTTTCCAAAAGTTTTAATCCTCAATCTGTTGAGTGTGAAGAAATTATTAAAGGTCGATTGTTAAAAGTGAGAGTAATATATGAAAATATACAACTTGTATTCATCACTGTGTATGCTCCAGCTGTTGGTAAAGAGAGATTGACTTTTTTGGAAAATGTAAATGATGTTGTTAGAGATTGCAATGATAAAGAGTTTTTATTTATAGGCGGAGACTGGAATTGTACAGAGAGTAGACTTGACAGGAATCATGTAGAGCCTCACCCTGCCTCTCGCACCCGTCTGATCCAGCTGTTAGAGACGCATGAGTTACATGATGTGTGGAGAGGGTTACATGATAATCAAAGTCAGTACACCTGGACTCACTGTAAAGACAATTTATTGTCTATGGCCAGACTTGATCGCTTTTATTGTTTTAAATATCATTCTAATGTTGTTAAAAACGACTTTATTAGCCCTGTTGGGTTTTCTGATCACTCACTCGTTGTGATTTGTCTTTTTCTGAAGTGTGTAAAGCCTAGTAGTGCTTTTTGGCATTTTAATACAGCTTTACTAGAAGATAACAATTTTAAAGAAGTTTTTGTATCTTTTTGGAAAAACCATCAAAGTACAAAAAATTATTTTATTTCTTTGCAACAATGGTGGGACTTTGGAAAAGTTCAAACAAAACAGTTGTGTCAGCAATATAATTGTAATGTTACCAAAGTCTTATTGAAGTCAGTGAAAGCTCTGGAGTCAGAAGTAGAGGAGCTCCAGGTTTTGGCTAAAGACACTAAAGATCCATGTTATCTTGAAGCTCTTGAGGTCAAGAAGTCTGTGTTAGCGAACATGCTTGGGGTATCAGCACAAGGGGCTCTTATTAGGTCCCGGTTTAGAAATGTGGCAGAAATGGATGTTCCATCACACTTTTTTTTTGGTTTGGAGCGGAAAAATGGTCAAAAGAGATTCATCCATAGTTTAAAGTCTGACTCTGGACATGTGTTGTCTGATCAGGCTGCTATTCATAAGCATGCTGTCAGTTTTTACTGTGATTTGTATAAATGTGAACACCAAGAGGAGCAAATGTTAGCTCAGAGTTTTTATTCTAGTCTTCCCCAGGTTAAACAAGAAAATAATGTGGTGCTGGAAGCAGATATTTCCCTGGGTGAACTGTATGTCGCTTTGCAGAGTATGCAGAGCAGGAAAACTCCTGGAATAGATGGTCTTCATAGATGGAAGTTTTTTGGTTTTTAATTGGAGAAGATCTTCTGGCAGTGCTGAAGGATAGCCTAGCCACTGGGCATCTGCCTTTAAGTTGCAGAAGGGCAGTTCTTACTCTGCTGCCAAAGAAAGGTGACCTGCAGCTTATAAAAAACTGGAGACCGGTGTCCCTGCTTTGCACTGACTATAAGCTACTCTCCAAAGTCTTGGCAAGTAGACTTAGTAAGGTGATGGAACAAGTGGTTTTGCCTGATCAGGCCTACTGCATCCCGGGTAGGCTGATTTATGATAACATCGTTCTCATTCGAGACTTGTTAGAAATCTCCAAGCTTTTTGGTCTTAAAATGGGGATTGTTTCTATTGACCAGGAAAAAGCTTTTGACCGTGTTGAGCACAAATATTTATGGCAGACAATGTGTGCTTTTGGGTTTACTTCTGGTTTTATCAATAAAATTAAGACTTTGTATTGTGATGTTCAGAGTGTTTTAAAAATCAATGGTGTTTTGAGCGCTCCTTTTCAGGTCCAGCGGGGAATTAGACAGGGCTGTCCCCTATCTGGCATGTTATACTCTTTGGCTTTTGAACCCCTATTACATAGACTTAGATCTGTCTTACAAGGTGTGATTTTACCAGGGTGCAATATACCTTTAAAGTTATCTGCATATGCAGATGATTTAGTCATCATGGTGGATAATCAACAAGATATTGATATGCTGGCAAATGTTATAGTTCAATTTGGGATAATTTCTTCAGCCAGAGTAAACTGGAGCAAAAGTGAAGCTCTCTGGATAGGAGTGATGGAAGAAAAGTTTCAATTGCCGGTGGGTCTAAATTGGAAGACAGAGGGGGGGTTAAAATACTTAGGTGTTTTTTTGGGTGAGGAAACTTTTGTCCTTAAAAACTGGGATAATGTTCTTGAAAAGACTAAAGGTTGTTTTGCTAGATGGAAGTCGATTTTACCAAAAATGTCTTAGAGGTCGAGTTCTTGTCATTAACAACTTGATTTCATCCACTTTATGGCATCGTCTAGCATGTGTTGATCCTCCTCCAGATTTGCTGTCAAAGATCCAGGCGCTTCTTGTTGATTTCTTTTGGGATCGTCTGCACTGGACACCTCAAAGTGTGTTATTTTTGCCAAAAGATGAAGGAGGACAAGGATTAATTCATCTGAACAGTAGAGGGGCAACTTTCCGCTTTCAGTTTGTGCAGAGGTTTCTCTGTGGTCCCGCAGACCTGGTGTGGAGACCGTTGGCATGCACTATTCTGAACCAGCTGGGTGGACTGGGCCTAAACAGAACATGTTTCTGATGGACTTAAAGCAGCTCAACACCAGTGGATTGCCAAGTTTCTATCGTGGACTGTTGAAAGTCTGGAATCTGTTTAAAACGGAGAGGACAGAACATCACAGTTCACTGTATTGGCTTCTCCAAGAGCCAGTTGTGTATGGGACCCGTTTGAGTGCAACCTGCCACATAGGTCCCAGTTTGCTCAAACAGTTCTGTTCGTCTAATGTTGTGACTTTGGGACATGTGATTCACTTTACAGGTGCAAACATGGACAATGCTTTTCTCCTTGCTTCTCATTTAAAAGTGCATTCTGTTCGCATAATTGAGTTGTTGCTCAAAATGTGGAAAGAGGATTTAACAGATGCCGAACACACATTGTTGCATTTGTATTGTGATGGTTCTGTTCAATATAGTGTGGATGATACTTTTCCTTTGGTGAAGGTTCTCCCAGACTTTAAGGACTGTACAGGTTTTTTTTTAGAAACCAATAATTCCTGCGTTTCTATTCATAACGCTGATAAGAAATG
Organism: Semotilus atromaculatus; assembly: GCA_031834385.1. Classification (NCBI taxonomy): domain Eukaryota; kingdom Metazoa; phylum Chordata; class Actinopteri; order Cypriniformes; family Leuciscidae; genus Semotilus; species Semotilus atromaculatus. The sequence continues at coordinate 40,958,706 of JAULUF010000015.1, read as the reverse complement.
GTTCAAAATTTTAACAATCAATCTGTATAACAAAGACAAATTAAACTGTAGAGTTGACACTCCATGGAGAGCTCGCTTGGGTCTGATAGATGGTGTTGGACCTGAATGGAGATCGCTGTACAAACCACCATTGTTGAAGAAGGTTGCTGACTTGCAATGGAGAGTTTTACATACAGCTGTGGCTGTTAATTCTTTTATCTCTGTGTTGAACCCTGATGTTAATCATGACTGTCCTTTTTGTACTCTTCGTGAGACAGTTTTCCATTGTTTTATGGACTGTTGTCGTCTTGTGCCACTGTTTGCTATGTTGGAAGATCTTTTTAAATTGTTTAGTGTAGTTTTTTCCAAGCAGATGTTTATTTTAGGTTACAGGTATTCCCAAAAAAAAGAGGGAGCAGTGTCAACTTTTTAATTTCATTCTGGGAAGAGCAAAGATGGCAGTGTATATGAGTAGACGAAATAAGGTTGAAGGATCTACAGATGATGATGCTGTTTTTGTATTTGTCAAAATGTTGAAATCACGTATAAGAATAGATTTTAATTATTACAGTTTGATGAATGATCTTGGAAAATTTTCCAATATTTGGTGTCACAAGGATGTGCTCTGCTCTGTTGTAGGGAATAATCTAGTTTTCAAGAGTGTGTTGATTTAATGTGATTTTACTTGAGTGTTTTTTACAACTGTTTTAATAAAGTATTTGTAAAATCTAAAATCTCTCTCTCTCTCTCTCCCTCCCTCGCGCATACGAATCAAAATCAATTGAGAATTGACACGATGGTAAAAGATCGGAAGACCGAAGTTTCACGTGGTGGAGCATTGTGTAGTCTACATGTGATACAAAATGATTAACGTTAATTTATGCATAAGCAGCACTGACGTTAGCCAATCATAACAGTGGGTGTTAACACTGAACTCTTAGAGGAGAAAAACCTCTAAAACAGACTGTTTGAATCAGAGGTGAGAAACAGGGTGGGAAAAGGTCATAAATCACTAAATTTTTAAAGTTTTTTTGTACAAAAAACTATAGTAATACTATAATTGCACCTAAGGGAACATAATAAAACAAAATAAAAAACCATGTCATGACCCCTTTAAAGTAATGTAATCGTTTGGTTTTAGCCAGGTTTCTGTCAAACACAGCACATCTAGATTATAATCTGAGATCATATCAACTATGAGTGATTTTGATGTAAGGGATCGAATATTCAGCAACCCAAGCTTTATCAATTGCTCCTCTGTATTGTAGCTGTTTTTTATTTGTTGAACATCAATTAAATGTTTAACCTAAGACTATGAGCCAAATTACTAGAGAGAAGAGCAGCACCAGCCCAGGAGGGATGAATACCATCTCTTTTCAACAGGTCAGGCTTGCCCCCAAAACTTTTCCAATTGTCTATGAATTCTACATTATTAAGCGGACACCACTCAGACAACCAGCGACTGAGTGAACACAATCTACTAACTATCTCATCACTCTGGCGAACAGGAAGGGGGCCAGTGCAAATTACAGTGCTTGACATCGGACTTGCGAGTTCACACACCTCGCCAGGTATGTCTGTTCATCTAAATGAAAAAGGAAAGAAAGGACAAAACACACCACAAACAGTTTGTACACCAGATTAGCAACTTGTGATCATTCTTATCATACTTTGTGTTCCTTTCCCCCTCTTAAACAGAACTTCTTTGGACGTTGACACCAGTGCAGGTGAATGCGTTCCAATAAATTTTCAGACTTCGTGAAAACGTTCCCGGTCCAGATCGATGACCCGCCACCAAACAAAAAAACGTGTCGATGCAGGATTTCCCCCAGACCGTGTATTGTAAGATAAGTGGCGGACCTCCCAATACAACGAGAGTTAAATATCTGCTGTGTAAGTCCCCAAAACAATCAATACGGCATAGACTACATTTATTGTATTTACTAAAGGATTAAAGTTATATTTAATTCTGTCTTTTAGCGCACTTCGCATTGAGAAAACTTTCCGCAGCAAAGATGGGAAGGCTGATCAACCAGGAGGGCTGGCAGGTCAACATCCCCAAGATTGAGGAGGTCATGGAGCAGTGGAAACCAGCTCACCCTCACTGTGTGTCTGAGCAGTCCTGGATGGGCCTGGCAGTCAAAGACTTTTCAAAACAAGGTCTAAGTGAAAACACCTTTTATTTGACTTGTAAGGCCAGAAAACGAAGAAGAAAAAATTACACTTAATCTATATAGGGATTTACAATGTTTATACACACTAAGAACAAAAACATTCAAAATTTTTACACTATTTACCCATCCAACTTTGATCCCAACTTTTGATATCTTATCTCAGAAATAATTTCTTAATATCAAATTGGGAAAAATGACTACTGACAAAAGCAAACTTGTTGAACATATGTTTATTAAAATACAAAAATTAACATCAACAACAACGACGAACATTTAACTAGTGTGCAAAATGGAATATATTAAATGTACTCTTAACTCTTAATGTACTGTAAACTCTTTAGGTCCATGGAGACCTCAATGTGGCGTCCCACATCTGGAACCTGGGTGGATGAAAGTGCTTCATCTCATTCTGAGGTCTGGTCAGGGATGGATTCAACGGACCTTGCTGTGGTCAACGCCGCACACTGACTTGGGCCGATCTGAAATGGAGAAGCCGCACTCTGAAGGTCCAGGAAGATCTCCATGTTGTGTCCCAAATCTGAAACCTGGGTGAATGAAAGTGTACTGAGGTCTGGTCTGGGATGGACTCAACGTTACTCTTTTACTTAAAAGTGTAGTAGTGATCATAAACTCTGATAACAGACCCAAAGGTATATTTTACAAATGTCAAAATAAGAAGTTTTAATTGTTTTTCACCTGTGGCTTCCATGTCTTTGGATTGGGACAATTCTGACAGAACTCAGATGCACTCTGACAGGTCCGTTAGTCCATTACAGTGAAGGCACGCCCTCTTGAAGTAAAACTAACTCTAACCCCAACCCTTGAAATTCACTTACACATGTGAGCTCTCCACTGAACACTGAACACAAGTGAGCTGAACACTGATTGCTGTCATGATTGGAGCTCTCTGAAGATGGACCATGTTTCGAGAGAGAGAGAGATTTGCAACATTTACACACCAGCAAAAGTAAAAAAAATAATCACACCATTTAAACATCTTCTAATAATCCCATTTCATCCCCATCTTATCTCAGTAGTAAATTCTTAATATCAAACTGGTAAAATAAGGACTGCTGACAAAAGCAAACTTGTTTAAAATATTTTTATTAAAATACAAATATTAACCACAAGACCGATATACAGAGAAAAAAGAAAAGAAAAATATTATTAACAATTAACACATTGTAAAAGCTATAGATTTAAATCTTACACACACACACACACATCTTTGAGACCATCTCAGTCATCAAGCCATGGAAGATCTCTCCCTTCCCCTCGGAATGATTCTCGATGAACGCCATAGTGGCAATGTCCTTTAGGGCAAAAAAGAGAACAGATTCCCTGGGTCCGTCAGGGCAGTTTAAGGAAACTCTCTGAGGCTGCACATTATTTCTCCTTTGGGAATGATTCATCCTCCTCCCAAAAGTTTCTTTGTCAGGGTGGCAGTCACAGGGGAATTTCTGTGCATCGATACAGAGAGGACTGCCAACCTTGCCAGTGAAGAAAAAAAAAAGGAATGACGGTTCCCCAGTGAGGGTCTCCATCCTCCGCTGCCCTTCCTGTTGGAGACTACTTCACCATGGTAATCACAGACGACCTGGTTCTTCTTGAAGGTCATCGTGGCAATGACCCCTGCACAACATGCTTTTGAGAAAAAAAAAGCACAGTGAATTTAGTTTGAGTTCCAATAATGGCACTGTTGTGCTGTGTGGCCAGTGCATCTGTGATGCAGCCCTTCTATGATTACAAAAATACACCAAAACATTCACAATGTGAATGATAGATTATTGATATATAGATTTATATTGATTATATATATTATATAGATTATTAGCTGATAGAATGATAGATTAGTTGTTGCTTTGTATTTGAAAAAACAAACTCAGTTTTAAAAATCAATGGTAAAATAGGTTGTTGAATTTGTCCATAATATGGATCTCAAAATCAATTGGCTGTGATGACTACAAACAACAAAGAGTTTACATGACTTTCTTATCTATTTATAAAAAAATAAATAATAAAAAAAACAGAAAATGTTAGGCTGAATAGGAATCTGAATGAATAGATAATTTCTTACAATTACCAGGCCTACCAGCCCGTTCTCATCCCAAGGCGTAATATAATGACGCTTTTGCCAAAGCGTCTATATCGAACGCGGATGGCACCCTTTAGCGTCAATATGAGACGCCGATATATATGGGTCAGAAGGCGCCTCCTAGCGGTCTAACCCTAACCCTACACCATACCTAAACCTACCCATCTCTCTGCGTGTTATATTGACGCTAAAGGGTTCCATGGGCGTTGGATTTAGACGCTTTGTCAAAGTGTCAGAATATGACGCCTTGGGATGAGGATGCGTTGGGCCTACGCATGAGGGTCACCTTAATGAGGTGAAGTCATTCTGTACCTTTCCAGCATCTGTGGTTGGTCCTCCTCAGTTGACCGGGGTGGATTGACCACCATCCCTTCCTGTGGCTCTGGTGGCGGCGTAGGTCTCTCCTGCATTCTCTTGACAAACCTGTTGGCAAACATTGAAGGGAGAAATTAAGGTAAGACGTCTGAAATGGCCTGTCATGAAAATCAACCTCATGAACCAATGACTAGAATACTTGCTAATACTTGTCTAAAATAGGTCCGCAGATAGCTCACCTTGAACTCTTTAATACTTGTAGGACCCAGGTGATGGACCCACATCATTGTGGCGACACAGAAGCTCCGGAAGTCTGTCTTGGTCTTTGGACGCACCCCTTTATCTTGGCAGAGACGGTTGGACACCTCACCCATTTCCTTTCAGACTCTGTGATGGCAGCGCTGGGAAACGAAGGGACCATTACTTTGACTAACACACCCGTGTACAGTCTATTACACCCAATCAGAATTGACTGTAACACTTTATTTTACAGTGTCTTTGTTACATATCTTGCATGTACTTACAACAGTATTAGCAGTTAATTATGCATAGTTACATGAAACTAAACCTCAACCAAACCCTAACTCTATAGTAAGTGCATGTACTTAATCAATATTACTCAGTACTTCAATGTACAATTACACTGTGGCAATGACACCGTAAAATAGTTTAACCGAAATGACTCACAATGCCTAGTTACCTCTCCATGCACACAGACCTCCCTACCTGTCATACTCAAAACCAAAATAAACAGTGTTCCAACCAATCACCGACAGGGGCAGGTGTTGCTCCGAGCTCAAAACCTCACAACACCCGCCCCTGTCGGTAATTGGCTGGAACACTGTTTATTTTGGTTTTGAGTGGTGGTGTACCCATTTGTTTTTGTGTGCAGATTTCAGTTTTTTGACGGATCGTTAGGAAAGATTAGGTGAATGTGATCATTTATGTTTCTGCCTTTTTTGGGCCTGAAATGACTGACACAACCTTTAAGTAAGGTTCTGGATGCACTGAAGATTTCGGTTTACTTTCTACATTTTCCTTTGGTTAGTTTAGGCTTAGATTAAGGTCTGTTTTGGTTATGTTTTGTTCTTTCCATTGAACAAAACATAAACAAAACATAAACATAAACATTAAAAAAAAAAACGCTTTTGTTCTTTTTCCCGTTTATTGTTGTTTGTCTTAATTATCATTTTGTACATAGCGCACCTCATTATCTGTCTTTACTGGATTCAATGGCTTTGGCTTTTAGTAAATAAAGTCCAGATCATTTCTCTTTAAGAAACGTCTGTCATGTGTTATTCCACCACTCCCCATTATCAGCGGTATGTTGATATATAAATGTTGCGGTATCTCTTCTAGACCTCTTTCAAAGGTTCGTAACCCATATGTAATGGAGATGGAACACCATGTGTTTATTATCGATGGATTCAGAAGACCCTAAGATAACAAGAATGCATGTAATGCAATTTATTGTTTGAATCTCGTAAAAATATTGACAGAATATGAGAGCAGAGAATTTGTTCCATATCAAAAGTAGCCTATAACTTTCTCTGTCTTGTCTGTCGGCGTCAGTGTCCTCTTTGACTCGCGATTTTTCTCTGCTTGAGAAAGATGTGTGCCGTGAGCGCGTCTGAAAAGGGTAAATTACGGTCACGGACGTCACGGACGTCACGACGACAAATGTTTCCAGCGAATCGACAATCAGAGAAAGGCATTAGACACAGCAGTGGTCCAATCAGTAGTTAAGAGCCTGAACTTGTTTAGTAATTCGGAAATTAGCGCACATGAGAAAAATAAATAAAAATACAGCACAGAAGAATGTCTCATTTAGCGTGAGATTTCTTTGTCGAGCGTGAGAGCGTGAGATTGAGGCTGAATGCGTGACTGTCACGCCAGATGCGTGAGAGTTGGCAACCCTGATAAATGTACAATAAACTAGAGAATTTCAAAAACGATTTATTACTGAAAATAACACCTCAGTTTTTGAACAACAAATATATATTTTTCAAACCCTTTGCTTGACAGACATTTGTAATTGTTCAATCAAAAGTAAAATATTTCATCATCTGTGAAAAAGCTGTCAGCTTCGGATTTCTCCTCGTCACTTTCCAGTAATTGTTCCAGAGGTTGTTCTGAGGTAAATCTTTTACTTAGCCTAGAAATCTAGACTCCACCTAGCGGCTGCAAAAATGATTTCGCAGCCAGTGTACTGCCCTACAAAGCAAAAAGGCAGTAACTGCATTTTTGGTCAAAAATTTGTTATTATCATTTTCATGACATTCAAGGCATCCTTTGTTATGTGACAAAACATCTTATCTCAAATGTGTGTCGTTTTGGAGAAAAATGATAGTCGTTTGTACAGTAACTGCAAAAAGCCCGAGTGAAACAAAGCAAGAGTACAGTAACATCCATTACTGTATTCTTGTTATGTTTTACCTAACAAAAAATAACCGTGTTGCTGCGCAGTGTAGTTACTGTTGCCATGGTAAACACACAGCTGATTTCGCGGCATCCTCACGGGACGGTTTTAACATTTGCGATTTCACCCTTCTAACTTCACACAAATTTTGTTTGAGATACAGTGTTTCCCCTAATTGTTCCCCTACCAAACTAGATCCGCTCTTAAAGTCACTTTGTGAGCATTTATCCGCTTAATTTGAGAAAAACTATCGTCATGTCATAAACACAGAAACTCAAAGGTCTTCACGGCAACCCGTCAAAATAAAAGTTCGGTTTAACTTGACAGAAATATATTACTGTTGTACAGTAGAATTTAGAAACGTCTCAATGTAATAATACTACTAACACTAATACAAATAAATTAAGATTAAAACTTAATTTTTAAAGGAATAAACACAATTTTTCTTTAATGTTTTAATTTTAACAGTAAAGCTCATTGTGCAGCGCATGTTGTTTGACCAAAAATGTTTGTTTAATTTCATATGATTAAAATAAACAATATTTTTTATTAAAATAATAAATAATATATAATAATTTTGTATAGTATTTTATTGTATAAGTTTAATAATAGTTTATAATAAAAGTTTCATGATTTCAATTAATTAGACATGATTTTTGATTACTAAAAATGTACACCACATATCCGTAACACGCCCGTTTCGCTACACAAATTTTTTGAAAATGTTGTCCAAATGGTTCCAATTATTTCAAATACATTGTAGCCTATCTAACAACACCCAGAGCCCAAGTTGTGGCAAAATAGTTTTTGGAGAATCTGTAGTTACTGCCTTTTTCCTTGGTATGGTGCCACGTTTTTGGTAAGTAATACAAACCAATAATACAGTAACTGCAAAATAGGGGTAAAATATCAAATTAAATATGAGGATTTATATGTACAAAGAATAAGCTAATATAAAGTAACAAAACAGTCACATGTCCAATAATCTACCTACAACTACTTAGGCTGGATGACAGGATAACTTTAAAGTCATTTTTCTCTGTTCTGCACTCTGCGTAGTTACTGCCTTTTTGCTTTGTAGGGCAGTGTAGTCTAGCAACTCTCCGTTGACTTTCGAGCTGGAAAAACCAAACTCAGGTCAGGCCAATCACATCGTGTATAGAGTCGGCGGGCGGGCTTAACATAATGACGACAGAGTTGCGACGGTTCACTGCTACTTGAAAACAAAGAATGGCTGGCGAACAGCTGTCTTTCGATTCGGCTTTGGCCGCGAATCTAGAGGATTTTAAGTTAAACTTTTCTTTAAAACATGAACAAAGAACGGCACTTGAGTCATTTTGAAAAGAGGAAGATGTCACCTTATTCGTTGCTCTGGTTGGTTGTAGCGCTATCCTATTGCGTGCAGAGGGAATTTGAAAGACAACCGTTTATCCCGCCCCTTGGATTGAGCCCTGTCAATGGAGAGTTCCCAGACCTAACATCTTGATGTAGGTCTGGCATGCCAGGCTATCTTTTACTGCTTGCCATCATAAAAGTGCTAAAACAATAAAATAATAATGCTATAATTGCTAATATATTATAATCGTTCTGTCTCATTCTCCACTCGACGCTGTTTGGCAGAACACAGCAGCTCGAGTTCTTACTAGAACCAGGAAGTATGACCATATGAGCCCGGTTCTGTCAACACTGCATTGGCTACCTATTAAACATCGTATACATTTTTAAATATTGTTGATTACTTAAAAAGCACTAAATGGTTTAGCTCTGCAGTACTTGAGCGAGCTCTTAACGCATTATAGTCCTTCACGTTTATTGCGATCTCAAAATTCCGGCCAGTTAATAATACCTAGAATATCTAAATCAACTGCTGGCGGTAGATCCTTTTCCTGTTTAGCACCAAAACTTTGGAACAGTCTTCCTACCATTGTCCGGGAAGCAGACACACTCTGTCAGTTCAAAGCTCGATTAAAGACACATTTCTTTGACCTAGCATACACATAATACACTATAGACTTCTATAACTCAATGTTAGGCTGCATAGATTAGGTCAGCCGGAACTGGGAACAGTTCCCTTAAATCCTGATGTACTCGTTACATCATAAGAAGAATGGCATCTACGCTAATTTGAGTGTCTTTGTTTATCCCGAGGTTTTCCCGCAGCCTGCCGGATCCAGGCCGTATCCAGATCTGACGAGGAGCTTCGCCTGGACACACACACACACACACACACACACACTCCAGATCTGACGAGGAGCTTCGCCTGGACCCGATGACAATGCAGTGCTGACGGGCCAACTAGCCTCTCCCTATGGAGGATCCCTTTCCCACTCTACAGATAAAGAGTTGTGGGAAATTCATTTTGCGTACGTACTCCGAACTGATAAAATAAAATTCTGTATCAAATTTAAAGGCAAGACAAGTGGGGAATTACAAACCTGCGCACATATATTCAAACGCACATAACTATAGAATCAGTTCTTAATGCGCATGTGAACACCATCAGCGTTTATCACAGGTTCAGTTTAAAATCTGTTTATAGAGAACGGTGTCGTCTTAGCGGCCCCTAATTTAATAACTATTGATCATTTCACCGGAAGTGAATCAATCAAAACTAACTTTAGCTGGAAATAACATTATTCAAGAACCGCTATAAAGCCAAAACAATCTCTGTTACCTTAAATTGTTTGTATCAAAGCAGCTTTACAGAGATAAACATAATCTACATTGTTAAAAGCGCTATATAAATGATGACTTGACTTATTTAGGTAAGCAAATTTTCTCAAACAATGATTTGAGATGATTTGTATGATGCGTTTTATTATATTTATAGTTTCAATTTTATTTATTTCTATTTAAAAAGTATTAATTTATTGTATGCTGTTATTTAGGCCTCACGTGACAGGTGATCACTACAATTTGATTAGGTTTGTGCAGTGCAACACAATGGCCACATACCAGGGTTTGGACACTTCCATGCTCCGTAGAGCCATTTGGAAGTAGATCCAGTGCAAGTTTGGGATTCGGTCAGTCTGGCCAAGGATTCCAGCAGCATAGCCGGTTCCACCACATCTTGAGGCCGCACAACGTCAGGGTTCATGTAGCGCTTTACGGCCTCCTGTTGTTGCGCTGTCAGCTTTTTAGTAGCCATCCTTGAAACCGCCATCCACACGTACTGGCTTGTGAAAGGGGGACAGTCTACTTTGCAGAGGAAAAAGATAACATGAAACGTTCATTGCGTTTTGACTGCGAATTACTGTATCATGTAGTATTTAGGTACGTACGCTTCAAGGAAACGGGTCATGTCTCGTGTGACACTGTGGGCCCTCTCGCCAGAAGAACAGAGGGAAAAAAATCCTCCTGAATTTTTCAGGATGAATATTCCCAGGCCTGATCTTTGTGAAGCACAGCTGCAGAAACTATGACGGGTCCAAAGAGTTATCGCTTGGGTGAAGAGTGGGACACTTCACTCACACATGATGGGTGGTGGAAAGATGGCGCCGTTGTGGATGGCTTGCCGTCTGTCACTCTTCCTACTAGTTGTTTTGGTCTCAAATTGTTGTGCATTTTTTACATATGACCGCCAAACGTTGCTGAATATTCGAACCTCCGTTCTCGCGGCCAAAAAGGCAGAAGCAGATCGCTTTATTTACGAACCTTATGGGTCTGTGCCCTTGGATATACCGGACTGTATATGCCGTTGGCCTCTCGATCTTGCACGGAGAAAGCGCAGGAGGAAACGTGGGAAACGGGCTGGGATCACCATCCGATGGAAAAAACATCTGCAGGCTAGTTTTGAATCTAGCCGCGCATCGTCGACATGGAAGTCGGTCCGCGATGGTTATGCTGTCGGCTGCCGTTCGCTGGATCTCGCCCCGCGCTGGCTCCACCCCATTCAACCTTCCTGCTCGTCATCTGGCCCATGGTTCGACTCTGCCCACTTCCGCGTTCGTACGCGTCAAGGAGGAGTGAATCACGCGAACCTTCGTCCGCTGAGCAGAGCTCCGCTCACCCTCAACGTCATCACTCCTCCAAAAATGGCGTTGATAAACGCACGGTCCTTGGTGAATAAGACGTTCTTGTTGAATGATTTTTTCTCTTTGCACAAGCTGGACTTCATGTTTATCACGGAATCTTGGACACAGGTGGGAGATTTAAGTCCCTTTTCTGAACTGGTTCCAAATGACTGCTCGTTTTTTAATTCTCCCCGTCATAACGGCCGTGGGGGTGGCTTGGTGACTGTCTTAAAACAGTCTTTCCTCGCTCATTGTAAAATGGTTCAAGCAAAGGTTTTTTCTAGTTTTGAAGTGCAGTTATTAAGGCTTGAGTGGAATGGCCCTGTTCTGCTAGCAGTGTTGTATCGCCCCCCTCATCTTGTAAAGGACTTTATTCTTGAGTTTACAGAATTATTGGGGGACATCACTACTAACTTTGATCGCTTTCTAATAATTGGTGATTTTAATATTCATGTTTGCTGTCCATTAATTACTCTTTCGAAGGAATTTTTAAGCCTCATTGAGTCTTTTAATCTTGTGCAGTGGATAAATTGTCCTACTCATACCCATGGCCACACTTTGGACTTAGTGCTTACCTATGGCTTTTCCATCTCTGAGATTGAAATATCGGATACACTGATCTCAGACCATAAGCCTATTGTATTTAATATGTCTCTCCCAAATCTGCTCTATTCACCTGCAAATGTTCAAACTCAAGCTCTGCACTTTTCATCTCAGTTTCTTGTGAATTTTAATTTGCTCTTTAATGACCTGAGTTCTCAATTGTCGCTAGATTCGGTTCTTCCTGATCTAGATGTCGACCAACATCTGGAGCTGCTTAAAGACTCATGGCTGGAGGTGTTAAATTAAACTGCCCCTCTGAAAGTTTTTAAACCTAAAACTAGGACTGATCGGTGGCAAACCCCTGAGACCCGCTCATTAAGACAAGCATGTAGGAAAGCAGAGCGGAAATGGAAAAAAGACAGACTTCAAACATCATCCAAGTCGCTCAAGACCTGCCTAGTGGCATACCAGTCAGCTGCAAAGGCCGCAAAAGCTGCTTATTTTTCTAACATCATTTCTAATAACCATCACAGACCTAAAATCTTGTTCTCTGTTATAAACGCTGCCTTAAATCCACCTGTCAACACTTTCCCAAACCCATCGAATGCACTATGTGAGGGCTTCTTGAGTTTCTTTATTGAGAAAATTGCTAATTTAAGGCCCCTGACAATAGTGTCATATAATGATCCGTATGCTTTGACTATGCCGCTAATCTCATGGGAGGTTTTTAAACCCATTACTATACAATCCCTGGCTGAAACTATTGCCACCCTCAAACCCTCTTTCTGCCCTTCTGATGACATTCATCCTTGGTTTTTTAAAATGTTAACAGAGTCTATTGGGCCTGGCCTGTTATCTTTTGTGAACAAATGTTTATTAACCGGCTCTGTCCCTTCATCCCTAAAAATGGCCTTTGTCACTCTTTGTGGCCTTTGATTGTATTGTGCCAACTTCAGTCATTTCTAAACTTTTTCTAAACTAAATTTTTCAGTCCGGCTTTAAGTCTTTCCACAGTACAGAATCTGCTTTGCTGAGAGTGCTAAATGACATTTTAGTTGCTACTGATGCTGGTGACTCTGTGGTTTTAATTCTTTTGGACCTAACTGCAGCTTTTGATACTGTCAATCATTTGCTTCTGCTATCTAGATTAAAAGATGTGGGGCTGAAAGGCTCAGTCTTAAAATGGTTTAAATCCTACCTAACCGACAGATATTTCTCAGTCAGGATTGGCAGTTTTACCTCCTCTGCTGCTCCCCTTGACACTGGACTCCCTCAGGGCTCTATTTTATCTCCCTCACTTTTCTCTCTGTACATGCTTCCTTTAGGCTCGATTATAAGAAGGCATGGTATCTCTTTCCATTTTTATGCGGACGATACGCAGATCTATTTGCCCATAAAAAGAAATGACCCCTCTGCATTTAAATCTCTAATGGACTGTCTCGATGAGGTAAAGCTTTGGCTGGCAAGTAACTTTTTAACTTTAAATGATTCTAACTGAGGTTATAGTTTTCGCTCCATCTGACAAATTTGAGTTTGACAACACCACTTTAGGTAATTTATCTATATTTAATACAAGCTGCGTACGTAACCTAGGAGTTTTCCTGGACAGTCGAATAACTCTAGAGAAACAGGTGTCTTCTGTTGTCGCTACTAGCTTTTTTCAACTCCGCCTTCTTGCCAAAATTAAGCATTTCTTGCCCGAAAAATGCCTTGAGACAGCTATCCATGCTTTTATAACATCCCGCTTGGATTACTGTAATTCACTGTACTGCGGCATTTCTAAGTCCCAGCTCGTTCGTCTTCAATTGGTCCAGAACGCTGCGGCCAAATTTCTTAAGAAAAAACGAAAATTCGATCACGTCACTCCCATCCTGCGAGCTCTCCATTGGCTACCAGTCCAATTTAGGATTGACTATAAAATTCTCCTTTTAGTATACAAATGTCTGCGTCATCTTGCCCCAAGTTACCTGTCTGAACTTCTACACTCCTAGTCTGTCCCGCGGCCTAAGATCAAGTAACCTAAATATTCTCAATGTTCCTCGTACAAGACTCAAACGTAGAGGAGATAGAGCCTTTTCGGTGGTGGGCCCTAAATTGTGGAACAGCTTGCCACCACAACTTAGAGTAGCTTCTTCTCTATCTGTTTTTAAATCTCTGCTGAAAACCTATTTGTTCTCATTAGCTTTTAATACTTGTTAACGTCTATACTCTGTACGTTATTTATTTGACTTCATTGTCTTTTGTTTTATATCTATACATGTAGTTTCTTAGTTGTTTTCTCCCTGATTTTTAGCATATACCTGTACAGCACTTTGGGCAGTCATGTGAGTGTTTTTAAATGTGCTTTATAAATAAATGAACTGAACTGAACTGATGAGAAAAACTTTTGTTTGTACCATACTAAAACTTACTGCTTCATCCTCCTGTCAAGGCGATGCGCATGCTGACATTTTTTCTGACATTTTGCGTCATGATGGACCCTGTCCAGCCACTCCGAGTACTGGACAACATTGACACGTGAGTTATGTACCAACCATACCGTGTGTTGTGAACTTTTTTCCTTGTATAGTGTAGAAAACTCAGAAGCGAAGACCAGGAGACGTTAGGATAGCTTTCAAGCAGGATTCTTTATTGCGTCGCTGTAGTCATCCCAATCTCGTCTGAACTAAGGGAACTTTACAATGCAATTTATATACATTTAGGGGGAGGGATTAACATAGAGGAGGAGACTCTCTTGAACAAAGCATGTAAATGATTCAGCTGGTTACCTGATTTCATCAGCATAACTGTCACAGTGTGGTGAGTGTTGAAGAAGACTCAAAGTCCAAAGGCTCCAATACAAATGCTTTACTTAAAGTTACTGACAGGTTCAGACAGGATAACACACTCCAAAACATCAGGTAACATTTACAAGAACCGACAAGGAAAGACTGAACAGAAGCAAACTAAATACTGACACTGATGAACACTAACAAGATGAGGATAGGTGACACAGATGATAAAGACGATGAACAGGTGGATGATTGAGGGAGTGAATACAGGTGTGGAGACAAGAAGGATTCTGGGTAGTGTAGTGAAGACAAAGACAGACAGGTGCAGACGAGGACTGTGACATTACTCCCCCCTCCCGGTAGGCGTGACCTCACGCTGTAGAACAGGGGTGGGAGGGTGGGTATCCTGGAGTGGGTATCCTGGAGTGATGGATCAGGCGGCCATGGCGGAGCAGGACGTGGGCGTGGCCAGGGCGGAGCAGGACGTGGCCAGGGCGGAGCAGGACCCTCGGGCGGCCATGACGGTGAGAACCCTTCGGGCGGCCATGGCGGAGAGGACCCTTCGGGCGGCCACGGCAGTGAGGACCCTTCGGGCGGCCACGGCAGTGAGGACCCTTCGGGCGGCCACGGCGGTGAGGACCTTTGGACGGCCGAGGCAAAGACATATGGCCCCCTCCCAAAAAAATACTTGGGGTGAGTGACCGGATTTTGGACAGGCTCTGGGACTACAACAGTCTGGGCAGACGTGACGTGAACAGTCTCTGGCTGGGCAGACGTGACGTGAACAGTCTCTGGCTGGGCAGACGGGACGTGAACAGTCTCTGGCTGGCTGATGTGCACCAGCGGTGAAAGGGGCTTGGTGCTGGACGGAACCAGCGGTGAAGAGGGCTTGGTGCAGGACGGAACCAGCGGTGAAGAGGGCTTGGTGCTGGACGGAACCAGCGGTGAAGAGGGCTTGGAATACACCATCTCTAGGAGGACGGTCTCTGGCTGGACGTGAAGCTCCGGACTCCTGGGGCAGGTTGGTCACAAAAACTCAAGGCTGAGTAGCTCTTCCACTAAGTTTTTTTGAGAACTTGGGTCTGGCAGGAGGGCACAAATGTGGTTGTAGTCCCACGTCCTGCTTCTTAAAATCCATTTCTTGCTCAAATCGTTTGCTCTCTGAATGTCTTTAGGCGTGCTGTTCTTTAGGCTCTTTCTACAAGGTGGACAGGTAGGTTCTCTTGTGGCTCTTGGCAAATCATGCAGTGAACTATGCGCTGATCAGCTTTTCTAAAAGAGTGTGGGGAGGGAGAAACATAACATAAAATACATTTTCAAAAATGGTTTTAATAGAATGAGACATGAGTTAAAGAGATGCCAATAATAATAATAAAAATAATAAATAAAAAAAAAGGTGCTGGATCATGTGTGGATCGTGTGGAGGGAAGGGACGGAGTGGTTCACCTCAACATCTCAACAGTGGGCCAGATGAGTAATTCAAAATGCTAGGATTATTCGATTCATTAAGGTCTGGCACCTGTGTCAAGAGGACTCCAATATTTCAAAACACTAGTATAGCTCAGAGAGTTGAAAGCCAAAGCAAAGCAGACAGCCAAGGCTCCCACATAGAGGTAAAGGATGGAGTGGTTCATCTCAACAGTGGGCCAGGTGAGTAATTCAATTCTGAAAGTAGTACTTTTGTAAAATAAAGAAAATAAACAGGGTGTGCTTTCTGCCTCTCCGTCTCCGTGAACTTTTTTTCTGGAGCACGTCTCTAAACTTAAACAAAACTCAGCGAATACTAGTCACACATGCATGAGCAATATATCTTTATAATCATTTAAGTTTGTACTTTTAAATGATCTAATTCAAAACTAAAACAAATATTCTCTGTTTATGTAATCTATATAAAAAGAGAGAGATGTCAGTCGTTCTCATTTCAGCTAATTATCTTTTAATGTGACCACGCCCACAGAGAGGCGCGCTATTCAAACGCAAATAATCTGTGGCAAGTCATGCAAACTGTTAACGCCCCCATATCAGCTGGATAAAACACATCAAGTTGAACAAGAATCGTGGACTTTACCTCTTGCTGCGCTCTGATGAATAATACTATCGTCCTAATCCTGGAACAATTTACCTCAGAAGTGCTGGTAGTTTAATTCCGAGGAGCAACGAATCAAGCAAATGTAGTAAGGTATTTATTCTTAAGAGCTTTGTTATAATCGCGATATTGATAGTGTGAATGATGAATGAAAGGCACAGACGCGCGTGCGCTGTTGTTTACAGCTGTACAGCGCGCATCTCACACTCGCATAAACACGATATGTTACCACAAGAAAGTGTGAGGACAATATATATATATATATATTAGTGCTGGGCCGCTATCGGCGTTAACGTGCTGCGTTAACGTGAGACTCTTGTCGGGCGATAAAAAAATATCGCAGTTAATCAAAGTTGGGTTGGGATCATAATAGCTTTTTCGAATATCGTTATATTTTCGCGCAATTCTAATGTGTAGCCTAGCATGACATAATTGACAGCGCGCCTACTGTCACAGATCGCGCAGCAGGGGTATTTTCCTGTCAGGGACACAAGGTTAGCCTGGGAAAACCCAGACAACTTCCGGCAAATTTAGATTTGTTCTGAAAGTTAGTCTGGCTCGTTCGAATCAGCTATCTGTTTTAAGCGATTTAAAAATGTCCTTTTCGTTACAACCCGAGCAAAGAACAACACAAAGCCTTCATGTCTAAAAAATATGTTATCGCTGTCTCACCGATTGGATTCGGCAAAAGTCTGATATACCAGTGTGGCGAGCAGGACGATCGAGGCCGAGGGACGTGAGAGAACGGCGTGAGTGAGGCCGGCCTCGATCTCTCACGGAGGAGCGGAAGCATAAAAGGAGGAGCGACGACGGTGAAGATCGAGAGAGGACAGATCTGAATTTTATTTGATGTTTTGTTCTATTATGTGTGGCGGCAGTCGACCGTGAGGGACTTTGTATTTTGTTCGCCGGTTTCTGCCTCCTCCTTCCCATAACAACGAACCCCGTTGGTCAATACTAAACGAATGGGTGGGTCTTCACCATAAGGTATGGCTTATCTCACATCCGGGAGTGAACGCAGGCGCACGTTGGCTGCCGCTGCTCCAGATCGTCTACTGATTGCTGTTTTATGCTTTTACTCAGCTGTAGCGGCTGTTTTATTGTTTTATTGTCAAAGTTGCAATAACATCCAGAGTTTGTCTACATCGGAAACTTTGTTTCTGGAGCGGTCTAATTGGCTCGGTTTTGTCGCACAGACAGAGCTGAGTAGAGCATAGTGAGAATATGAAGTTCACTAAATCACTTTCCTGGATTGTATTCGTCTGGTTTATCATCTCCTCTGGCTTTCGCCCTGTGATTTTAACTCATCAATACACGGCGGAGGAACTGTTTGAACTGCGCTTTCGCCTCTGCGAGCCACATCCTGTTCTACACTTTCATCGGGACATTGCTTATCATCCACGACGTAAATACATTCATCGGGGGTCCCGACGAGGTTACGTATCTGATACTTCAAGAACTATACCGTCTTTCTGGTCTTCCAACCCTCGTCCATCAAAGAAATATCCACGGCCAACGGACCACAGTGTGTTAGCAAGGCTACCTAGATCAGCTGACACAAAAGCCGGTAAGAATGATCTTACTTTTGGATTATGGAATATTCGATCGCTGTCAAACAAAGGTCCTCTTGTGCATGATCTGCTCTCGGATCGTAAGTTTGACTTTCTTTGCCTAACTGAGATGTGGCAACAAAGTAATGACTTCTCTCAACTTAACCATTCTACTCCACCGGGCTATGTTTACATCTGCAAACCCCGTGCATCGGGCCGTGGTGGGGGTTTAGCAATATTACACAATGATAAATGGAAAGTCTCAGAAATATCCATGCCTGAATACACCTCATTTGAATCTACTACATTGCAAATTACTGGGTCAATTCCTACGATTCTTGCTACTGTGTATCGCCCCCCTAAGACCAACTCTGTTTTTCTACATGAGCTTTCTGTGTTTTTAACTTTTCTTTCTTCACTGTCTCCTAATGTGATCCTGCTTGGGGACTTCAATATTCATATTGATAATACTGGTAGTGTATCCACACAGGATTTTTTATCATGTCTTGATGGCTTTGGCTTACATCAATTTATCAATTCACCTACCCATGTAAAAGGTCATACCCTGGATCTTGTGTGTTGTTCAGGTCTAACTCCTCATAATTGTACTACTTCTGATCTGTCCATATCCGATCATATGTTGGTGTCGTTTAATGTTCAGTTACCTGTTTTTAAGCATAATCAATGCCGTTCTATCTCATTCCGGAACATAAAAAACATTGATGTTACGATCTTTGCTGAATCATTTTCCAACCTTTGTAGTAATGTTCACCATTCCACCCCAGACGACTTGATTCTACATTACAATAATGGATTGCAAACTATCTTAGATGTTTGTGCTCCATTAAAAACCAGGTCGGTTTCATTTGTTAAGTCTGCTCCTTGGTTTACTCCAGAACTACGCATATTAAAAGTTAAAGGTCGACGCCTGGAGCGATTATATGTTAAGACTGGACTTGTGGTGCATAAAGAACTGTACTCTGAGCATATGAAAAACTATAAGGTTTCCCTTACTACAGCTAAAACTGATTACTTTGCCAGTGTGATTAGTTCTGGCGAAGGGAATTCAAGAACTCTCTTTTCTGTGTTAAATAATATTTTAAAACCACCTGATTCTTTTCCCTCACATCTTTACTCTGCTGATCTCTGTGAAAGTTTTATGTCGTTTTTCATAAGGAAAATTGAAAACATTCATCAACAAATGTCTGTGACAAAGTTAGACAGCTGTCAATTTAACCCTTGCTCTGATCAACCTCCTAATTTTATGCTTACCTCTTTTGAACTACCAACCATCGAGGAAGTAAGTACTATTATTAATAAGAGTAAATCTACCACATGTCAGTTGGACCCTATTCCAACTTACTTGGTTAAATCCTGCCTGTCTTCTCTATCTCCTTTAATTATGGAAATCATACATTCTTCACTTACTTCTGGAATTGTGCCATCTCAACTGAAAACTGCTGTGATAATTCCTTTACTTAAAAAACCGGGGGCTGATTCAAGTAACTTTGATAATTTTCGCCCCATCTCAACTCTTCCTTTCCTTTCTAAAATTTTGGAAAGGTGTGTTGCAGCTCAAGTCCAGAGTCATCTGTCTCACAATGGTCTGTACGAGCAATTTCAATCTGGGTTCCGACCTTACCATAGTGTTGAGACTGCTTTAGTTAAGATCTCTAATGACCTATTGTTAGCTGCTGACTCTGGACTTTTATCTATCTTAATCTTACTTGATCTAAGTGCAGCATTTGATACTGTATCACACAGAATTATGTTGCACAGATTGGAGACTATTGGAATTACTGGCACCCCTTTGACTTGGTTTCAATCATACTTTACGGACCGTACTCAATTTGTTCAGCTGAAGCAGTTCTGCTCAAAGACTTCGCATGTCAAAACAGGTGTCCCGCAGGGCTCAGTATTGGGTCCTCTTTTATTTATAATTTATCTTTTACCCCTTGGTAATATTTTTAGGAAATTTGGCATTCAATTCCACCTATATGCCGACGACACCCAACTTTATCTGTCCTCGAAACCTTCCGCTAATTTTCCTCCATCTGTCCTCTCAGACTGTTTGGCTGAGTTTAAAGAATGGTTTTCTTTAAATTTTCTTAAACTTAACACCAGTAAAACTGAAATTCTTCTAGTTGGCCTAAAAAATAATCTGTCTAAATCTTCATGCTCATCTGTGAAAATTGACGATCTACCGGTCTCTATATCTAAACAAGTTAAAAGTCTGGGGGTCATTTTGGACAGTACTCTTTCATTTGAAGTACATATAAACAGTCTCATCCGCTCTGCTTATTTTCATATACGCAACATCAATCGACTTCGTCCGGCTCTCTCAGTAAAGAGCACGTCAATTCTAGTCCATGCTCTAGTTACGTCCCGTCTTGATTTTTGCAATAGTCTTTATTATGGATTGCCTTCTAAGGTACTCAATAAACTTCAGTTAGTACAAAATTCGGCTGCCCGCATCATCAGCAGAACTCCCCTTGCCGAACACATTACTCCCATACTAAAACACTTGCACTGGCTCCCGGTAAAATATCGTATTGATTTCAAAATTCTTCTTCTTATTTTTAAGGCACTCAATAACCTTGCTCCTTCATATTTATTGGACCTTCTTAATATCTATACTCCATCTCGGACTTTAAGATCGTCTTCTTCGCTCACTCTTGTTCTCCCTAGAACCCGCACTACTTCTATGGGGTCCCGGGCTTTTAGTTTTGCAGCTCCTTATTTATGGAACCTGCTGCCACAGGATGTGTGAAACAGTGAAAGTATTCATGTTTTTAAATCTCGCCTTAAGACCCATCTTTTCCGGCAGGCTTTTATGTGATTTTTTTTTATATTTATTTATTTTTTTTTTATTATTTTTTTTATTATTGTATCTAAGGTTGTAATAATGAGTATTTGATTACTGTTGATTTGTTTTATTGTGTCTGTAAGGTGTCCTTGAGTGTCATGTAAGGCGCCTATAAATAAAATGTATTATTATTATTATTATTAGAGCCCTCTGCATACGTCATCTCCTTCATCGCTCTGATTGGTTTTATCGTCTATCCAATTGCGCCAAGAGGCATTTGAGGGACGTCCGTTGGTGACGCCCCTTTGGAAATGATTTGTCTATGGAGCTTTGCCAGACCCTAACTCAGTTTCAACTGAGAAGGGTCTGGTTTTAACCAGGCTAACACAAGGTGTACTTTTACTTTGTTACGTTGGGCGACGTTCCTCTCGTTACTTTATTTTAATGCAATACGTTGTTAAATGAGTTTATTCCAAGCGCGCTGTATCCTTTGTATGGGCATGAGCGATGCTCATTTACAAATGAATCACTCTTTTGAGTCGATTCTGTTAAAAGACTTCATCAAAACAAGTTGACAGATCTGTCTAAATCGGTTCGCGAATCAGTTGATCTGTTCAGTTCCTCACGCACTGAATCGTCTGAAGCGCTTTCAATTCACACTCGAGGAGTCGTAAGTAACAGGAAGATTTAAGAACATCAAGAGCGTTGGATGAAGTGGCCGTGGATCTACAGTCTAGTGAAAGCAAATCTGCAAATGCATCATATTTTTGCCAGCGATGAAGATCTTTATTAGTTGAACATCTTCGTATGCTGTAGCTATGTGAATGAATGATTCCACAGGACGATACATTCGATTTCATTTCATTCAGGTAATGAATTTTATAACAAAACAGATTATTAGGCCTACGCCACGATAGCACTACCAAAAAGTATGACATTATCCGGTTTTTGGACATACATTAATTTATAGGCTACAAAAAAACGCTTCAGAGCGTCGGTGCACTGGTTAACAGGTTAAATAAGCTACCATTGTGTACACGTACAGTTTATGAAATGAACACCCGCCATCCCGCGGTAATGTGTGTGTATTGCGCAGTGGCATCACACAAATAGTTTACATTGATTGAAACTAATTTGTTTAAAAAGGAGGCTATTGCAGTAACAAGGCAGGTTCACATAAAATCATTATGACATATGATGACATTATTTTTTGATCTAACGAGCATTGACGGTGCAAAAACGGACTGTCGTGCGTATTGTTTTTTTTTCTTCTTCCAATTAGCCTACTATGTTAAAAAAAAAACGACGAAAACATGTTACTTGTTCAATTAATAAACAGTTTGTTTGATGACAAATCGCTAAAGATGAAATTGGCCTCCCTTTCTGTCATTGCGGGGTTTTTTTTATATATTTTTTTTACGATATTCGACTTTTGCTCCTCGATTGTCGAATGGCATTTTTGGCAGAAATGCACATCCCTACGCGAGGCGAACTATTCTCAAAGACTTACTTTTAGTCATTATTTGGGTAGCACACATATTCTGAATGCCTTCGGGAGAATTCAAATGAGCCATTTTAATCTAGATTAATCTAGATTAATTTCAAGATTAATCTAGATTAATCTAGATTAAAAAAATTAATCTATGCCCACCTCATATATATATATATATATATATATTAATATATACACTCACCGGCCACTTTATTAGGTACACCTGTCCAACTGCTCGTTAACACTTAATTTCTAAGCAGCCAATCACATGGCGGCAACTCAGTGCATTTAGGCATGTAGACATGGTCAAGACAATCTCCTGCAGTTCAAACCGAGCATCAGTATGGGGAAGAAAGGTGATTTGAGTGACTTTGAACGTGGCATGATTGTTGGTGCCAGAAGGGCTGGTCTGAGTATTTCAGAAACTGCTAATCTACTGGGATTTTCACGCACAACCATCTCTAGGGTTTACAGAGAATGGTCCGAAAAAGAAAAAACATCCAGTGAGCGGCAGTTCTGTGGGCGGAAATGCCTTGTTGATGCCAGAGGTCAGAGGAGAATGGCCAGACTGGTTCGAGCTGATAGAAGGGCAACAGTGACTCAAATAACCACCCGTTACAACCAAGGTGGGCAGAAGAGCATCTCTGAACGCACAGTACGTCGAACTTTGAGGCTGATGGGCTACAGCAGCAGAAGACCACACCGGGTGCCACTCCTTTCAGCTAAGAACAGGAAACTGAGGCTACAATTTGCACAAGCTCATCGAAATTGGACAATAGAAGATTGGAAAAACGTTGCCTGGTCTGATGAGTCTCGATTTCTGCTGCGACATTCGGATGGTAGGGTCAGAATTTGGCGTCTACAACATGAAAGCATGGATCCATCCTGCCTTGTATCAACGGTTCAGGCTGGTGGTGGTGGTGTCATGGTGTGGGGAATATTTTCTTGGCACTCTTTGGGCCCCTTGGTACCAATTGAGCATCGTTGCAACGCCACAGCCTACCTGAGTATTGTTGCTGACCATGTCCATCCCTTTATGACCACAATGTACCCAACTTCTGATGGCTACTTTCAGCAGGATAATGCGCCATGTCATAAAGCTGGAATCATCTCAGACTGGTTTCTTGAACATGACAATGAGTTCGCTGTACTCAAATGGCCTCCACAGTCACCAGATCTCAATCCAATAGAGCATCTTTGGGATGTGGTGGAACGGGAGATTCGCATCATGGATGTGCAGCCGACAAATCTGCGGCAACTGTGTGATGCCATCATGTCAATATGGACCAAACTCCCTGAGGAATGCTTCTAGCACCTTGTTGAATCTATGCCACGAAGAATTGAGGCAGTTCTGAAGGCAAAAGGGGGTCCAACCCGTTACTAGCATGGGGTACCTAATAAAGTGGCCGGTGAGTGTATATATATGTGTGTGTGTATAGCTTCTTTTGTCACAAATAAACTAATCAACTGTTATAGTGTTTGTTCCAATGCAAGCTATCAAAATAATGAATCCTTAACTTTGAAAAATGTATGATAAAATGTATTGGCCTACTTAAAAAAAAAAAAAACTTTATAAGACATGTATGGAAAGAAAATTTATTTAAAGAAAATAGGCCCATATAGCCTATTTGACCAGGATTTGTTTCTAGGTATGACTAAGAATGTGCTTTTGACTTTCATTTATATTTTGATTATATTTATATATATTGTCCTTGCATTCTTTCTTGTGTGACACACCTGAATGAAAGGCTCATTATTATGCAGGGTCATTGTCTAGTCAGGTGAGAACCACTTAATTATTCATGAGGGGGTTGGGCCGTTCACGCCCATCCGCATATTCACTTCCACACAAAAAAATGTTTTTCACAATTTAAAACAATCTATTGTTTTATGTGAATGATTAGGCAGGATGATTTTCAGATCATTTTGAAGAAAAAACTCTAGGCGACAACATCCATTAGTCAAAAGTCTTGTGGTCAGATATTTAGTATGCGTTTTGTGGCCTTATTTCAGAAACTTTAGTTTTTAGTTTTTTCAATAACCATGCATAAACAATATTCTCTCAAAAATACAAACATGTACATAAATGTTGCTCAAATTTTATGGTAGCCCTATTTGTGCTAAATAGAGTGTAATTTCACCTGTGCCATTAATATGTTTATAAGCAACTGAAAAAAGCACAAATGTCAGGGCATGTCGAAACATCTCAAGAACCCCAAAAACACCTTAGACCCCAGAGGGTTAATCATTATTTGCCAGTAGTCTGTTTTCCTGTGTTTGACAATTACTTCAGACATGTGCATCACTGATAAGCCACGAGGCTCATGGGCTGGAGGAGGACAGGCCATGTTGCCTCACACGTATTTGTCATTTCCAGGGGTGTTTGTAGCTGGTGACTGCGATCATGGACACAGCCTCTCTAAAACATCACATGTGCATAACAAAACCAACACGATCATCATGTTGTATGTCTATTTTAAAGGTCTCCAATGGATCTGGAGAGTTTGCATTACAAGAGCAGCGGTAAACCAGGTAAGCGCACTGCAAGTATAATAGACAAGACTGATGAACTGCCTGATGAACACCGTGACGTTAAGCCAGTGATCCAGGGGCTGAGGAGAGTTGAACCAGGAGGCAGTACCTATTGTCTGTGTCGTACTTGTTCAGCCATGTATATGTTTAGTTCAATGATATATTGTCAAAAAGAAAATGTAATGTTTTTATTTAGTAATATTATTGTAGTCTCTCATCCTATAAGCATAGAGTTCAATGCTCCAGTTATTCTGAAGATGAGATGTACATTCCACATGTACGTGGCAAAGAACGTTTTAAAATGCTAAAAGGGTAACCTAATTATTTCTATGGTCTTGGCTGAAGCTATTAGGCGGACACATAACCGGGAGTCAGTTTGATACTTATTCAGTCGTGTCCTTTTGTAATTCCCCTGTATGTTCCAGGTACAGGTGTAACATTGTTGGCAGGGTGTGGCCGGATGATGGACCACAGACAACTCTCCTGCCTGCCTGGGGCCCGTTCTTCGTACATCGCTAACTCAGTTAGCTGGATTTGATTGTTGCCGATTTGGCATGATCTTGGATTGTTTGGTTCTTCAACGCTCATCCTGGGCTTGCTGTCATAGCAACATGTGCGCAAGCTTGAAACTGCTCGCGAGCAGGCTTATTTCATGTTAACAGGATTAGATTGCGGCTTTATAAGCGGAGGTGATCCGCGATAGTGTACTTTTTGAGAGATATCATTTTTCTTATTATATGTTTCTCCATTATATAGGTGATTACAACAGGATTCTGCTTGGAGACAGGTGTTTTATGACTCCATTCCCTGACCCAAACCCCAGACCAGACAAATATCTGACTAATCATAACCGGCAGGAGTGTTCGAAGAACCTAATTAGCCGGATCATGATGAGCACGATTATATCATCTTGGATGTCTCATTTGATCTCGGATATTTTAAGCAATGTACGAAGAACGGGCCCCTGATGAACACAGCGATGTGAACAACAGCTGAAGCAAGTTGACGAAAGCGTTTATGGCAAATAATCAAGACCCACATGTGTTTGATGAATGAGGTTTTTGTTGTTGTCATTTTGTTTTAGTTACATAATTACGTGTTTTAATGCCCATATTTGAAGACTTCAAGGGTCTTCTACTTTCAGTTTTGGCCTGACTACGCCTGCTCATCAACGTGCGACTGCTTCAACAACAGCATCCACAGCAGTCGCAGGTAACGGCATTGATGTCGACAAATGGAATTATTTTGCCAGGGACTGCTATCATCTGGGAATCCATCCCTACAATTTGACGTACAACACAATGGCCACACAGCACGCTATCAAACCCTACTGTTTAATTATTGTTGCATTATAGTCTGGGACATATCTGTCAACACTCCCGTTTTTTTTTTGCCCTATCTCCCGGACCCCTCCCGGTTTGTTATTTCTCCCGGGAAACTCACGTAATTTGCATGGCCCAAACTCCTTTATGAATAATCGGACCAATATCCTTGTCTAATGTTGACCAGTTGCCAGAAATGCATTATATTAACCCAATCCACACACCATATACAATTTCAACTTTTTGAAAAAGTTTGTCACCTCAACCTGCCAACCTATAACCGCAGTGGCGGAAAGTTTTAAACGAAACCGAAGTACAGTTATAAACTACCTCTTGCGATTCTCTCTCTTCCTCCAGCTGTTCCTCATCTCCTCTGACTACCTCGTTGACTCTCTTCCCACCTGTTCCCTTTTCCCTCTGACTAGGTCTCTATTTCCCTCTGTTCTTGCTTCTTTCTTTGTCAGATTCTCACTAGAGTTTCTCACGCATGAAGCAAACTACTAACCTGTTTTGTCTCTGTCCTAGTCCTGTCCTGTCCTGTTGGCATCCGCCTGGCAAACGCTATCTGTTCTCAGCTAATCGTCTTGATTTTGTACTCTGTCCAGTTCGTCTGATGCTGTGAGAGATGAGAGCAACCTCTGTCTTTTCTCGACCCTTGTCTACACTGAGAGACCTGCAGTCTGTCTCCGCAAACCCTGCTGTCCCGACTGTGGCCAAGGAGACTCTCTCTTTAAAGTTACCTAATGTTGTTTTTTGTTTCTTTTTATCACCCTCTCTGCGGGTTGTTTTGCCTTAACCACTCAAGAAGAGGATTTGTGTTCTTCTTTGTTGCAACTCTGTGTTATCATTAAAGACTCTATTTTTGTTAATTCGCTTTTGGGTCCTCACTTATCTGCACAACACAGTCAATGTGATTACAGTATATATTTTTTTCTGTCTAGGGCAAAAACCTCTATATGAATGAATATGTTTGTGCAGTGCAACACAACACAATGGCAACACACCAGGGTGTGGACACTTCCATTATCTGTAAAGCCATCTGGAACTAGATCCAAGTTCGGGATTCAATGAAAGCGTTTATGGCAAGTACCAAGACCCACATGTCTCTGACATGTCTCCTGCTATGGCACATCAATAGAAAATCAGTTTAAAGGCTGACCTATCATTCGAGGTTGTGGCGTGTCACAACGCACATCTGGGATCTGTGGTAGTTTCTGCAAAGGGACTTCTGTGCCGTCTCTGTGGCCATTGGTTGAAGCTCTTGTACAGTGGTATGAAAAAGTTTGGGCACCCCTGTACATTTTCATGATTTTCTTTTATAAATCATTGGTTGTCTGGATAAGAAATTTCAATTAAATATATCATATAGGAGACAAACACAGTGATATTTGAGAAGTGAAATAAAGTTTATATGATTTATGGAAAGTGTGCAAGAATTATTTAAACTAAATTAGGCATGTGCATAAATTTAAGCACCCTTGTCATTTTATTGATTTCAATACCTTTAGCACTAATTATTAGAACTCAAAATTGGTTTGGTAACCTCAGTGACCCTTGACCTCCATACACAGGTGAATCCAATCATGAGAAAGGATATTTAATGAGGCCAATTGTAAGTATTTCTTCTCTTTGCATCTTCTCTGAAGAGTGGCAACATGGGAGCCTCAAAACAACTCTCAAATGACCTGAAAACAAAGATTGTTCAACATCACGGTTTAGGGGAAGGATACAGAAAACTGTTTCAACTGTGAGGAACATTGTGAGGAATTGGAAGACCAGAGGCACGGTTCTAGTTTTACATTTACATTTATTCATTTAGCAGACGCTTTTATCCAAAGCGACTTACAAATGAGAACCATAGAAGCAGTTAAACTAACAGCAGGACAACAAAATGTAAGTGCTATAACCTTTCACAGTTTAATCCAACGTAGAACCCGTGCAATATTTTTTTTTTTTTTTTTTTTTTTTTTTTTAGAGAAAGGAAGAGAAAGTGTTAGTATTACTGGAACAAGTGCTGCCGAAAGAGATGCGTCTTCAACCGTTTCTTAAAAATGACTACGGACTCAGCAGCTCTGGTTGAGTTGGGTAGGTCATTCCACCAGCAAGGAACAGTCATGGTAAAGGTCTGAGAAAGAGATCTTGTGCCTCTTTGACGTGGCACCACAAGACGACGTTCGCTTGCAGAGCGCAAATTTCTGGAAGGGACATAAGTCTGAAGTAGTGAGTTTAGGTAAAAGGGAGCAGAGCCAGTGGTTGTTCTGTAAGCAAGCGTCAGTGACTTGAATTTGATGCGAGCTGCAACTGGCAGCCAGTGCAATTTTGTGAGGAGAGGAGTGACGTGTGCTCTCTTCGGCTCGTTAAAGACCACTCTAGCTGCAGCATTTTGGATTAGCTGCAGAGGTTTGATCGTGCAAGCTGGAAGACCAGCCAGGAGAGCATTGCAATAGTCCAGTCTGGATAGAACAAGCGCTTGAACAAGGAGTTGTGTAGCATGCTCTGATAGGAAGCGCCTGATCTTCCTAATGTTATACAAAGCAAATCTGCAGGACCGGGCAGTTCTAGTGATGTGGTCTGTGAAGTTCAATTGATCATCAATAACAACTCCAAGGTTCCTGGCTGACCGTGATGGAGTTAAGGATGACGGGCCTAGCTGAATAGTGAAGTTGTGACAAAGTGTTGGATTGGCCGGGATCACAAGTAGCTCTGTCTTCGCAAGGTTAAGTTGAAGGTGGTGGTCTTTCATCCAGCCAGAGATGTCTGTTAGGCATGCTGAGATGCGAGCAGCTACCGTCGGATCATCAGGCTGAAATGAGAGGTAGATTTGTGTGTCATCAGCGTAGCAGTGATAGGAAAAGCCATGTTTCTGAATCACAGTTCCTAGTGATGTCATGTAGATGGAGAAGAGAAGTGGTCCAAGCACTGAGCCCTGAGGCACTCCAGTAGATAGATGTTGTGACTTCGACACCTCACTCCTCCACGACACCCTGAAGGACCTACCTGAGAGGTAAGACTTGAACCATTGGAGTGCGGTTCCCGAGATTCCCTTCGTCTTTAGGATTGACAGGAGGATCTGGTGGTTAACTGTGTCAAAGGCGGCAGACAGATCTAGCAGGATGAGAACTGAGGATTTGGAAGCTGCTCTTGCCAGTTTCAGAGCTTCGATTACTGAGAGCAGCGCAGTCTCAGTTGAGTGTCCACTTTTGAAACCAGACTGATTGTTGTCCAGGAGGTTGTTCTGTGTGAGAAAGGAAGAGATCTGGTTGAAAACAACTCGTTCAAGTGTCTTCGCGACGAATGGAAGAAGGGATACCGGTCTATAATTATCCAGATGTGCTGGATTAAGAGTAGGTTTCTTAAGCAGTGGGGTTACCCGAGCCTGCTTAAACGCTGTGGGAAAGGTACCAGTGTGAAGAGAGGTGTTTATGATGTGCGTGAGTGCGGGTGTAACTGAGGAAGAAATGGCTTGGAGTAGGCTAGTAGGAATAGGATCAAGCGGACAGGTAGTAGGGCGATTGGAAAGGAGTAGTTTGGAGACTTCTGCCTCTGAAAGCAGAGAGAATGAGGGTAGAATGTGTGTATTTGTTGGTAAAATGTGTGTGTTAGTTTGTGGATTGTTAAATTGGCCGCTGATGGTGGTTGTTTTATTTATGAAGAATGTGGCAAAGTCGTCAGCTGTTAGGGTTGATGAAGGAGGAGGAGGAGGGTTGAGAAGAGAGGAGAAGGTTTTAAAAAGCATGCTAGAGTCAGAGGAATTGTTAATTTTGTTGTGATAGTAAGTCATTTTAGCAGAAGAGACATTAGCAGAGAAGGAAGAGAGGAGGGATTGATAAAGACCAAGGTCAGTAGGATTTTTCGATTTGCGCCACTTCCTCTCTGCACCCCTGAGTTTAGAACGATGTTCACGGAGAACATCGGATAACCAGGGGGCAGAGGGTGTGGTGCGGGCTGGCCTGGAAGAAAGGGGGCAGAAGTTGTCCAAGCAGTGTGTTAGAGTGGAGAAAAGAGAGTCAGTTGCACTGTTAGTATCAAGTGTTAAGAACTTGTCAGGTGGAGGAAGTGTGGATGAGACCAAAGAGGATAGGCGAGAGGGTGAGAGAGAGCGTAGGTTTCGCCGAAAAGTGACCTGCGGAAGAGTGTGTGTTGTGTTCTGAGGTAGGTTGAGGCTGAGAGTGAGGAGGAAGTGGTCTGAGGTGTGCAGTGGAGTGACCAGTGTATGGTCAGTGGAGCAGTGGCGTGTGTAAATAAGGTCTAATTGGTTACCTGATTTGTGAGTAGCTGCAGTAGATACTCGTTTGAGATCGAATGAGGCGAGCAGAGTGTGGAAATCAGCAGCCTGACGTTTTTCTATGTGGATGTTGAAGTCTCCAAGAACTATGAGAGGAGTACCATCCTCAGGGAAGGATGAGAGTAGCACATCAAGCTCATCCAAGAACCTGCCAAGCTGACCTGGGGGACGATAGATAACTACAAAATGGATTTTTATAGGACTAGTGATGGTGATTGAATGCGATTCAAATGAGCTGTGGTCACACCGAGGGGGTAAAGGATAAAATTTCCAATCATTTGAGATGAGTAGACCAGTACCTCCACCCCTTCCGGTCAGGCGAGGGGTGTGTGAGAAAGCGAAGTTAGTGGAGAGGGCAGCAGGTGTGGCAGTGTCCTCAGGTCTGATCCAGGTCTCAGTCAGGGCCAATAAGCGTAGACCTGAATGACTAGAAATAGATGTAATAAAGTCAGCTTTGTTTACAGCAGACTGGCAATTCCAGAGACCAATAGGAAAAGAGAATAGAGTACTAGAGGAAGCCGGAAAGGTACGCAGGTTGTTAGGATTGTACTGCCTCCTACGTGTGATTTTAGATTTGCGTATGTTAGTAATAGTAAGAATTTGAAAACACATAGTGTAAGAGAGCTTACAAACAGAAAGATTAGAAGAGAAGTTGTGTAGAAGAGAAAGGAAAAAAACAACAAAAAAGATAATACTCAAGTGCCTTGTCGGTGTCCTTGCTCGGTGGAGTCGCGCAGGTAGAGTAGCTGGTCTTTACACTCTTCGGTCTTCACACTATGAGGGCTTCACACAAGGGCTGCCGCGAAACACTAACCAATTTATACACGCCTAATACCTCGTTATTGAATACAGCAGGCCACGCCCTGCTACTTAGTTAAGCGAAACTCAAAAGTCACTACAACAAACGCGCTTTACCACGGTAAACAGGGTAAAACAAACAAAGTTTCCTAGCAACAAATATCCACGCTAACATATAATGAGAAAAGTAAACACTCACAGACTGATGTTCTCTTCTGTTGCTCGACTGCTTCTTCTGACAAGTGCTAGTAAATATCTGCAATAAGTACTTTAACTGGCTTTGGCCACGCCCTGCTACTTAGTTAAGCGAAACTCAAAAGTCACTACAACAAACGCGCTTTACCACGGTAAACAGGGTAAAACAAACAAAGTTTCCTAGCAACAATAGTTAAGGCCAGAAGTGGCACACCAAGAAAGATCTCAGATAAGCAGAGGCACAGGATGGTGAGAACAGTCACAGCCAACCCACAGACCAGCTCCAAAGACCTACAACATCATCTTGCTGCAGATGGTGTCACTGTGCATCGTTCAACTATTCAGCGCACTTTACACAAGGAGATGCTGTATGGACGAGTAATGCGGAAAAAGTCTTTTCTCAGCACACGCCACAAACGGTGTCACTTGAGGTATGCTCAAGAACATTTGGACAAGCCAGCTTCATTTTGGAATAAGGTGCTGTGGACTGATGAAACTAAAATAGAGTTATTTGGGCAAAACAAGGGGCGTTATGCATGGCGGAAAAAGAACACAGCATTCCAAGAAAAACACTTGCTACCTACAGTAAAATTTGGTGGCGGTTCCATCATGCTGTGTGGCCAGTGCAGGGACTGGGAATCAAGTTAAAGTTGAGGGTTGCATGGATTCCATTCAATATCAGCAGATTCTGGAGAACAATGTCCAGGAATCAGTGACAAAGTTGAAGTTGTGCCGGGGCTGGATCTTTCAACAAGACAACGACCCAAAACACTGCTCAAAATCTACTAAGGCATTCATGCAGAGGAACAAGTACAACGTTCTGGAATGGCCATCTCAGTCCCCAGACCTGAATATTATTGAAAATGTGTGGTATGATTTAAAGCGGGCTGTCCATGCTCGTAAACCATCAAACCTGACTAAACTGGAGATGTTTTATAAAGAAGAATGGTCCAAAATACCTTCCGCCAGAATCCAGACTCTAATTGGAAGCTATAGAAAGCGTTTAGAGGCTGTTATTTATGCAAAAGGAGGATGCACAAAATATTGAGTTAATTATTATTTTGTGGTGCCTACATTTATGCACATGCCTAATTTAGTTTAAATAATTCTTGCACACTTTCCATAAATCATATAAACTTTATTTTACTTCTCAAATATCACTGTGTTTGTCTCCTATATGATATATTTAATTGGAATTTCTTATCCAGACAACCAATGATTTATAAAAGAAAATCATGAAAATTTACAGGGGTGCCCAAACTTTTCATACCACTGTACCTAGCCAGAACAAGACTATTGTTAAAAAATTAATTATAAATCATATTTCAAAAGTTCATTAAAGCAGCACTATGTAGCTTTTTCAACCTTTATAATATTTTTCCAAAACCCTTGACATGGTACATCGACTTACAATAGGTTGAATGACAGGTCTGCCATAGCCTGACGGTGTCTGTATCACTTTTACTGGCACTTTGTAACTTCGGGGTGCGGGTAGGAACCCGACCACAAAAAGAACTACAAAATTCAACTGCTTTACGGCATACCTCACTTCCCCCACCACCCCCCACTTCCTCAAATTCTGACGTGAGAGCCCAACGAGCGTTCTTTT
This sequence comes from Semotilus atromaculatus, assembly GCA_031834385.1. Lineage (NCBI taxonomy): Eukaryota > Metazoa > Chordata > Actinopteri > Cypriniformes > Leuciscidae > Semotilus > Semotilus atromaculatus. The sequence continues at coordinate 40,925,722 of JAULUF010000015.1, read as the reverse complement.
TTTTTACTTTTTTTTTTACCTCTGTCTGTTGTTGTCATGGCCGTAGCAGCAAGTAAAACCAAGAAGCCAAAGGTTTTGTCGGAGGACAGTAGAAAGAGAAAAAGGGAGAGTGACAAAATAAAAGACTGGACGAGGATCAATATTGATCCAGCGTTTGCTCGCTGGCTTGAGCTAAAGGAGGAGGGCTGCGTGCCCGATGCTGGCCGTCAAAAAAAAAAATCATAAGCCTATGTCTAAATGGCGTGTACAAGTTTGGTAGGGGCTACATTACATTCTTGCAAATAAATAATGCATGATTAGACGGACAAAATAATCGTTCAGGGTAACTATCCTAATGTCTGCAGGCTGATAGTCATGTTTGTTTATTTATTTTTCTGGTGAGAAAGTGTCTTGCCTCAGGCTATAATGCAAATCGATTTTTCAGATTCATCTGTGGTAGCTTGATATTATAATATTGAAGATAGCTATTACCTACCACACAAACATTTAATTGAATTAGCATTTCCATTATGTAAAACCGTAGCCAATAATAGGCAGACGCTGGCTTGTAAACGTGAGCTACGCGATCTTTTGGCTTTTGAAAAAAATAAAGCCCATGCATCAGAAATTTAATGTACATGTCAAATTTAAGCACCAAATCATGAAATTTTAAAAGAGAGAAAAGTCGTGAATTAAATTAAATTAAATTAAATCAAGGTAGCCTTATAACTTAAGGAAAACCGCCACTTGCCTTATAATGAAAAACGACACTTGCATAACACTTGCTTGGTTAATTGACATCCTATTAGCCTAAATAGATTACTTAAAGCAAGGAAATGTTGCTCCTATTGAAGTAATGTATAGTTGAATGATGGTGGATTATGAACTCGCCAAAACGGAAAAGAATGCCTAACTGGACGCAGGATCAGTTACTGCTGCTGCAAAAAAAATCATCATAAAAGAGAAATGCGGCACTGGGATATCAAGCAAAACTAAGCGAGAGACATGGGAGAGTATTTTGCAGACCAATGCAGCATTCCCGCTTGTGTCTCGGACCCCAGACGATCTTCTGTGAGAGGCGGTGGTATGTGCTACAATCGTATTCGAGGTTTGAGATTGCAGCCTTTAAACGGGCAAGCATGGCAACAGGTAGGCCTATTCTATTAAATATATATCACTATTGTTTCATGGAATTTAAAAAAAATGTTGCTTGTCATGATTGTAATGAATTATTAAATAAAAATGTCATAAACAATATGTTTACATTAAAGTGTAATAAGAGGCCTACATAACAATAAAATAAATGTAATAAGAATTATCCTCTGTAATATCTTTGTAATAACTCCGTGTCATTGAATGTGTCTAACACGTCGTGCAGACATTAAGATCCTTTATGAATAGGTCTTAGTGAGTTAGGAGTCCTCTCGACTTCATTTTAGCTGTCCAAGACTCAGGTGCTACCTTTAGGGCTAAAATGCTTCTTGAATTACTCTTAGTGAAAAAAAAAAAAAAATAGTCCTAAAGTAAGGAGTGACACGCCCATTATTTTTAGAAGTTGCTCCTAAATTCGCCAGTTAGGAGCTACTTAAAATTATTTATGAATATGGCCCCAGATATTACTTTTTTGTAACTATTTATTTTAAAATGTAAGGTAGTCTATGCCAATATTCTTTTTTATTGCACTGTTCTATAATGTATCACATTTGCTTAAGTAGGGAAATAATTGGCACTATTGCATATAAGATGTTTCTTAGCTAACATAACTATTTTGAACATTTTTTAAATATTTTGTATTTCTGGTTTCAAACTACAATAAGAAGCACAACTGTTTTCTGTTGTAAAAAGAAACATTTTTTGAGCAGCAAATCAGCATATTAAAATTAATTCTAAACCATATGACATTAAAGACTAGACTAGAGTAATGATGTTGAAAATTCAATTTTGTATTACAAGAATAAACTAAATATATTGTAGTATAAATAAGGGACAGTTTTGCTCTTAGTTTAAATCAATTTAATGTCAAGTATATTTGTAACAAGAAATGAAAAAATGTTTCCTCCATGCAATCATTTTAATTATGAATATTTACAAATGTAAAAATAAATACATAAATTATTATACCAACAATGGTAAATCACAAATACCTGGAAAGGTAATGAAAATATAACATCAAAATATATAACATAACACTACATAAATACTTGACAATATTAGGCAGTACGCTCCGTCAAGAGCACTTAGGTCCGCTGACCATTTGATTTAGTTGTCCCACGTGTGAAACTGAAAGAAAAGCAGGGGTGAAAGAGCATTTGCAGTAGCAGGACCAAAGCTGTGGAATAGTTTGCCCCGGCACATCAGACAGGCCTAAACCCTTGCCATTTTAAAATCGAATCTTAAAACTTACTACTACGCTTGGCATTTGACGCTATGTGAGAGTTTGTTTTATTGTCTTTTATTTATTTTATTTTAGTCATGTTGGTTGTTTGCATAATTGATAAAGGATATATGTGTACAGCACTTTGTTAAACACCTGGGCCCGTATTCATAAAGAATCTTAAAGCAAAGAGTAGCTCCTAGTGACAAAATTCTAAGAAAATTCTTAGAAATGTAGGCGTTTACTCCTAAAATTAAAGAAAAAATCCTAGTAAAGAAAAAAGTAATTCAGAAAGCATCTTAACCCTTAAAAGAGGTCTTAAGGTCAACATTGTTAGGAGCATGGATGAGGACTTTTAAGAGGCTTAAGAGTTTCTTTAGCAGAGGAGAACATGGCAGAAAGACGAAGAGGGAGAAGAAATGTGTTGCAGACGATGGATGACAGTGAGTTTGATACATTAAAACCAACATTCAAACCACCACTTAAATAGACACGCCAGTAATCAGTGTAATTGGAAAGAGTGGAACAATTTTTATCATTCTAAGCCAATCAAATACCTTATAGGAACAGCATTATATACACATATATACTGTGTGTGTGTGTGTGTGTGTGTAAACGGTCAAATAGGAAAAATGACGCCTGTAATTTCAAAGTGAAGGCTTATAATAGACCCTACAGGTGAAACTCGAAAATTTTTAATATTGTGCAAAAATTATTATTTTGATGATTAACTACAGATTGTGAAAACCCCAACATTCAAAATCTCAGAAAATTAGAATTTTACATGAAATAAATAAAAAAAAGACTTTTAAACACAGAAATGTCAGCCCTCTGAAAAGTATAATCATGCATATGTTTATAGTTATATATACTAAATATATTAGTTTAATATTTTAATTTGAATTACTGAAATACATGAAGTTTAGCACAATATTCATAAGTTATTCGATACTCAGAGTTTTTCAGAGTTTCACCTGTATACTTCTTGGACAACCAACCAATCGCAGTCTTCAAAAGATTGTGTCATACATAGCAACGGGGTTAACCCCACCTCCTCACTCAGATGAACGTTTTTGTCTTTTCCTTACTCAGAGTTGCTCTCAGATCGGTCCCGAATCGCTCTTAAGCTAAGACTCCTACGTAAAAGTTTTTAAGCTAAATTAAGAGTTTTCTGAGAGGATTCTTAGAATCTTTATGAATACGGGCCCTGTTGTTTTTAAAAAGTGCTATATAAATAAACTTTGACTTGACTTGAATATGATTAACCCAAATGAAAAGAAAACAACATTTTCATGCAGCGAATTTTTTTTAAATTTTTGTTTAATTGTATGCCTACAGATCTCAATTTTTTGTTTGCACGTTTTGGTTTTTGTTCAAGTGGTGTGTTGGATGGTGGCTCTATGTCAATTTGTGTCTTCAATAGCATAAGGAGATGTGTCAGTTGGTGTAAGATGTGTAGTGTATAAATTTGATGTAAGTCTTGATTAAAGTCTTTATCTTTGAAGCATGGTGTAGATGGTCCAGCTCTTTCGTCATCAGTCATTGTAGTGGTGTTGGTCTCTTTTGACTCAATTTTTTATGATAAACTCATTGTGTGTTGTGACTTTCATTTCTGGTAGGTCAAGTAGAGAATCAACAATATCATCATCAGGGGCCGTATTCACAAAGAATTTTAAGGCTAAAAGTAGCTCCTAACTGGTGAATTTAGGAGCAACTCCTAAAAATAATGGGCGTGTCACTCCTAACTTTAGGACTCCTAATTTTTTTCACTAAGAGTAATTCACAAATAATTTTAGCCCTAAAAGTAGCACCTAAGTCTGGGACAGCTTAAAAGAAGTCGAGAGGACTCCTAACTCACTAAGACCTATTCACAAAGGATCTTAAACCGCCTCTCGCAGTCGTCCGGGGTCCGCGACACAAGCGGGAACACTGCATTGATCTGCAAACAAATCCTCTCCCATCTCACGCTTAGTTTTGCTTGATATCCCAGTGCCAAATTTCCCTTTTATTATGTTTTTTTTTCTAGCACCAACTGGGCCAGCAGCAGTAACTGATCCTGCGTCCAGTCGGGCTTTCTTTTCCGTTTTGGCGAGTTCATAATCCACTGTCATTTACGGGGGTACGGGTGGGACATGTCCCCACCACTTTTGAAACATCTCGCGGCACAGATGTACCAATACAAATAAAAAATCTCTATCTCTAGGCGATCTAGCGCTGAAATGTGTTTTTATTTTATTTTTTTTATTAAGTGATGATGTGCTCGTTGCCGCTGCAGACAGATATTGAGTGGCGCGGATACGGTGTTCTCTTGAGGCTCGCGCGGCGCACGATGAATGATTCAACTATTACATTACTTCAATAGGAGCAACATTTCCTTGCTTTAAGTAGTCTATTGAGGCTAATAGGATGTCAATTAACCAAGCAAGTGTTAATGCAAGTGTCGTTTTTCATTAGTAGGCAAGTGGCGGTTTTCATTAGGGTATTAGGCTACCTTGATTTAATTTTATTTAATTCACGACTTTTCTCTCTCTCTCTACCTTTTTAGAATTACACTTCTCTGGGGCACAAACATGTCATTATTATATATGCATTTCTTTGACATTACTATTATTATTTTGTGTAGGACACATTTAGATGTCGTAATTCCATGATTTGTTGCGTCTGTGTGTTGTTCCGCATGATGGCCCTGTCATCTAACAACCAATCACCGTGATCATTGTGAGGAAGCTCGTGCATGAGAATTGACGTCATCCATAGCAACGAAGACTCACTCTTAGTTTAGGAGTTGTCATTTTTCCTTACTAAGAGTAGGTCTGAAAGGCGTTGTGAATAACTTTTAAGAGAAAACTCCTAGCTAAAATATTTTAGTGCGATTTAGGAGTACTCCTAGTGATAAGATAAAATTCTTTGTGAATACGGCCCCAGATCTGCTGCGTTTTAAATCAACAAGTGTGCCAATAATGCTATTGCCGATTTTTGCCAGATGTAGATTTCATGGTTAGGTTTCCTTATGTTTTAATTTGGAGTGCAGTTGATTTGAATTGAGTTTTACATTTTTCACACAGTATTTTTGAGCTGGATAGTGACATAGTAATGGGATGTTTTAATGGACAGATATAAGTGTTTGTTATTTGTGCGCCAATTATTTCACAGTTTTGAGTGATTGAGGATGTGGTTGGAACAAAGATTGCAGTGCTTTGAGATTGAATGATTGTGAACTCAGTATCTTTTGTTGTAGTTAAGTATGTTTTGTTGGTGTATTGTCTTACTGATATGTTTGACATACTGTACCACTGTTCAATTTCAAGGCAGTGCTCGCCCCAGACAGTCAGTTCTGCAGATGATGATGTTGTGTCACATACAGTGTAAATGTTTTTTTTCCAGGAAAGTTCCATCTCTCATCACACTGTGTCCCTCACTCTCTTTTTGCGCAATTTTCAATTGGAGTAGTACCTATTGAAAGAGAAATTTACACAGATTAGTAAAACAGTATGTTAAAGCTGTTCTTTTCAATTTCAGTAACACAATATTTCAATTACATGTATGGATATTTAAATATATTATTTTTGTATATATTTTTTCATATGCAGATAAAAATTAGACATACAAATTTTCTTTAAAAGCAGACTGTGGAAACATTTTAAAATCATAAATTGTACACCCAAGTCACACCACATGTTTGAAAGACAGTAGTGTGTAATGCTCTGTTGAAGTGTCAAATGTGCAAGTGTGGCTAAATAGCCCCTGATCTTAGGACCTAACTTAAATATTTACTCATGTCAGCAAGTACACACAAATTTAGTTCAATATAATATTGAGAGTTGTGGAATCAAAGTTCCTATAAGGGAATCTCTATTAGTTAGTGGTTAATGTTTAGGTAATGTGTGACGAATTAAATCCATTTAGAATAGATACTTGTATTTAGATCCAAATTTTGTTATAAAATGTACTCACTCCTTCATATTGGGAGCTGGTTTTAAGAATGTGCTCCAATGGAACAATTTTTGGATCTGTTTATGTTGTATTATAACTGAATCCAGCATCATCTACACATAGTATTTTGGATTGATGTGTGAAAAGAATGTCCATCTTTCCCGAATACAGCTGTGAAGGTCGTATCTGCACATTCTGCAGCTCAATGGGTCTCCTAGGAGTTGCATGGATAAAGGAAATATAGTTACTTGTCTGGTATACAGTTTAAAGAGCAAAGTCACACAGTCTAAAAAGAAGATTGTTTTTTAAAGATTTCTTTTTATAATTGTATGATACTAATAAACCATCATATACTAAAGTGGATCTTTAGGTTACAATTTATGGTTGTTTGTTCCCGCTTAAAAAAAAAAAAAAAAATGTCTTTAACTATCAAAGATTCATAATTAGAACAAATATTATAGACTCAATAAATTCGAACCATTTAAATGATGTCTTAAAATATCTTTTTATATTACGTTTCAAATTCTAAATAAATAATTCCAGTCACAAGATCATTAAAGCCACTAAATCAATCTTGAGGCTAGAAGTTAATATCACATCTGGTAGATTGAGGGGTGAAACAAACCCCAAAATTAATAAATATAAAAGGAAAAAATATAAATCAATAATATTAATCAAAATAAATATTTATCATATACAGATATTAATGAGTATAATCTAACATAATAAAAGCATTTTTTATAAGACCATGGGTTCTAGTGCTTTCATTACAAATATTGTTTTATTTAGCTCGAAGGGTTCTGCAATTTTTATGAGTCAAATAACTTTCATATGGTATGGTTTAGAACCATTTTTAAGAATGCATAACTATTTTAGAGCTAAAAGGTCATTGTGAATGTACTTTTCAAGTACAATACTTGAGTCAGTACTTGTGACTGACTCACCGATAACTTTCTGATGATTTAAATTGCCTGGAGTTCAGGCCTGAAGATTCTCACAGTTGAAGTGTAGTGTCTCTGTTTAAATATTGCATCAAAAAAATTTTTTCGATGGCATTCGATGGACCTGCCATATCTTGCCATATTGCTATAAGAAATATTGTATGCACATTAAAAAAAACTATTTAAGATTAAATAATGGGATTATCACTTACAGGAGTCATGTGTATAATGAATATGCAAAGTAAATGTTTCTGTTGATTTAAAGCTGCTGTCCGTAACTTTTTTAAGTTAAAAATAATCCAAAATAATTATTTAAAAAAAAAACATCTTAAGCCAGTGTTCAAAACTATATTTTAATTCCAGTGGTACTGGTGGGTTTCCGCGGGAAATTCGAGCATGTCTTTGCGTCATTACGTCACACCTGTACACATAAAGAAGGAGTTTCGGCTAGCCGGCGCGTGAGGAGATGTAGAGATGTATAGGCTTTTCTCGCAGCACTTTACATAATTAAATTTATGGATATAATAAATATAATTAAGGATTTAAACATCGCGGGGCTTTTGGACTGTGCGTGAACTCTGTGTTTTGAAGGGGTTCAAAACGGAAGAAGAGACGGCTTTTTTCTGCTGAACAAGTAAGACATTTCAATAGTTCAATCGTGTAACAGTACCACTGTTTTCTTAATTCACACAGTTATGAAGTTTCCTTTGTTGTGCCTTTCTCGTTTTGCTATTATGGAGAATATGAATTCTGAACTACACAGGTAACCATAAAACACGTTAAATGCAACGTTAGTCACGCAATGCTGATGTTGTTAACATGAACAATTTGAGAACAAAGTAACGTTATAGGCTATAACTTGCTCGGTTGCTGTAAATCGCGCTGATTAAATCTAACGATCGCTTGTCATGTCGAATGCTTTTTCTGTTTCTGTTTCTGTTTGTTTATTTATATAGCACTATTAAAACACAACCCAGGTTGAACCAAAGTGCTTTACATACAGATTCCAGTAAAGGATAAAAATACCGACATACCTCAACCAATCAATGCATCACATAATAAATATCACAACTACTCATTATAAGCTAACGACATCAGATGTGATTTACACAAATGCTTAAAAATTGATAGCGATTTTGCAGACCTGATAGGCAACGGCAGCTCATTCCATTGTCTCGGCCCTGTTACCGCAAATGCCCGATCACCCTTATGAAGGCGTTTTGTTCTCGGTACTATCAGTAGTTCCTGATCCTCTGAGCGTAGTTTTCTGGAAGGAGTATACAAAGTTAAGAGATTCGCCAAATATGGTGGGGCCTGATTATTTTGTGATTTATATACAAACAGTAAAATTTTGTATCTTATTCTGTACTACACTGGAAGCCAATTTAAAGACTCCAGTGCAGGTGTGATCGACTCATGTTTCTTTATTTTCATTAAAAGCCTCCCCGCCGCATTTTGTACCGATTGCAGTCGGGACAGAGATGCGGCGGTGATGCCGCAATACAGCGAATTACAATAGTCGAGCCTTGAAAAAATAAAACTGTGGATAACTCTCTCAAAGTCTTTATTTGATAGGAATGGTTTAATTTTAGCTAGTAGACGTAGATTATAAAAACAAGCCCGGACTACAGAGTTTATTTGCTTGTCCATTTTTAGGTTATTGTCAATTAAAAAGCCTAAATCTCTGACTGTGGATTTAGTGTAAAGTGTTAAAGGACTTGAATCTAATATAGTTTCTGCGGGTTTATTTTGATGGCCAAATATAATAACCTCGGTTTTGTCTTCATTTAACATTAAAAAGTTTTTAGCCATCCAGGTTTTAACGTCTTTTAAACACTCTAAAAGCGACTCAAATTAACTAGTCGAGCTGAGTGGCAGGTACATTTGCGTGTCGTCGGCATTACAATGAAATTACACTCCATACTTTCTAAAAATGCTTCCCAAAGGGAGCAAATACAGTGAGAACAGTATAGGAGAAAGGATAGACCCTTGCGGGACCCCCCACGGAAGATTTTTTTTCCCTGATGTCATATCATTATAGTTAACTGAAAAACATCTACCACTCAAGTAGGACCGTAACCATTTCAAAACTGTACCTTTTAAGCCTACTGAGTGTTCCAGCCGGGAAATAAGAATGTCATGGTCAATCATATCAAAAGCTGCGCTTAGATCAAGCAGCACTAAAACAACATCATCTCCTTTGTCTAAGGCCAAAAAGATGTCACTTAACACTTTCAATAGCGCCGACTCGGTGCTGTGGGCAGTTTTAAACCCCGATTGAAACATTTCTCCTATTTCGTTTTTATTTAAAAATGATAATAGTTGCTGCAGCACAACTTTTTCTTAAAAAATTTAAAATTAAACTTTTTCCCCCTTAGTTGATCAGAACAAAAATGGATGTTTCTTACTTGTTCAGAAGACATTTTCCGGTGAAAATTCTTATGTTGGTCAAACTTTCAAAAAGTGAATCTGTGATTCTGAATGACAGTATCCACATCCGCGCTGTTTCATGCCGATTTACAACCTATGTAAAGATGATAATTCCGCGAATAACTGCAATTGCAGATTTCGAACAGAGATGGTGACAAAGAGGAAAAACTGCGGACTGTAGCTTTAACATAATGTGGTTATAATTATCAGATATATATTTTGTGATATAGTTTGTCTCTTTTAAAATACACAAAATATTATCAATAAAATATTAAAGTCATATTCTGAATTTAAAATTCTTTAAAGATGGATTTAGACTAACCTGTGTATCAGGGTGTGTGCAGGCCGAACAATGACAAAGGTAGAACTTTATTCAGTTTTGTCTTATAAAATAAATGAAGGTGACAATATGGCAGGATACAGACACATTAAATAGACAAGAATGGATGAAGACTGACTGAATAGAATGCAACTACAAAAGGTGATGAGACAATGACAGACAGCTGTGAGGAATATTAGTGTCTATGGTGATAAATGACAAGCAAGTGAACAGTTATCAGTGATGGCTGATGGTGTGAAGGTGATGAACATGAGGACAACTCAATTTAGCCCGGTTTGTTTAATAATGTAACTAATAGATAGTATATCAGATACCTTTAGTTGAAATGAGTTTATGCTCACACATTGTTTTTATACATGGTGCTTAATTCAGAACTATTACTTTCTATGTATTTTGAGCCCTGCTGTAGTATTTAATTTTGTTGGTAAATTTGAATATATAGATAGTATAAATAGATCAAATGTGTGATGTATGAAATTGTTGACTGTTTGAAAAAAAAAAGTCGAATGAGCCATTTTGTTCATCAGTTGTGTTTAATATACAAATTACTGCACTCAAATAAATACAATTATATCTGAAACATGGATATGAATAGACTTTGAAATTTAAGATGTAATTGTAATGAATTCAAGTGGTTATGAATTTGAACATGATTTTTATATTCAGCATTAATCGGGAGGAGAAAACCCCATTTTAAATCTTTTGAATGAAAACATTTGTATAATTGTGCATTTAAAAACAGAGATTAGAAAACTTTACAGCATGTGACAAAACAGCAGTAGAAGTCAGTCTGGAGTGAACATTGTCTTGACAATGGTATAATATGACAATTTTGAATGTAGAGAATGTGAAGAATTACATTAATACAAGATTATGGGTTTAAAAAAATGTATGTTATGATTCAAATACAAACAACATTTCAACATGTTACGTGTGTCACCGGGTGAAAAAAAAAAAATAGGAACCTTGAGGCCGGGATTTGTTGCACGGGGGAGCGACTTCCGGTGTAACACCGGGACGGTTCCGGCGGCATGTCATGGCTGCCGGCGTTGACGAGCGCCAGCTGTGGACACTAATCAGGCCGTCATTGGCGAGCACATGCGGGAGTAGACAGATATAAGGAGAAGTTTGAAGACATAGGTTGTCGAGTCTTGGTGCTTGGTTTTTTTTTCTTTCGTGTTGGGCTCCCCGTGTTTTCCCCTGGGCGTTCTCGTCAGCAGAAAGCAGCAACCGCAGCGGATAAGAGGGCGGGGGATGTTTATACATTGAAGACGGGTGAGTGACGGACCTCTGGGACAGAGAGGACAGAGTGATTGAGGGCAGCGCTGAAGTGCCGGGCTGTTATCAAGGAGAGAAGTTAAGTACACTGTTCATTGACCTACGAAAGAGTGATGTTATGGAGACTTACCAGGAATATTCTGAATACTGACTCGCGCTGGCAGTGTGTGTTTTCTCTCGTTGTGAATCTCAGAGATCCGAAGAAGGAACTGGGCCTTATAAGATCGCCCTCGAGACCTGATACCCCCATGTGAAAAGCCATCTGTGGATTGTTAGACCCCGCAAAGCTGGAGTGAAGGCCTGTTGTTCACGAGAGGTGATGTGGCATTGAAGTGGTTGAAAGTGTGAAGTGAGCACGCGTAGAGAGTTATAGTATTGATGCATGCACGAGTGTGGGAGACCTAATCATTACCCTCACTCTATAATCTTTGCTCGGGGAAGCCTAACCAGTGGGACATCCAGAGTCTAATCTGATCTGTTGATTGTAGAGTTGTGTCCAGGTTGCGAGTCATTCTGTGAACTGAGAGATTCTGTGAATCATCATCCTTCTGAAGTGAGTCATCTGCTGTCATTCTGTGAACTGAGAGATCCTGTGAATCATCATCCTTCGGAAGTGAGTCATCGGCTGTCATTCTGTGAACTGAGAGATCCTGTGAATCATCATCCTTCGGAAGTGAGTCATCTGCTGTCATTCTGTGAACTGAGAGATCCTGTGAATCGTTCATCCTTCTGAAGTGAGTCATCTGCTGTCATTCTGTGAACTGAGAGATCCTGTGAATCGTTCATCCTTCTGAAGTGAGTCATCTGCTGTCATTCTGTGAACTGAGAGATCCTGTGAATCACCATTCTTCTGAAGTGAGTCATCTGCTGTCATTCTGTGAACTGAGAGATCCTGTGAATCGTTCATCCTTCTGAAGTGAGTCATCTGCTGTCATTCTGTGAACTGAGAGATCCTGTGAATCATCATCCTTCGGAAGTGAGTCATCGGCTGTCATTTTGTGAACTGAGAGATCCTGTGAATCGTTCATCCTTCTGAAGTGAGTCATCTGCTGTCATTCTGTGAACTGAGAGATCCTGTGAATCGTTCATCCTTCTGAAGTGAGTCATCTGCTGTCATTCTGTGAACTGAGAGATCCTGTGAATCATCATCCTTCTGAAGTGAGTCATCTGCTGTCATTCTGTGAACTGAGAGATCCTGTGAATCACCATTCTTCTGAACGAGAGTCGGTTGACTGCTGCGTTGAACTGCTGTCCTTCGACGAGCTGGGACATCCTGGAGGGAAGTACAGTAACCCGGAGTCCTTCCGTTGCTGTTTTAAGTGTTATTAATAAATAAAAAGAAGAGTTTTTATACTATCTGTTGTCCTGCCTGATTGTTGCCTTAGGCGTCGGCTCCTCCGGAGTGTGGTTATTAACCCTTGGCCTGGGAAACGGTGACACGTGCTCAAAACATTAGTCCCCTTACTAATTATCATTGTTTTTGTAAATGCAGACACAAATCCATTGCAATCTATGCAACCAATCATCTGCATACATACTTTTTAGCTACAGTTCATTTGCATGTTTATCTATGTATATGTCTGAAGTATAACATTAATTGGTAACACTTTATTTGAAGGGGTGTGCATAAGACTGACATGACACTGTCATAAACATGACATAACACCTGTCATGAACATGAAGGAGTCTTTATGAATGTTTATGACTGTTGTCATTAAGTGTCATTCGGTAAATTATGACACTTTTAATGCAAAGTTGACATTGTTTAAAATGTCTTTGTTATGACAACTTGACATTAACAAAGACAAAAATGTCTTGATTATGACAACTTGACATTAACAAGGACAGAAATGTCTTTGTTATGACAACTTGACATTAACCAAGAAATCATAACCTGTCAACCTGTCACAACTTTGGCCGTCATGACACCATTATAACTGTGTCATGAATATTACTTGTCCTCAAGTAAAGTGGAACACATTGTACTAGTTATAAAGATGTCATTAAGGGTTATTACACTGTCAAATGCTTTAAGTTTGATAATTAGGTTATGATTTCTTGGTTAATGTCAAGTTGTCATAACAAAGACATTTTTATCTTTGTTAATGTCAAGTTGTCATAACAAAGACATTTTAAACAATGTCAACTTTGCATTAAAAGTGTCATAATTTACCGAATGACACTTAATGACAACAGTCATAAACATTCATAAAGACTCCTTCATGTTCATGACAGGTGTTATGTCATGTTTATGACAGTGTCATGTCAGTCTTATGCACACCCCTTCAAATAAAGTGTTACCCATTAATTACTTAATATATGTTAAAGCAAGTTCAAAACAATATCACGCTTGCATTTAAGCACTGTCTATTTCACTCACACAGGCAAAGATATTATTCTCACAATATCTAGAAAATTTTGATGTTCAAATTAAATTTTTAAACCTTCACTGTGAACATGAAAATCAGGTATCACCTTTCTGCCTTCTCATTGCACCGTGTGTTGTTTAATTTCACAGGCCAACAGAGGAGGAGAGCCCGTCGGCGGCCCCGTGAGCGGTCACTGGATGGTCCGTCGGAGGTGGAGCAGCAACTCCTTGCTTTTCTGGCGCAACCTCCGGCCCCACCGCCACTGTCCGCGGATGAGCACTTCCTCCTCGGCCTTCTGCCTTTTCTACAGAGGATGCCGCCTCATGTGAAAGAAAATATTAAATTCAAAATTTACAAATTGTTAATGGAAAACAGCACCATTGTGCTAAATTTGGAGCAAATAAATTATTTTGCAATCTGACTAAATGCCTGGTGTGGTTCTATGAACAACAAAGCAAAACTGATCACATAACTTGATTTTTAATATCATTAATGTCATAATATCAATTAAAATAAAATTTGAATTGAATTAATATACGAGATGTATTCATTTTGTATTGAATGTTATTTGAAGGCAAGCGTAGTATGACCAATAAGTTGCCGCATGTTCTGGCAAAACATTACACGCAGAAGACAACATTCCTCCGCCCAGGCGAGCAACTACCAAGAAAAGGTGTTAACACCAATTCTCGGCCAGGACAACTGGAAGCTGCTAGGGACTGGAAGATGCTGGCTGATCTTGATCAACGGCTTATTTTTCCACCTGAGATTGCCACCACTAACCTACGACCAGACATTGTTTTGTGGTCTGGATCAGCACGCATTGTTCAACTGATAGAGTTGACAGTGCCATGGGAGGATGCTGTAGATGAGGCATATGAGAGGAAGAAACTGCGGTATGCTCATTTGGCCACTGAAGCAGAACAGCGAGGATGGAGAGTCCAGGTTTATCCAGTGGAAGTGGGTTGTCGAGGTTTTGTGGCACACTCTACAACCCGGTTCCTCAGAGACGTCGGATTCAGCGGCCAAGAGTTGCGTCGCACAGTAAAGAACTTATCTGAAGCAGCAGAAAGGAGCAGCAACTGGCTGTGGTTGAGACGGAAAGATTCTAGCTGGCAAGGTACAGGCCGCCACGCTACGGTTTCGTAGAATTCTTGAAAAACTTGAAGAGTCTGTTGGTTTATTTGTATAGGTTGTGTAGTATAGGTTGTATAGTATACTATTCAATTTGTATAGGTTGTATAGTATAGAATGACGGGTGGTTGGGCAGATATTGTGTTTTGCGGTAGGTGGTATGCCATACGGAACCGTTGCCACTGTAACTGCTTTAACGCACCAGTGGGGCTCGACAGCCTTAGTCAATCGGGTTGGCGCGTATGGTTGGGTTGCGGAGAGATAGTGAGATTGTGGTTAGGTCTCAGCAGCAGGAGGGATGTAGAGGTCAGTAAGCTGGGCTGAGTTGAGTGGGGGACGGAGGGGGGTGACTCTGGGACGCCAGAGTCACTGTCGAGCCCTCTTGAGGTGTCGTGGGCTAGTCGACGAAACACTGAGGACGGAAGGTGCCCACTTGAAGACCCTAGAGATGTCCCCTACTCGGCTCAATCCAGACGGTTGTCGTGTTGGTCCACTAGGGAGACCACACTGTAGTTGCAGCAGTCGTGTGTGCTAACGCGCCAAGTACACTGCAGCCGTTAACGCCGGACAGAAGGGGAGTCACACCCTCATATGGAAAGAAGCGTAAATGGATGGAGAAGCATAGTTTACTGTAAAGCTACGTCTTAGTGTTGCTTATCTTGGCGAAAGCCGAGTACAAATCAGCATGAAGTTTTAACATCTACTCTCGTGTAATGGAAATCATGAAGATCTGGATACGTCCAGTGACTGCGGTGAATAGTGCTGCTGGCAACAAGGGAAAGACCTTGTGACAGCCTGGAGAGACAGCTGACAGGAGGAAATAGACCCCAATGGGGCTGGTAAGGGTTAGCTACCCTTGTCGGCAGTATCCAGCTTCGTGTTTACAGGATGCTGGAGACACCCGCCCAAGGCTTCTAAGAAATTAAAGAGAAAAATACCCCTAGAGTCTGCGAGAGCGGGGGCGGAAGATGACTCGATGTTGGACAACATGGTTAACGACTTAGGAATGGAAACGGATATGAGTATGGAGAGTAAGACTAGTTCAAGATCTGCAGTTAGTAAAGTCATTGAACTCCAGGTTTGTGTCTGTGGCTGGAGCAAGGCGACAACGGTCAGGGGTTTGAAGGTTCATCAAGGGAAAATGAAATGCTTGAGGGAGAAGGGACAAGGGCCTCGCATTGATCAGTACTTCTTACGAAGTCAGTCAAGTCAGTCGAATGAAATCCAGCGACAGGAAGCAAACCACAGCTCGCAGGATATCAGCACCCCTGTCATAGAGGAGAGGAGGGCTTGCACAGATAGTGATGAACATATTCAGACTTGTGAAACCGGTCAGACTAACCAGCAAAAGAGAGAAAAGAACCTCAACGGGCATAGGCCTGGAGTTAGATGGCCAAGAGCTTGTGAGAAAACTGCATGGGATACGGTAAACACAGATCTATGCTTTGCATTGGAAAGATTAACTGGTACAGTTGAAAAGAAGCTGGATAAATTTGGGGACATCATTTACGCATATGGAAGTGAGAGGTTTGGTGTGGAAAAAAGGAAGGAAAAAGTACAAACTGCTCCTGGAATGTCTAGACGGCAGCAGAAAATTGAAGGGTTAGTTAGAGAAAGGAGACAGCTGAGGAAGCAATGGAAAAGAGCAGAACAAAGTCAGAAGGAGGGACTCAATCTCTTACAAAGGGACATAAAAGATAAGCTGGCAACATTACGCAGAGCTGAGCGTCTACGGAAACGCTACAAAAAGAAGGAACGTGCGAGGGCTAATTTCTATAAAGACCCATTCAAATTCGTAAAGAAGTTATTCACCAGTGAGAAGAATGGCACTTTAAAAGCATCTAGAGTTGAGCTAGAGAGATATTTGGAGGAAACGCATACAGATGCAAAAAAGGCATGAGCATATGTCAATTCCATCAGACATACCACCTATCAACCCACCAGAATACCAAATGGAGGTCTGTGCACCTAAGTGGAAAGAGGTAGAGCAGGCTGTGAGAAAGGCAAGGGCTTCATCATCTCCAGGGCCTAATGGAGTTCCGTACAGAGTGTACAAGAGTGCTTCAGGAGTTCTGCGAATTCTGTGGAAATTGTTAAAAGTGGCATGGGAAAAACAGGTTGTACCTAGAGCATGGCGCAGAGCAGGTGGAGTCTTTATACCTAAAGAAAAAGATGCTACAAGCATCAGTCAGTTTCGTCCTATTTCACTATTAAACGTTGAAGGTAAGATTTTCTTCAGCATTATTGCCCAGAGATTGTCCACCTACCTATTAAAGAATGGCTTCATTGACACTTCAGTTCAAAAAGCGGGCATTCCAGGGTTCTCAGGATGCTTAGAACACATCAATGTTATCTGGCAACGAATTCAGTCAGCAAAAAAGGAGAGGAAGGAGCTCCATGTGACATTCCTGGATTTGGCCAATGCATATGGTTCAGTGCCACATGAGCTTCTTTGGGCAGCATTTGATTTTTTCAGAGTACCAATGTCAATAACAAATTTAGTGAAAGCCTATTTTGGAGATTTGCAATTTAGTTTCTCAACTCCAAAATTCAGCACTGCATGGCAATGCTTAGAGGTTGGAATAATGGCAGGATGCACAATTTCTCCACTGGCTTTTACCATGGCAATGGAAGTAATCATTAGGGCATCAAGATGGGTAGTAGGAGGAGAGCGCTTGGCTTCTGGGTTGCGACTACCACCAATCAGAGCATACATGGATGACATGACAACCATGACTACAACAGTAGCCTGCACTAATCGGTTATTGGGGAAGTTAACAGATAATATTGAATGGGCACGAATGCAATTTAAGCCCTCTAAATCAAGGAGCATCTCCATAGTTAAAGGAAAGGTAGTAGATAAAACATTCTTCATTAATGGTGAGGCAATACCAACAGTTTCTGAGAAGCCAGTGAAAAGTCTTGGGAGATGGTACGATGGAGATCTAAAGGACACAGTTCGAGTGGGAGAAGTTAGACGACAAGCAGTGGAAGGGTTGAAGAGCATAAACAGTTGTGCTCTACCAGGCAAACTAAAACTCTGGTGCTTTCAGTTTGGTCTACTGCCGAGGTTGCTGTGGCCACTGACTGTGTACGAGGTTTCTTTGACAACAGTGGATAAGCTGGAAGCGTTAATAAGTTCATACATCAGGAAATGGTTGGGGGTTCCACGCTGCCTCAGCAGAGTGGGACTTTATAGTAAAGGAATATTGCAGCTGCCAGTCTCTGCTTTAACCGAGGAGTTTAAGTGTGCCAAGGTCAGACTGGAAATGACATTAGTAGAGTCACGTGACAAATGTGTAAGGGAGGCAGCCCCTGTGTTAAAAACTGGTAGAAAGTGGTCAGCAAAGAAATCAGTAGTAGAGGCAAAGGCTGACCTTCAAATAGGGGATATCGTGGGACAGGTACAGCATGGAAGAGGGGGTTTTGGGCTCAGTTTAGCTCCTCCTAAATGGCACAAGGCAGGCCCAGCTCAAAGGAGGAAGCTGGTAGTCAACGAGGTGCGAAAGCAGGAGGAGAGGATGAGGAGTATAAAGGCCATTTCCCAGGCTAAGCAGGGAGAGTGGATGAGATGGGAGAGTGTGGAACAACGCAAAATGGGCTGGCAAGACCTTTGGTCAATGGAAGAGAGTAGGATCAGTTTCCTTATTAGGTCAACATATGATGTTCTCCCATCACCGCAGAACCTAAACCTCTGGGTAGGAGAGGATCCCTTTTGTCCTTTGTGTTCATCACCTGCCACATTAAGGCACATTTTGACAGGATGTAAGGTGGCTCTTAGCCAAGGTCGGTTTACTTGGCGCCATGACCAAGTACTGAGATGTTTGGCTTTAGCATTGGAAGGCAAGCGTAGTATGACCAATAAGTTGCCGCATGTTCTAGCAAAACATTACACGCAGAAGACAACATTCCTCCGCCCAGGCGAGCAACTACCAAGAAAAGGTGTTAACACCAATTCTCGGCCAGGACAACTGGAAGCTGCTAGGGACTGGAAGATGCTGGCTGATCTTGATCAACGGCTTATTTTTCCACCTGAGATTGCCACCACTAACCTACGACCAGACATTGTTTTGTGGTCTGGATCAGCACGCATTGTTCAACTGATAGAGTTGACAGTGCCATGGGAGGATGCTGTAGATGAGGCATATGAGAGGAAGAAACTGCGGTATGCTCATTTGGCCACTGAAGCAGAACAGCGAGGATGGAGAGTCCAGGTTTATCCAGTGGAAGTGGGTTGTCGAGGTTTTGTGGCACACTCTACAACCCGGTTCCTCAGAGACGTCGGATTCAGCGGCCAAGAGTTGCGTCGCACAGTAAAGAACTTATCTGAAGCAGCAGAAAGGAGCAGCAACTGGCTGTGGTTGAGACGGAAAGATTCTAGCTGGCAAGGTACAGGCCGCCACGCTACGGTTTCGTAGAATTCTTGAAAAACTTGAAGAGTCTGTTGGTTTATTTGTATAGGTTGTGTAGTATAGGTTGTATAGTATACTATTCAATTTGTATAGGTTGTATAGTATAGAATGACGGGTGGTTGGGCAGATATTGTGTTTTGCGGTAGGTGGTATGCCATACGGAACCGTTGCCACTGTAACTGCTTTAACGCACCAGTGGGGCTCGACAGCCTTAGTCAATCGGGTTGGCGCGTATGGTTGGGTTGCGGAGAGATAGTGAGATTGTGGTTAGGTCTCAGCAGCAGGAGGGATGTAGAGGTCAGTAAGCTGGGCTGAGTTGAGTGGGGGACGGAGGGGGGTGACTCTGGGACGCCAGAGTCACTGTCGAGCCCTCTTGAGGTGTCGTGGGCTAGTCGACGAAACACTGAGGACGGAAGGTGCCCACTTGAAGACCCTAGAGATGTCCCCTACTCGGCTCAATCCAGACGGTTGTCGTGTTGGTCCACTAGGGAGACCACACTGTAGTTGCAGCAGTCGTGTGTGCTAACGCGCCAAGTACACTGCAGCCGTTAACGCCGGACAGAAGGGGAGTCACACCCTCATATGGAAAGAAGCGTAAATGGATGGAGAAGCATAGTTTACTGTAAAGCTACGTCTTAGTGTTGCTTATCTTGGCGAAAGCCGAGTACAAATCAGCATGAAGTTTTAACATCTACTCTCGTGTAATGGAAATCTTATTCCATATCTAAATATAGATTATATGAAACATCATTGTAATGTAAAGACAACCAACATACTTTAGTGTGTGTCTCAACGGTCTTGAGTGAGGGGGAAAAAATTACTAAAATGTTAACCCCTTAACGCCTGAATTTATATAGCTGTATATAAAAAAATGTTTTATGTGTGTTTTTGCCTTTAAGTAGATGGTAAATAATGTTGAGATTATCAATTTCACTTTTGCACAACAAATAAATCAAAATGTTGGTATGTTGCAAATTTGCAACAGCGGGCATAATTGTCAATAATAAGATAACAAAAAACACAGTAAAATAACAGTGAAAAAACTATTTTATTTATTCACTCTTTTTTGAAAGAACACACACACACACACACACTCACATGCATGCACACATACACACACACACTCAGGCAGGCACGCACGCACAACAATGTAACAATGATTTTCTCACTCGTGGAATGCACAGAAGCAGTTTTTGTTCTTGTTTAGGCACAAGTGAACATCACATTTTGTACACTTGAAGCTATTGTGGCCCGTGCACATAGGGAATTTGCAGCGTTGCCGCACACTGTCGATTTGCGGCCAGTGACCCACAGCATCAGCACGGACATCTTGTGTGGGAATAGCCTTAGTTGGTCCCCTGCACTTCTTCTTGAACTCTCGCTCCACGTCAGACGATTTTTGGCCGCAACCCGACCCAGACCTGGCAGTGGCTCCTCTCCAGCATGCCCCGCGCCCCTCACAGCAGGTGCCTCTCTACCTTCCGAATACCGCATGAAGTTGTGGTGAACACACGTCGCCTTCACACACTTCTCCGCAACTTCAGGGTGGACCTCGATGAGGCGGCGGTACATCCTCCACTGTGAGGAGAGGGTGTTCTCCACCGCCAGCCTGGCTCTGGAGAGGCAGTAATTAAAGACACGCCTCTCTGGAGGAAGCGTGCGTCCAGGGAAGGGCCGCATGAGTTTCCTCCGCAGCGGGAACGCCTCATCAGCCACGAAGACATGGGGCTGGGGTCCTCTGTCTTCAGCATCAGGTAGAGGGTGGTCAGGAGGCAGATGAAGTGAGCCATCCCGGAGAGCCTGTCCAAAGGCGGAGTTTGCCAGAATCCCACCGTCACTGGTCCTGCCGTATCCCCCAACATCGATCACCCGGAAGCGATACTTCGCATCCACAACAAGCAGAACGATGGAGAAGGTTCCATTGTAGTTGTGGAACTGGGATCCTGAGTTGGGGGGTGCCTTGATCACCACATGCTTCCCATCCACGGCTCCACAGCACAGAGGGAAGTTCCACCGCTCCTGAAATCCCTCTGCAATGGACCTCCAGTCATCGGTGGTGGGCACAGCCATGTAGTCCTCCACAAGGCAGTCCCAGATGGCAGTCACTACCTGGGCGACGATCTGGCACACTGTGGAGACACCAACCCGGTAGCTGGACGCTATGGTCCTGAATGAGTCCCCAGTGGCAAGAAACCTAGAAAACATTGTTATAAATATTATTACAAGGACACTTGTAGTTACATATTCAACTATATTCTGAATCTCCAAAAACAAAATGGTATATTAAAATGCCAATAATCAAGCACTATATATTGACAATAATCAAGCACTACATATCGACAATAATCAAGCACTACATATTCTACATATTGACAATAATCAAGCACTACATATTGACAAAAATCAACTACATATTGCTTAGAGATAGATATATGACAGTATCACGTCTGACAAGAGAATATTGCAATTTTTAGGTTATAGCAGTTAACTCAGTATCACCAGAAAGATCACTGTGTATTACAGATAGACACGACAGTATCACGTCTGCCAGGAGAATATTTTAATTTCTAGGTTAATGTCTACGTTAGGTGTTACGACCCGTGAGGTCTATGTGTTGTGCTTGCGTTGCTGTGGGTGTGTTCTGTTTCTCGCCTGCAGGGGTGTACCCGCGTCTTAAGCCTGACACTGTGTGAAATCTCGCGGCTGGAGCTGATCAGCGGCAATTAGTGAGGTGTATAAGTTGAGCCAGTGAAGTGCTCTCGATCTCTCACGTTGTTACTTGATGGCTCGCGACAGACTGTGTGGACTACTGTGTGATTTATGGTGCGGATCGCGGCCGGACGTGTTGATCTCGACTTCTTCTCCCCGCGCTGTGCGTCTGGTGACTTTGTGAAGGCAGCCGTCGAACCTGTGTGTGTGCGCCCGACCAGCTGGAGGTCGGCGTGGTGAGCGGCGGGGAAAACCTCCGTGTGTGCTGCATTAACGTGGTGGGAGCTGTGGAGATTGTGTATTGTGTCACATATTTCCCACTGAATGTTTGGTGTTAATTCATTTACTTTACATAATATATCTAATATCCTTTTGGATTTTAAAGAGATCTCTTAAAATAAATACATCAACTTGATACGTGTTTTGAGTCATCCTTGGTTTAATTTTCACCCGGAGTATATTTATTTTGTTAGTCCCTCACTCCTAGACATACCAGGGACGTAACATAGGTTATAACAGTTAACTGAGTATCACTAGAAAGAGCACCAACAGCGGTAACGTTAACTTATCCGTACCAACAGTTTAAAAAACATTGCTCCAGGCGCTGCTCCTGGAGTAAATGGTGAAACTCGCCGAACTGGGTTCGCCTCCGAAGGGTCTGGTGGACCCAAATACGCTGATGATGATCCATACGCCGCTGTTCTGCTCTCCAGAGCAAATACAGAGCGGTGACTCTCTCAAGTAATACTCTATCAACATTAGCCATCTTGTAAAAAGATGGCCGCCAAAAAATTCCGCTTCTGACGCCCGTGACGCGCGTAAATTTCGCTTCAAACTTTTCTTTTTACGCGCGTCAATTTCGCTCTTGACGCGCGAATGGATTCAAAGTGTACAAGCGTATAGCTAGAGGCGGTAGGCGCGATTTTTCTCTAGTTTTTATTTAATGTAGCTTAACGTGTAACATGTGAGGATAAGGATTTGTAAAACGCTGTGGTTGGAAGGCACAATAGAAGACCTTGCAATGTTCTTAGGTGACACATTTATCTCCTCTGTAGCTGTATTGTAATGTTCAAGGATAGTCTGCTGCGTACGCCTGTGTCACACTGGCCTCGTGTCAGCAGAGCAGAAGCTGTGTGTGTGGAGAGCGGGAGCAGTACGCATCCGCTGTGCTTTCACACTGCCAGAGGTTGTCGCGTGCAGCTCTATCACGACTTGTGTACTGCAAATACAGACGAGTATCGTCAAATCTGTCCCCTTGTCCGGTGTTTTCCTCTGACCCTTGTCTGCCATGTGCTGTGATATATGACGGGCACTACGGGCACTTGGTCAGCGTCCTCTGCTGCGATGCTACCGTGTTCCCCTCTGTCCCACACACATGCATATAACATGCTGTATAGGTTTACATGATATAAGTAGAGTAATCTTGATATATTATCTTAAGTTTGGGAAAAAACTCTAGGCAATGAGTTTGAGTATTTTATTTATTTATTTTCACAGCGTTGAAGGTCATATGGTGATTGTAAAACACCTCACTTGCATGATTTTTGGGTGAAATAAGTTATTTTTCATGTTAAAGAAAAATGCACTGTGGCTTTAATTCGGCAAATATAGACTCCGCGTGGAAATGGTGGCGGCACTGCTGCTTCTGCTCTGCTCTTGCGCAGCCTCTGCATGCGGTGGGGATGCTATAACCTGTTAACATGGGCGCCAAAAAAATACACACTGCTTGCGCTCTGCTAACGCGTGCGGTGTGAAACCGGCTTTACAGTTCTGACCTGTCAGGTTTAGTAGTCAGATTTTACTGTAAACACTTATAATAACAAGTACTAATGCTTGTGTGTTGCAGATCAGAGCCAGGAAACAAGCCGGGCCACAAGACCCTCACCGAAGAAGAAGAAAAGTGCCGAAAAATTTACTAAGAGCGGGAAACGAATGGGTAAGTTTCATAAATCTTAGCAAAAGAGTAGCGAGTAGCACCAGCGCTTATTCTTATTGTAAGTCAAGTCAGTTGTATTTGTAGAGAGCTTTTCACAAACATTGTTTTAAATCAGCTTTACAGAACTTACATGCAAGTAAAATCTAGCTATTAAAAATAAGATGAATTGCATTTATGATTTGGAGAGTCCTTTTAGCAATAGGGCTGCAATTTACAATTATTTTGATAATTGGTTAATCTAATGATTATTAGAACAATTATTTGACTACACAGTAAGAGTGTAACAATAGTCAAGACAAGTCATCTTCATTTATATAACGCTTTTAAGAATATAGAGTGTTTCACAGCAGCTTTACAGTGATGACAGGAGATTACAGTAACAGAGTGTTTGGCTTTACAGCAGATCTAGGATAAAGTTATTGTCCAGCTAAAGTCAGTTTTGTTTTATTCACTTCCGTTGTAAAGATCATTAGTTATTAACTTAGCGGCCGCTGACACCACACTGCTCTAACAGAAAACTCTAAAGTTCTCTCTACGCAAACTTTAAAAACGTGAGCCTCTGAGAACGCTATTAAGAGCTCATTCTATAGGGATGCGCATATGAATATATGTGTGCAGGCATGTAGTCCTTCCCTAAAATACACATCTCATGATTCGGTACAGTATACTGAACTCACGGTTTACAAAGTTGTTCATTCTTTTTACGACTCCGTTTCAAAAAAACATTTTAAGATTAAATGTCTGTAGAGCATGTGTTTCATTACAATTAAATGTCCAGTCCTAAAGGTGTGTAACAGCCTGCAGTTACATTTGTCTTATTAGCTCTCTGTACCGTGTAATATTCGGTTCTACCACTGGGGGGTACTCTAGTCAGGAGTGTTCTTAGTAGCATTAAATGGTAGAAGTAGTAGAGTAAGGAAGGAAGGATGTGTTATGCACATGGAGAAGCTTCCCTACTAGTGTGGTCGTGTTTTTCCCTGATTTGAGGAACCTGTGGTTCTTATGCTCAAATGTAAGTGTTCAGTTTGTACTTTGTTTGTATGTGTACTGTTAGGTAATGTGTCTTCAAATGAGATGTAAATGTGTTATGGTGGCACTCAGTTTGTTTGTTTGTTTGACCGCTCTGCACTTAAGTACTGTTTCTTATTACTTTTGGGACTCTAAAGACTGAACTCTTGGCTATCAAAGACATTATTTGGAAGAGCTGAATTATTCTGATTATTGCCTTGTAAATGAATGCCTCATGTATTGTGTATGGTTACTGACTGTATGGTGATTTATGGTATAATACACATGGCTCATTGAAATGCGAAGTCTCTGGTCCCTCACTTTATTATGTAGCATCCAAAGCTTTCTTGAAAGTAGATGTTACAGGTGAATCAGTAGCTCTCTCTTATCTGTTCTATGTGTTTAGCCTACTTTCCATTACTTTGACAGTTCAGGCAGTTTCTGCTTTGATTTCATTCTTTTGACAGAAAACCAGAGACACAAGTGCTGTAAAGGCAGGTCTTTCCCTGAATCTGCTGCTCTTTGTATTACATTGTTACATGGTCTCAGTTTCAGATATTGCTGTTTCAGCCAAACTTAACATAGAGGACCTTAAGTTCTAGTATCCAATCTATTTTAAAGCTCCTTGTGTTGAACAAACAATTAAATAATTTTTAAAAAGCGCCCACTCGGCACAGCACATTTTTTAAACCATGATACACAATACATATTTTTACACCCCTACTATACAGTGATTATCGTAAACATTGAATGGGTCATGACATGACTTTTTTATCTTCATTTTAAGCTCTGAAACTTGCAGGATGTTTTACTTATACAAAGACCTCTTATATGTCAAAATATCAAGACAAATTTGATTGCTCATGTCATATCATTGCCTTTAATCAAAAATCCATACGTTCTGTGTCATACTGAACACTTTAGTGACAAATGTTACGTTTGGGGACTTTCTTTGACTGAGCAAGCAAAAGCAGTTTAAGAAACCTACATTTTGGTCTCTGTTTAAAAGTTTACACAATCTACATTGTATTTGTTATTTGTAGAGACAGCCAGGATAATCCTGAAGAGACCATGGAGTGAAGAAGAGAGAAGGGCAGTGAAAGCCAGGATAATCCTGAGTGAAGAAGAGAGAAGGGCAGTGAACAAACCCCTAGGGAAGTTCATGGAAGAGCGCAGGGTTCCTGGAAAGCTGGACTGCATGAGGTGCCTAGAAGAGGACAACGCCCTGAAGGAAAGATCTTGGAGAGATATTAAAAACTTTGTTTACAATTCAATTGTAACTTTAAAAAGGAAGTCTGCTGCACGGAAAATCATGTTTTAAAAAGTCCAGGTGTTGTCACGACCGGCTCAAAGCCGTGGCAAATGAAATGGAGGACACAGTGATTGGATTGCTAAAAACAAGCATTTATTAACATAAATGTTAGAACACATAAAAACAAGAAAACATGAAAACATCTGTAGCGTCTGCCAGGTGCATGGATGTAAATGTATCAGCCACAGAAAACAAAATACTAAACCAAATAACAAAACAGAGCCCAACTCAAACACAAAGTAACTCGGAGAAAGAACTCCCTCTACACTAGCCAGCCTAAACTTTTATAGAGGGATGAACAGGTGGACATCGTTCCCGTGATGAGTCCTCTAGCCCCACCAGCCAGCCAGCCATAGCAAGAAGAGTAGAGAGACTCGTCACAGTGTTCACGTTATGCTAACACTTTATTTTTGGTGTTCATATGCTCACAAAATAAATAAATCTAGAGCTGGTCACTGGAGATGGCATATCTTGCAAAAAATTTGGTTAATCTAATTTGATAAATAAATGGAACAATTGAACATGTATGTTTAGGTAGACTGTTTATATACCTCATTCTGAAACTTGCATTAATTGTCAAGTCACCTTTATGTATATAGTGCTTTATACAATACAGATTTTTTTCGGAGCAGCTTTACAGAGATAAAAGGAAAATGATCAATTATGTAAATAGAATTTAATGCAGCAGTAAAGAAGCTCTACGTCATTATTCAGCTGAAGTTATTCAGTTGAATAATGACTAGGAGCTGTCCACACTAAAACATAAAATAGCAAAGAATAAATGCAAGCTAAAAAACAAGGTAGTTAAAATAATTCAGTCAGAAATGAACTCAATAGCGCCCCCATGAAAATGTCCTCACTCTGCTGGTAAAATGCTGGTTCTTTCCCTTTGTTTTTTTAAGAAGATGAATTATGGACATACCTAGTGTTGAAATATAGTATATATTTACCTGTAATTGTAGCAGAAATGGTGGTCCTCACTTTTCAGGTTAAATGACTCAGTCCTCACCTTGATACATGTACAGGAATGTGTGTGTGTGTGTGTGTGTGTGTGTGTGTGTGTGTGTGTGTGTGTGTGTGTGTTGGTTTGCTTTAGTGCAGAATACTGGTGAAACCAAGTAGTTCAAAATGAAAGTGAGCCAATAAGTGGTCTTCTACTGCCCTCTGATGGCCATTCTACTTATTAATAGTCTTTTCACGTGTGCTTTTGCATTCATATATTTAGACACAAAATCCCTTATATAACAATTACTATTATTACACAATCATATTTTTATAAAATACTCATAAATGAGTTTATCACTTCATTTGTTCTGATGCTTCACATAATTGTTAGCAATGTGGTAAATCATGGTAAATAATGATAGAAACATGGTAAATCATAGTAAAAAAGGTAAATCATGCTAAAATCCTGGTAAATCATTCTAGAATGTGGTATATCATGGTAAATCATCCTATAACAGTAAATCAAGGTAAACTAAGACAAATCATGGTAAACTATGGTAAATCATGCTAGAATCATAGTAGAATGTGTTCAATTGTGGTAAACCATGCTAGAACAGGGTAAATCATTAGCCGCGTTTCCACTGCCGAGCCAGGGCTTTAGACGGGCCGTGCCGGGCCAGTAGCACCTGGCCTGCGTTTCCACTGTCGGGCCAGAAGCTCCACAGTGCTTCACTAAAACACGCCCGTAACACGCCTCTCGGGAACAACGTCACACTAACCCATCATTTCACAAACAAATGGAAGTTTTATCAGAAAACTAATCAGAAAGAAATCACTGGAAACAGCGTGCATTGCAAAACAAACATAAAAGCGACCGTTTGCTGGCATTTTTGAACTTGAATATTTAAAACCCAAGCATCGATGTTTTACCACAGATTTACAATAATAAGTGATACACTGATTATGAACTAATGTAGGCCTATGTCAAAATTGCACATTAGTCACACAGAAATAAATTAGCGTTAGGTTTCACAAAAGAAAGAGGATATATACACTTCTTCAGTCTCGTCCGTTTCTGTTTATTTGGTAGTTAGGCTACATCACATATCATATTTAGGCTACATCACATTTAGAAAGAATGATAATTTCTACAAATATATGCCACCAAAAATACGACCTGAGGAGCTTTAGCACTCTCTCGACTCCCAGTAGGCTACAGATAGACTATTTTCAGTCAGAGAAAAATAATTAAGCTCCCGAAAAAAAATTGCTTTATTTTATGATTGTCAGGTATAAAGAGACGAGACGTAGGCTATATGACGGATAAAATAAAATAAATTCTTTGTGATAGCCTTTATGATTGGTCTGATTTCTTCAAACGTTCAACATGTTTTTTTTTTTTACTATGCGTTACTTCAAGCGTTTACCATGTTTACCATGGTAATGGTTAGCGCGCATAGTCTTTTGCATCGCGTAAAAATTTCTACCTTATACGTTAGAATCCACATCGGATCACAAACAGAAGGCATTCAAACATGAAAGTGAGTTAAATTATTTTAAAAGTCTTTAATGCTGACAGAATCATCCGGCGCTGTTGTCTCCAGACTCAGGCAGCCCCCGCCTCTGTTCGTAACCACTCCTCTAGCCCGAGCTGGCCCGCTTTGGCCCAAGGTATTCGACGGGACAGAAATCCTGGCCGTTGGCCCCGAGTGAGCCCCGATCAAGCCCCGGAAGTGGCAGTGGAAACGCAACTGGCCCTGGCACGCACTAGCACGGCTCGGCCCTGGCCCGGCAGTGGAAATGCGGCTATTGTGGAAATCATTGTAGTGTGTCAGAAGGAAATATCAGTTTACATTTCCAAACATTCCTTTTGCCATTAATTTGAATAATCCAGTGAGATTTTTGTATGCAAAAAGAGTCCAACAACAGGCTGTTTGATCTGATCTCACCATCATCTAATCCATCGGTGATTACATTTATGCATTTGGCAGACACTTTTATCCAAAGCGACTTACATTGCAAGGTACACATTTTACATTCTTATCAGTTCTTGCTTATCAGTTGCAAGCGGCAACGCTCTACTGTTTGAGCTACAGGAAAGCATGAATACATGAAGAAACAGAAGAACTGTGGAAACGTCTCTAAGATGCTCCGTCGGGCCAGATGGAGATGATTAGTGGGTCGGATTTGGCCCGGGGGGGCCGGCAGTTGACTAACCCTGCTTTTATGAGTTAGTTATTAATCAACATTTTACTTAAGCGTCTAGGCAATGCACAACTGAAATCCTGCAGAACGCGGCTATGATTACAGTACAGTAAAACTTGTAATCACCATCCTCGGTACCCTCGGCCAAAATGCAATACAGTATTTGCAATGACCATCCCCTATCTACAACTGAGTGTATTGTCTAAAAGAAATGACTGCTGCGTATTTACACTTGACTGAACATCGATCTGTGCTGTGATCGTGTTGCACTGATTCCCACTGTAGATGAAGCTGTCGCTTTTTTCAGCAACAGTTTCTATTGATCGCAAATAAGCACGCTCCTTTCAAAAAGAATAGAATAAAGAACAGGGATAATCATTGGTTTTCTCAAGAACTAGCCCAGCTAATTCAATCAAGAAATAAACACTGGTCCCTTGCTAGGAGGACCGGGAGTAATGTAGACTGGCAACTCTTCAGAACTTTGAGAAATAAATGTACCTCAGCCATTCGGACCTCTAAATCAAATTACTATCTAACTTCAACTAATGATCATTTTAAAAATCCATCTAAATTCTGGAAATCAATTAAAGTATTGCAGAACAAAAAGGCTTCAGACTTTCCCCAGCAATTGAATATTGGAAATGTAACACAGATAAAAACGAAAAATTAAATGCTTTTAACGCTCATTTTGAGTTGATTTGAGCTCATTTATTTGATCAGCAGCTTACATCAATTTCAGTTGATTGTTCAAAATATTTTTTGAGACCTAGTACATCTTCAACCTCTGCCTTCTCAGTTGATTTGATCTAAAGACATTGCAGATTATTTTAATAACTATTTTATAAATAAAGTAAGTAATTTAAGAAAAGGTTTTAGAACACAAGATTTTGATTACTGTGAACTGATCAAAAATGAAATCATGGCTGATAAAATGTGTAACTTAAATTTTAGTCGCGTGCCAACTGCAGAAGTGATGGCCCTGTTAAAGTCTCTTCCAACACATGGTAGTCCAGGCACAGACCGCTTGGACAGCCTATATTGAATAAAACAGCTGAATATATTGCTGCTCCGTTGTGTTATATATTTAATCAGTGTATAGCGAGTGGGATTTATCCATCTTTGTGGAAGGAAGGGAAAATTATTCCATTGATAAAAGACAATCGATTATCTTATAATGGGCATAACTGTAGACCTATAAGTATTCTGCCTGCACTCAGTAAAGTTATGGAAAAGATTATTCATACACAAATTCGTAATTATTTTCAGAATAATAATTTGATGACTACGTTTCAGCATGCATATATAAAGGCGCATTCTACCTGTACATCTCTCACACAAATGACCGATGGATGGCTTAGAAGTGGATAACTCTGAATTAGTTGGTGTGATCATGTTGGACTTCAGTGCCGCTTTTGATGTAATAGACCATTATATTTTAATTGAGAAATTAAAGATCTACGGATTGTCTCCATCTGCTATTTTACTAATGAAAAGTTATTTCACAAAGAACGTTATTTTTTTATAATGGTTCTTTATCTAATTATAAAGGTTTAGATTGTGGTTTACCACAAGTAAGTTGTTTGGTTCCTCTTTTGTTTTCAGTTTTTATTAATGATTTGCCCTTATCTGTCAAAAAAGCATCAATGACAATGTTTGCAGATTATTCAACTGTTTACTATGCTTCAAACTCATGTGACAAACTTAATCATGTTCTGTCTGGAGAGTTGGATTCGGTGTACAAGTGGGTTAGTGGAAACAAATTAGTCTTAAATAATATTATCCAAGTCTAAAAGTATGATCATTGGATCAAAACAAAAATTGATGCTTGGATCGGAATTAAAGTTACATATAGCCGGGCAAAGAATACAACGAGTAGAAAAGGCTAAACTGTTGGGTTTAGTTATTGATAGTAGTCTTTCTTGGACAGAACACACAAATACTATTGTTGACAGAATAGGATGTGGCATTGAATTAACTAAAACATGTTGTCATTATGTGAATCAGGAAACTTTAAAAATAGTAACAGGAAACTTTAAAAATAGTAACAGAGTCATTAATATTATGTCACTTGTCATACTGCAGTAACTGCACTGAGGTGTGGTCTTCTGCAACCAAAAAGGACTTGTCAAAAACTCAGGTTGCGCAAAATAAAGCAGCAAGACTTGTTCTGGGCTGCTCAATTAAAACAAGCAGAGATCAGATGTATACTACTCTTTCATGGCTCACTTTAAACCAAAGAATAACAGTTACTTTAAGCACTATGATATATAACACATTGACAATGAAAACGCCTATTTCTCTGTTTAATCAAATAGTGTATTGTAATTCTGTGCATAATCATAACACCAGAAAGGCAGATAATGGTCATATAACGACCCCCTATCCAAAAACTAATTTTATGAAGAAAACCGTCCTGTACAGAGCTATAGTCTTCTGGAATAACATTCCCATTGAAGTTCGTCAGCTTTGTAATAAGCTGTCATCTAAAAGAAGTCTACGGTGTTATGTGTTGATGTAGGTTTTTATATGTTTTGATTAAGGTAATTGTAAATAATATGGTATTTATATTTAGTCTTATGAATTGAAACTAGATTGTATGTAGGTATGAGTGTGTGTTTGTGTATGTACGTATATAAAATGTATATATTGTTTACTGTGATGATTGAAATGTGTTGTTGTTGTTGTTGTAATGTAAATTTTTTAGAATGGACCCCAGGAAGACTAGCTGATTGCACAGACTTTCAGCTAATGGGATCCTAAAAATAAACAAATAAACAAAGATGTTCTGCAATTGCTAATTTCAATAGACCCCAAAAAGGCGCCAGGACCTGATGGTCTGGATCCCTTTACATTCTGGATCCCTCATAGCTGAGCCTATTACTTATATTTTTAATATGACAATAAGTCTAAACCAGGTTCCACCCATCTGGAAGCAAGCTTACATTACACCCCTATTCAAAGCTGGCGATTGTTATGACATGAACAATTTTAGACCAATCTCTAATCTCCCTGTTCTTTCAAATATTTTGGAATCATTAGTTGCCACCCAACTTAAATCATATTTGTACTCGCATAATATTTTAAATGAAATGCAATCTGGGTTCCGGTCAGGGCATAGTACAACAACCGCCACTTTAAAAGTCATGGATGATCTCAAAGAGGCTTTAGATAAAAAATGTACTTGTGTTTCTCGGTTCATAGACCTCACAAAGGCTTTTGATACTGTGGATCCATTATTTGTTAATACCCTGCTGAGAGCTGGTATTGGATGTAATGCGGTCAATCTGCTGCTGTTACGTTCGTGTTTTTGGATATGTTTTTCTCTGTTTCAACCCTCCTGGATTATTCGCTGGACTATTCTCATACCCTCTAAACTTTTGAATTCGCTGGACTATTCTCAAAACTTTTGGATAATTGGATAACTGACCTGGGTGTCCCTGTGATCCTTCACACAGATCGGCTGCGAGTCCTCTCCGTCAATATCCTGTCATCCCTCTCGACATCTGATACTGTGAGTCTCCACTCTCTTTGTCATTTGTCTTTTGCGATGTAAATCCTTAGTATGGTTGGGTAGCCGTCCCTTCTGTGGATTGTTGATTCCGACGCGGTTCTGGCTAACGCAGTGAAACCGATAAACTGTTGTGTTAGGTCGAACGGGTCATCACTCGTCATGTCGTCACATATACACTGGCAGTTTCTGTTTTTGTTTTTTGGTGGTCTTATCTGGTTCTTCCTGTCTGTTGATGAGACGAATCACAGTTTTTTCCCCAAGATGGCTTTGCAATATTCCGTTGCTCATCTCAGATCATTAAAAGGAGTTTTCCGCCTGGCTCCTGACACTTATAAACGCTGTGAACAGCT
Organism: Semotilus atromaculatus; assembly: GCA_031834385.1. Classification (NCBI taxonomy): domain Eukaryota; kingdom Metazoa; phylum Chordata; class Actinopteri; order Cypriniformes; family Leuciscidae; genus Semotilus; species Semotilus atromaculatus. The sequence goes on along the minus strand of JAULUF010000015.1, from coordinate 40,892,556 downwards.
CGAGGTTTTACGCCGACCTCGCTACATTCATCGGTCGCGGAAAAAACTTCGGAATTATCATTACTCGCCCCCCAATAATATTCCGGTTGTCTCTACCATCACCCGTGTTCTGGATACAACACAATTGGATAAAGGACATAGGCCTATCAACTTTGGAAATTTAAGATCGCTGCGTCCTGATCCTGACCTCGGAATCTGCAGACGTGCATCACCTGACCTGCGATGTGCGCTGCTAAACACCCGCTCTCTAACTGATAAAGCATCACTATTGAATGACATAATCATTGACACTGACTTGGACATGCTATTTCTAACGGAAACCTGGCAGGTGCCAAATGACTTTTTGAGCTTAAACCTCTTAACGCCGCCTGGATACATCTTTTTTTCTCAACCACGTCTTCATCGCAGAGGTGGAGGGCTGGCTGTAGTTTGCCGTGAAACTATTAAAATATCCAAGATTGAGTTACACGATGTTACAACATTTGAATATTTAGCGCTGAAAATGACGGGCCAAACGTCACTGGCGGTAATCTTAATTTACCGACCTCCAAAAAGTCCCTCTGACTTTTTCTCTGATATTAGTGAGTTACTTACTCTTGTCTGTGCTTGTCATTCTTCTGTTATTTTGCTTGGTGATTTTAATATACATGAAAACACTGCACAATGCAAAGAATTGATGTCAGTATTGGACTGTTTCAACTTGACTCAAAATGTAACTTTTGCCACTCACTCCAGAGGTCACATATTGGATCTCATATGTACATCTGGCTTGAATAATATTCTTGTTAATGGCTCTGATTTTGCATTTTCAGATCACAAACTTATAAATTTCAGTTGTAGTTTTCCAATATCTATGTCTCCTCAGAAGAAAATGCTGACCTATCGTAAAATTAACTCTGTTAATTTAACTTCTTTTTCTGCTTCTATAAGGGCTTCTACTTTATCAGAATGTCTACTGTCTAACCGTCCATCAGAAATCTGCTGTACTTACAATAATGCTCTGTCTCAAATACTTGATATGCATGCCCCTGTTAGAACTAGACTGGTTCCATCTACTCGTGCCTCACCCTGGTTCACTCCTGAACTTCGGATGATGAAAACTGAGGGTCGCCGTCTAGAAAGACTATACAGAAAAACTGGACTCATTGTGCACTCTTTAGCTTTTAAAGAACACCTGCTCAACTACCGGACCGCCCTTAACGATGCAAGATCCTCTTATTTCTCCTCCACTATTAGGAATTCCTCGTGCAGACCCAAATCACTATTTGCTATGGTTAACAAACTAACAAATCCACCACAACATGTTATGTCAGGCTCTGTGGAGCTTGTAAATAGCTTCTCTAAATTCTTTTCAGACAAATTGATGTCTATCACTTCTTCCATCACCAAAAACACGCATACAAGTGACTCAAACTTAATGATAACTGGTCCAGCCCACTCGTCAAACCCTCTCTCTACTTTCACTCTGACTACTCCTGTTGCCATAAGTGACCTAATTGTGAAGTCAAATTCTACATCCTGCCGGCTCGATCCTACACCTACTGTTCTACTTAAGAAGTGCGTCCTCGAGGTCGCACCATTCATAACTCACATGATAAACTGTAGTTTAGCTTGTGCCATTGTCCCAGCGGAATTAAAAACTGCTGCAGTGACTCCCATTCTTAAAAAACCTGGCCTTGATCATCTAAATATGGACAATTACAGACCGATATCAAACCTAACATTCTTAAGCAAAATCCTTGAAAAGGTTGTTGCTTTACAATTACGTTCTTATTTGGATATGAATGGTCTTTTTGAACCTTTTCAGTCAGGTTTTCGCCCATCTCACAGCACTGAAACTGCTCTTCTGCGTGTGGTTAACGACATTCTCTCATCGATGGATTCAGGGTTAATAAACATCTTGATGCTCCTTGATCTAAGCGCCGCTTTTGACACAGTCTGCCATGAATTGCTTATTTCTCGGCTTTCTGATATTGGTATCACTGGTTCCGCTCTTTCCTGGCTTATTTCCTATATCACTGACAGAAAGTATTATATCACCATACAAGGTCATAATTCTGCCACCAATTTACTTACACGGGGCGTTCCACAAGGTTCGGTTCTTGGTCCACTCTTGTTTATCATCTACATACACCCACTTGGTAGCATCATACGCAGGCATGGACTACAATTCCATTGCTATGCAGATGACATCCAAATTTACTTCACCACCAGCTCCGATAGACCATCCCTGCCTGACTCACTCACTGCATGCATCAGGGACATAAAGCATTGGATGTCCCTTAACTTCCTCAAATTAAATGATAATAAAACTGAGATATTAGTGATTGGCACTCCAGCCTCAGTCAAAAGGATGGACCAGTCCTTCTATATTGATGGTTTCCATATAAAGCCTTCATCACTGACTCGCAACCTCGGTGTCTTATTTGACTCAACTCTGTCTTTTGGCTCTCATATTTCTTCCATTGTTTAAAACTCTTTCTTTCATCTTCGAAATATTGCTCGTCTAAGACCATCTCTCACTTTAGCTGACGCCGAACTCTTAATTCATGCATCAATCACATCACGTCTGGATTATTGCAATGCTTTATTTCTTGGCCTTCCCAAAAAACATATTGCAAGATTACAGTACGTCCAAAACTCAGCAGCAAGAGTTCTCACCTCCACCAGGCGTTCTGCTCACATTACTCCGGTGCTTCATGACCTTCACTGGTTACCTGTTTCATCTCGTATCCACTTTAAGGTATTGCTTTTAACATATAAGGCATTAAACGGTCTTGCACCCCCATATTTGTCTGATCTACTTTTCACCTACCGTCCTGCACACTCTCTCAGATCAACTGAACTTGGTTTACTGTCCATCCCTCGTTTTCGATTATCTACAGTAGGTGGAAGGTCATTTAGTGTTAATGCGCCAACATTATGGAATTCACTGCCCCTTTCACTTCGAAATATTTCATCAGTGACTGCTTTCAAGACACAGTTAAAAACATATCTGTTTAACATGTACTTCGTCTAAATGTGGTTATATGTGTCCTTTGTGATTGTAAGTTGTGTGTCAGTGTTTAAATGTATTATAAATGTACCATGTAAAGCGACCTTGAGCTTTGGAAAGGCGCTATATAAATAAAACTTCTTCTTCTTCTTCTTCTTCTTCAAATGGTTCCATAGCTATTTGACCAATCGTTCACAAATGGTCAAATATGGTAACGATACGTCAAACTCAGTCTTTGTTACGAAGGGTGTTCCACAAGGTTCAGTTTTGGGACCCTTGCTTTTCCTAATTTATATTAATAATATTTGTGACAAAATTCAATTTTGTAAGTATCATCTATATGCAGATGATACAGTCCTGTACTCCTGTGCCTCCACATCTGAGTTGGCCTATTCAAATGTGCAAGCAGATTTTGACACCCTGCAATATGCTTTATTAGATTTGAAGCTGCTGTTAAACCCACATAAAACTAAAGTTATGGTTTTTACTACTGGGCGAATAAAGTTACCATCTCTCTCCATCACGTCACGAAATGGAGTTTGTATCCAGTCTGTAGACAACTACAAATATCTGGGAATCTGAATGGACAAAAAAATTAGTTTTAAATATCATGTTGATTATCTTGTAAAGAAATTAAAAATTTACATTGGGTTTTTTGTGTAGGCTAAAGTCCTGTTTCTCCTTGGCTTCACGTAAACGCTTAGTTACTGGCCTATTTCTGTCACAGATTGATTATGGGGATACTATCTATAGGTTTGCCTCTCTGTCCACCTTGTCCAAACTTGACCCCCTTTATCACTCAGCTCTCAGATATGTCACTAACTCTAGTTTTAGGACACATCATTGCACACTGTATAGTTTGGTAGGCTGGTCATCTCTTCATTTTTGTAGGCTCGAACATTGGTATATTTTAATTTACAAGATTATTTTAGGAAAACTTCCAAATTATTTAAATAGAAAATTTGTATTATTTCAAAGTTGTCATAATCTCAGATCACATACTTGGCTACAGTTCAAAGTTCCTGCTATTAGAACAGAGGCCAGAAAGCTAAGTATGTTCTATTATGGCCCTTGGTCTTGGAATGATGTACAGACGAAGATCAAGCTACAATCCCTCATCTCTCTAAATGATTTTAAACATAGAATAAAGGAGGTGGTCATTGCTAATTGCAGTTGCTTTGCCAATTCTTTTACCACTTAACTCCTTATTAAACCTATGATCTAATTATGTTATTTATGTGAACAGTATCATGTAGGGTATTTTGTAATACATGTTTGTGTTGTTGTGCAGTGTTTTGGTGTTGTATAACATCTTGTCGTGATGACTTGCTTCTCTGTGTTTTCTATTGTCTAATGATGATGCTGTGATTGGTTCCTTATTGTTGCTTGCTATCTGTTTAATCCTGCTATCTAACCCTGTCTTGACTAGGTCCCACTTGTAAAAGAGGTTTTAACCTCAATGTGATTTTCCTAGTTAAAGGTAGGGTAGGTAGAATTTTTCTAACAAAATACATTTAAACTGTCTATATATACCAATACTAGGGATGGGCATTCGATTAAATTTTCTTAGTCGATCGTCGGGAGAATTAACGATCGACTATCGATTAATCATTAATATTTTTATATTCAAATTTATTATTTATTTAACTTTTTATAAATTAAAAATGCAATGAAAATACAAAAATACAGCGTGTTTTTCCTCGATTCGATCTTTATTACAAGATGATCAACTTGTGGCAGTTAAACTGGACGTTCGGTTAGGCTAAATTTGAAGATACAGTATGCGCTGCGGTGCTCTAACGCAGCGGAACCTGCAGCTGCGAGTTGGCGTTCTTAAACAGAGACCCTCGTTTGTTCCTAAATAATAAATAATAAAAAAAATCATGTTAAACAATAACTTAACCAAAAACATAATAATACTTAGATCGGACAGGTTTTGTCAAAATGTAACTCAAAACTATCCAAGGCACGGAGTCGAGAAAGGATGAGAGAGATTAGCCTACCTGTACCTAACAATCAATTAGGCTAGGCTACTTAAAGCCTCATAAAAAAATAACTCAGATACAACTTCTACACCAGTCTACTGATTTTTGTTGAGAAAGATAAGCATGTTGATGACATGATCTGGGGTCAGACGCGACCGCAACCTGGTGACCGTTAAGCCTTGTTTACACTTTCGCCTGGCTCTTCGGCGCGAGTCTCCGCAGACTGCGCGCGCACCTCACCAAACGGACGAGGCGTTTATACTCGACGCGCTCGCCTGTGAAACACCGAATACCTCATTTTTGCCGCTCTCACCTTCGCGCTCGTGCGGACGCGTCGAGTGTAAACAAGGCTTCAGTCCAGCCGCTGAAAACACCGCTCTGATGAGGGGACTGACGTTGCCGGGATGCACAGGTACCTCCGCGCTAACATGACCAGCCCGGGGAACACGTTCACTTTCCACTCACACTACTCAACGCAGCAGCATTAGTTTAATGATAATCGATAACAAATTAACGTGATCGACGAAATTCTTAATGATCAATAATCGATCGTCGATTAATCATGCCCATCCCTAACCAATACATAATTAAAATGTAAGTACTCTGAAAAAGAAAGTATAAAAATCTAGTGTCTGTAGTCCTCTCAGGGCTGCAATAAACACAGCTACTTATCTCCATTCGGGACGAATGAAATGATTGGCTGGAGTGACTGTCACTCTCCCTGGCTGCCATGGCTTCCACCCCCTGTTTTGGAGGCGTGGGTTTGGAAGGAGCCCAGACGGTATGGGGGGGGGGGGGGGGGGGGGTTTATTGCAGCACTGAGAGGACTACGGACACTCGATTTTTAAAATCTCTTTTTCAGAGTACTTACATTTTAATTATGTATTGGTATATAAAGACCGTTGAAACAAATGTGGGATTTTTTTTTTTTTTTTTTTTTAATTCTGCCTACCCTACCTTTAAATATAGGTGAAGAAGAAGCTTACATTCGCTCTGTCTAGTGGGTAGTGGAGCTTAACCACACAGATTTAATGCAGCACAGCTGGATTCAGATTTATATTTCTGTGAAACGCATAATACACAAGTGCATGTTGTCACCACTTCACAGATTTGTGTTTTTGTCGTTCACACTGAGGTGATTTTAAGGTATCGTTTTCAAAAACTTGCACTTTTTTTAACCTGTTTTCAAAAGTTTGTGTTTTCAGGCCACCAAACCACCGTTGTATTGTCAATGAATGGCCAAAAGGTATACAAAGTTTTCTATTTTTAGCTGAAAACAATGTCGTGTAAACATCCCCTTAGGCAATTATAGTTAAGCATCATCTTATTAAAATTTCTGAAATCAGAATGCAATGGCCAATCAGATCTAGGTATACAGAATGTAGCTGTGTAATAAATAAAAATAATGAATATAATGAAAATGTAAATAAAAAGAGATGACTTTTTACATCACATTTCTTTATTTCTAAGATATTTGCCTTGGATAACAAGGTTGCTGCATATCCACCCACGTCATATACTTTTACATTCACATCCAATTGCTGATCACAACAGTATATTACTCAGTTACTCCTTTCATTGTCGTTTTACTGATACAGAGTAAACTAAAACACATAATATCAACATCTCATTTTGTGCTATTGATTCAACGTTTGTCTCAAACAAAGCGATGAATAATCCATCAACATCTTTACAGTTGTCACTGTTGCCAGTATTTTAAAAATCATTCAACATAAAGCATAATGCATTTTGAAATTACTATAAATCTAATACTATTGTTTGGATCAATTAATTAATTAAAATGTATCTCATAGTTTCAAGCATTTCATTTAATAATTGCGGTTACCTCTGACCCAATTTAAAAATGGGTTTGTCGTAATCTCTTAAATTAGACAAATAATAAAAAATAAAACAAAACAAAAAAATCAACATCATGTTAATCATCAGCAGCATGTTGGTATTATGTGCATCTCATACAGCTTTGGTTTCAAGTACATTAAAATAGATACAGAAAGCAATTTACAAACTGAAGTGAAGTTCTGAATGTGTGTTTAAACCTAGTGTGAACAAAACCTAAATTAAAACAATAATAAACGATGTTAAGTCCACAGCCTGCAGAACCTCAATTTGATATGTAAATGTTATGTGGTGTTTTGTTTGGTGTTTTAAAGGAACACTCCGACTTTTTGGGACTTTAGCCTATTCACCTTATCCCCCAGAGTTAGATAAGTCCATACATACCTTTTTCATCTCCGTGCGTGCCGTAACTCTGTCTGACGCACCCACCGCTAGCCTAGCTTAGCACAAAGACTGGATGTAAATGGTTACAGCTAGCATACTAATCCAAATAAGTAACAAAATAATTCAAACATTTTCCTATTTACATGTTGTGATTTGTATAGTCACAGAGTGTACAAAAAACAAAGTCATATGAGACACAGACATATTTTAAACGTATAAATACTGGGAACTATATTCTCTGAAGGCGAAGCACTGCTACTTGGGCGGAGTGATAACCGCAGCACCTGAGACGCGCCGTGGTGAGGAGCAGAGAGTTCGTTCAGAGTGTTGCACTAATCACTCCGCCCAAGTAGCAGTGCTTACATCCAGTCTTTGTGCTAAGCTAGGCTAGCGGTGGGTGCGTCAAACAGACTTATAGCACGCACGGAGATGAAAAAGGTATGTATGGACTTATCTAACTCTGGGGGATAAGGTGAATAGGCTAAAGTCCCAAAAAGTCGGAGTGTTCCTTTAAGGGAAATTTAGTGAAATCTGCTCATTTTAATCTTTTTAAGCTAGATAAACTTACTATAGTACTAACCATACCCCCATTGCACACTAAAATGTCATGAATTTCCAAGAAAGTCTTTGTTTTGAGGCTACAGCAAGACTGCTGTAGAGAAATAACAAATCATAAGTATGTGGAATTGCTCTCTTCTTCACTCTGATATTTGTCTACACATTTCTCCTCTAGATTTTTAATGAGAGTTGCCAGTGTGCTATTTGGATCCAGCAGAGTCACTAGAGGGACATTCACACCTCTATCATTGAAGATAAGATTCTGCAGAGTCATGGCTAACATTGAGTCAATGCCTAAATCGAAAAAATGAACATCATCATTCAGCTCACCCATCTCAATACCAGTCGTCTCACTAATCATGAGCCTCAGATAATCACGTGGTGAGGATGATTTCTTGGGTTGTTCAGGTGTAGATAAATTCACTCCACCTTTACTAACAGCTTCCTGTACTATTTTGAACAAGCGCACTCTCAGTGTTTTGTTCTGACTGAGAATGTTATTATTCCAGCCGTTTTTAAAATTGAACCTGCATACAACCTGTTGAGGTTTGTTCATCAAGAGGCACTGCTCAAGACTTTCATGGATTTCTGGAATCTCCAAAAGCACAATTCCTCTTGCCTCCAGAAATCTTTGGACATGGACTTTGTTCAACAGAAGACCAAGATTCAAAGCCCCCCAATTAATAGTCTGTCCAGAAAGCCCAATGTTTCTGCGGTACTGACAGAAAGTGTCCATGAACGTATTAGCCGCAGCATAATTAGTTTGTGAGGCATTGCCAATGAAGGCAGATATGGAGGAATAGCACACAAAGTAATCCAGATTGCACTGTATGGTAGCACGGTGAAGGTTAATCACTCCATTTACTTTTGGCCTCATTACTTTCTCATAAAGAGATTTGTCAAGACGTTCAATCAGCCCATCATGCAAGACCACCACACTGTGGAACAGCCCTTTGATGGGGCTGGATGGGAATAGTTTTCCAATATTAACAATTGTCTGGTCCACTTGCTCAGATACAGAAATATCACATGGCAAAGACTTAATGACAGAACCCCATTTGCTACTGACCTGACTTATCTCTTGTTGCATCTGAGGGTTTGGATTACTCCTAGACAGAATGACAATGTTTCCTCCCCCTTTCTGAGAAATAAACTTTACTGTCTCAAAGCCCAACCCTGTTAGACCACCTGTGACAATATAGACAGCATTTTTCTGGAATAGACTGTGTCTGGGCATTACTGGAATGTCAGACAGCTGGTTCTTGTCTTCACTGTTCAGGATGATAATGGGTAGGATCTGGCATCTGAAGTATGATTCAGATTCTTTTACAGACAGAAGATCAGTGTCTTGAGATTTCACTCTTTGAACAGCTGTTGTCTCCAAAGAAAAAGACTTTCTGTCCAAATGCATGGAGTTCAGCCAACGGTAGACGTGTGGCATTTGCGTTTGCAGAGACCCTTTTTGCATTATCTGGGACATGAGGAGGGCATGGAAGCGGACTTCCTCATTTATCCCTCGGAATGTTGTAGTTTTGAATGGAAATTCTGTCTGGTTGTCATAGACAAGAACAATGTCTTTGATGCCTCTAACACTGCTAGCTATTTCAACTGTTTCTACACTATAAGGAGGTAGAAGAACAGCTCCCACAACCTCACTAAAATCACAAGACAGCTGATCAGCCTGGCTGCTCACTCTGACATTCCAACCTGATCTGTTTGCAATAGTAATTAACACATTCATCAAAGCTGAGTCAGGAACAGTGGAGAAAACGCCCAATTTCCATTCCTGTTTAGCTTTGGGTAAAGCCTCATGCAGAATCTCCCAAGCCAGAACCATATATGAGACACAAGGCATGTCATTCAGGAATGAAAGCCTTTTTGCTTTGCAGCAAACAGCTGCTGGGAGAACTACTTTAGTGGTTGCAGCCACAGGGTAACAAGACACAACGTGATCACCCACTTTAAATTGGCTGACATCTTTACCCACAGCTGTAACAGTGCCACTGAAGTCAAGGGCTAAGAGCTTATGGTTTTCATTTGTGTGCTTGTTCCAATACAATGTCTGACCATAGTTCAGGTCAGAAATGCTGACTGGAAAGTAATCTGATGAATGAACACAGATTTTACTAAGATGAAGCTCTATATTTTTTCCTTGAATTAGTTCAATGGATTTGTCCATTGGAATCACTGACACATTTGTCATTATATATGGGTCAGATGTTTGCAAGATGAAGACTTCTTCATCCAACATGTGGATGTTTTTTGAAGAGATTGCTGTGGTTGACAAAGGTGTGTGGGTGATTTCAGGTTTGAGAATTTTGCCCTCCTTCACTATTAGCTCTGGATATTTGTTACAGGGGTAGGATCTGAGCACCTGAGTCAAAGCTTTGATGTCTTCACAAGTGGCAGAGCCCATGTCAATCAGCTGGAAGGAAAGTTCTGGCAACTCAGCTGCACATGCTCTTGTCATGCCTAACAGAACAAACCCAGGGTTGATATAGTCCACTGTGCTCTCAGACAACCTATAGGTTATTACTCTGATATCGCCTGGGAAATGAAGTGCCCTGAGATATGTGACAAGCTTTCTGAAAATCTCACAACACCCTGCCATACTGTCCAAGACCTTCTCTGATTTGAGAGAGGTTAGGTCTGCATCACCCCACATGAACAAAATTTCCTGGAAGTTTTCCATTACACTTGAAATTTGCAGCTTTGACAAAAGAAGTTCAACGCCTTCTTCTAACAGTATGTCAGCATTTGAAGAAGAGACATATCTAGATGTTGGGTCCAAGTACTGTTGCAAAGTTTCAGAAATTCCTACCTGGTCAGAAAAGACCAGTGCTTTAATTGGTGTATCAAATGTGGCAACTTCAGAGATGATACTGAAATTGTTGTGGAAGAAGTACTCCTCGACTACTTGGGATCGACTTCCTAGCATTCTGATCTTCACATGCATGAGTTCAACTAACACCCTACCTTGTTTGTTGGCTAAGCAGCCACAAATGTCAAAATCATCTTCTCCCATATGCACTGTTCTCAGATATACAACCATCTCCTCTTGCAATGGTTCAAATACAGCCAGGCTTCCTATTTGCACAGGATATTGGGGTCTTCTTAATACACGCCCTATACTTGCAAGAACAAGTTGCATGACGTAATCCAAGACCACAGGGTGAACGTAATAGTCATGCAATTGAGGCAGTAATTCCTTTGGGACCTTCACAACAGATATAGCCTCTCTAAATTCTTCCCCACAATAAACATCTGCATTATTCCTGAAGACAGACCCATACTCAAATCCTACTTGACTTAGAAGTTTGTAGAGTTCTTCATTAGTCATGTGGAATTTGCATCTTTTGGAAATACAGTCTAATGAAATGAACTGCTCTTCGGGAGTTCTACATGGTTTTGCTTCTACTGTGCCAAATGCAAAGACTGCGGAAGTGGACTGTATTTTGAAGTTACATGTGTTATCAGCCAAATGGTCTGATGGATCCAGATGTACTTTTATATCTGGGGCATTCTGGGAGAAAATGAATGGACTCTGGAATGTTATGCTGAGCTGCAGAGAACTTAGTGGAACCTTAGGTTTTGCATATGCCATGTAAGATGCTAAACCCAGCTCTGCATAAAATGCCCCAGGAATGATGGCAACCCCACTGTGCTTGTGGTCCTGCAGGAAGGCCACTGATTCAGAGGATAAATCACAGCTGAACACTGAGCTGTCTGTACCCATTTGTGTAACTACTGGATGGTTGCCAGTAGGCCTGATCAACTGCAAATGAGAAGCGAAGACATCTCTCTTCACATCATCAAACTGGTATCGTGGGTAAGGAATTGGTTCAATCTCAAAACCTTTGTAGAACATTTCCCAGTCCACTTTGATCCCAAGCTCAAACAGTTTGGAAACAACAGCAAGCATTGTCTCATGATCTTTATCAGGCTGCACTGAGGGAATCACAGTGAAGTCATTTCCCAGAGTCTCAGTGATGTACCTCTGCAAAGATCTTCTTGGACCAATTTCAACAAATATCACACTCTTTTTGTTTTTAGCTGCAGACTTTACAGCTTGTTCAAATTCAACAGGATCTCTGATATTCCTTGCCCAATATTCACCAGTAAGAAAATCTGAGGAACACAAACTAACACCTGTCACTGTTGAGAACAATTCTGTCTCCAAATGATGTGCCTGCAATGAGCCTATACTCTGTTCCACTTTGGATAAAATAGGATCCATCTTGTGACTGTGGTATGCTGCAGGTACATCTAAAATGCGAAGGAACAAATCTTTTCCACTGGGCAAGTTGCTCAAATTCTGTTCCAGTCTTTCAATGTCATCCGCATCTCCTGAGAGGGTGCATGACTGAGGGCTGTTATAAGCAGCTAGACAAACCCTTCCTGAATAAGATGGAAGAATTTTCAAGATTTCAGAAACAGCCATATTACTGACTACCAGCATCTTCCCTCCTATCACAGTGCTTTGCAAAGAACTTCGACAGTGGAGGACTTTCACTGCATCTTCAAGTGACAGCAAACCAGAACAATGAGCTGCAGCGACTTCTCCAATAGAGTGCCCCAGAACAGCATCAGGACTGATGCCCCAGTGTTTCAGAAGTTTGACAACAGCAACCTGAATAGCAAACAAAAGAGGCTGGACAATCTTTGGATCAGACGGCTCTGTACTTTTCTCAGTTTCACTTTCCAGCATCTGTATCAGATTCAAACCGCTGTCAGATTCACTTTCCATCATCTCTGTCAGATTCAAACTTCTATAGCTTTGCAACAGAGTTGCAATCTTCACGATTTCCTCTCTGAAAACTGGCTCTTGTTTTAGGAGCTGCTTGCACATACCCTGATATGTAACACCATTGCCACAAAACACAAAAACTAGCTTGGAGTCTGTCTTTGAGGGTACAAGCTTTTTCTCCACAGCAGCAGTAAGTTTCTCTTGCAGATCCGCCAATGATGATGTTTGAAATACTTTCCTGTATTTGTGTTTCAAGTGACTTCTTCTACATGCGGATGTGTACAGTAAAGACTGTAGATCTGATATTTTCCCTGCACTGATCTGTTCTGCTGTATCTTCAATAATGTTTTTCATTGATTTTTCAGAGGCTGCAGAGACCACAAAATACTGATGGGATTTACTTGTCAGCTGAGCTTTTGGCTTTTCTGACTGCACATGTTGTCTGACAATTGCATGTGCATTTGTTCCACCAAACCCAAAGTTATTGATTCCTGCTGACCTCCCTGCTCTGCCGTCACTGATCCATTTTTCTGCTGTGGTGGGGATTTTAATATTGAGAGATTCAGCATCTATGCTGGAGTTTTGCACTGAGTAGAACAATGATGGCACAATGGTTTCATGCTGCATCATCAATAGGACCTTTATGAGCCCTGCAGCACCTGCGGCAGATTCTGTGTGTCCAATATTGCCTTTAACAGAACCAATGATGAGTGGCCCTGACTTTTGAGATCTTGCCTTGGCAATGACTTTTGAGATGCTACCTGCCTCTATTGGATCTCCAACTGGAGTCCCAGTCCCATGAGCCTCAATGTACTGGACACTAGTCAGGTCAGTCTCTGTTGAGTAGATTTTTCTAAGAAGCTCCTCTTGTTGTACCATGGATGGTTTAGTGATTGGACTAACGGTGTGGCCATCTTGATTTACTGCAGTTTTGCTGATGATGCCCCAAATATGATCGTGGTCTTCAAAAGCCTGTCAAAATACGGACAACATATGTTTTTTGCAGCAGCAGTTTACCATTAGGTACATTGCTGTCAGAGTGTTGTTTATTTGAGACAATCTTTTAATTTACCTTTTTCAGAGGCTTTAATAGAACGACCCCGCATCCTTCACCTCTGCCATATCCGTTTGCTTTGCTGCTGAAAGGCTTACTCGTTCCATCAGAGGAGATCATTTTTGCTTTGGAGAGAGTCACAAAAATGGTCGGCTCCAATATACAGGTCACACCGCCACACAAGGCCATATCACAGTCTCCTGTTGAGTGCAATACAGAAGAACAAAACATTTAGGGGGATGGCCTAATGGCCAATCATTTGTTTGATGAATTCAATCAAATTCAGGAACAAGGAGCTATAGCTTTATGCTTCATCACCCTTTAACCAGATGGTTTCAAATTAATTGATGGAGACAAATACGTGTCCTGAAAAATATTTTCACAGATTGTATTTTCCAGATACGCCTGCTCAGATTGATGTTACATGCATCTTGAAGATGTTGCCACGGTTCTGCTATGGATTTAGGCTTTAGTCTCAATTGCTTCTGTTTCTGTGTTGGTCATACTATCTGTTGTAGGACTATTTTTTATATTACAGTAATTGTAAAATGAATGTTTGAAATTCTACATTTAGTATTTCTAATGGCACACTAAAGCAGAACATGCATGAAACCTGAAGTATCTAATGTATTTTGCACAATACTGTACATTATTACGCATATAAAATACAATATATGTACAATCTTCTTAATGTGCTAATAAGTTGATCCATGGGTTTTACATACACATTTTTGTGGACTACCTTGTTTTATGGCTTGACAAGCTAAGTGAAGGGCGACGAGGGATGAGGAGCAGGCACAGTCGATGGTCAGTGAGGGGCCAGTGAGGTTGAAGATGTATGAGATGCGGTTGGCAGCTATGCTCATAGCGGAGCCAGTGCCTGAGGTGTGGTCTATGCATTTTGGATTAACCCTCACATTTGCCAGCTCAAAGTCTCTGTTCATTAGACCTGAAAAACAAGCAAACAAAAAACATGTTAGCTGGCTATATGCTTTTATCCATAGCCACTTACTGTATCCCTATTGCAGTGCAACCTGAGGTTAAGCTCGGGAAAGCAACATGTCAGTTACCAGCCCTTAGCTGTAGCCACCTCGTGTGCTGTTTGTGCTGTGACACAAATTAATTAAAGCACACGTGTTCATATTGAGGTCAGGACAAGTTAAATCCCTCTTGTGAACCAGGGAATTACAGAGAAAATCTATGTGCTATTTAGCAACGCATCTTAACCAGAGGTTTCTCCGAAAGCACTTCCCATGCAGTTAGTGTATATACTTTTTCCAAGTTACTTTTTAATTTAGCTTATATGTTACCCAAAAACACTCCTGTTCGCGTTCCACTGGCCTTCTCCATTGGTATCCCAGCATCCTCTAGGGCCCTGTAGGTGCACTGCAACAGAAGTTTGTGCTGAGGGTCCATGGTGATTGTATCAGCATTAGTGATGCCGAAGAACTTGTGGTCAAACTCATTCAAGCTGCACAAAATAAAAGGTAAATGATGGAGTTACTGCTTTTGGAGTTCAGATATTACAGGCATAGTTCACTCAAACAGGACAATTCCATAATCACTCATCCTCATATGATATAACTCCAAACCTGCATGACTGCTTCTCTTCAGAGAACACGAAAGATGAGACTTTGAAAGTCAGTGGGTTCCGAACTACATTGAACCTCATTGACTGATTTGGATGATATTGTTAACTATATTCTAAATAAACTACCAACAAGAATATAGATATGAATTTTGTCCTCACTTTCTTTCTTGTAGTTCCCTCTTATCACATTCCTCACTGAAAAGCTATTTAGGGTATAAGCTCCTCGGGTGTGAATCACATCTATATTCATGAACATTCATGCCTCCATGCATATAAACATGGAAGTGTCTAACAAAAAGTGTCTAACAAAATTGAAATCAATATATTGTTTTATGTGAATGAGTGGGCAGGATTATTTTTCTTATAAGGAATGAATGAATGAATTAACATTTTTAAGTCAAACATTATTCTCTCAAAAATACAAAAATGGACATACATGTTGCTCACATACTTTTGTGGCCCAGTTTGTGCTGAATGCAGTGTAATGTGCGACCTCCAACCAGTCTGGGGTGGCACTGATTCATTATTTTTACATAATAAAGTTGAACTATAATGTATTGGACTGTTTTAGTGCAAAACAGTGCTCTATACTTCACATACACGTGGAAATGCAAGTTACATTATTAGGTGACTTTGGGTAAGTTACTTTAAAAGTAATTATTTATGGTTACTAGTTACATCATTACAAAAGTAACTAGTTACCAGGGAAAGTAACTATTGCGTTACTTAAAAAAAAAAAATCTGGATACCCTCAATATTAAATGTTAAATTAATGAAATTGACACTAAATTGAATAAATTATAATTATAAAACATTGTACACTAATCACACTATTTTAATGTTGTATTTTAACCTATTAACTTAAATATTAAAATATTATCATTACTAGTGCAACAACAAAACACAATAGACGGTTTTGAACTTGTAATATTTTGCCTGGAAACGCTGTGAGAAATAGGGTCTGTTCTCTCTCCAGCGTGGGTCAGGGTCCCGCAGCCAGTGGGCAAGCTGAAGCTGTTAGCATGGCAGCCGAAATATCATCAGACACGCCAGGGAGATGACAAAACGTTATTCATTTAGTGTATATATATATATATATGCGAAATATCATCAAACACGCCAGGCAGCTGACAAAACGTTATTCATTTAGTTTAAATATATATGCGAAATATCATCAGACACGCCAGGGAGATGACAAAACGTTATTCATTTAGTGTATATATATATATGCGAAATATCATCAAACACGCCAGGGAGCTGACAAAACGTTATTCATTTAGTGTATATATATATGCGAAATATCATCAGACACGCCAGGGAGATGACAAAACGTTATTCATTTAGTGTGTATATATATGCGAAATATCATCAGACACGCCAGGGAGATGACAAAACGTTATTCATTTAGTTTAAATATATATGCGAAATATCATCAGACACGCCAGGGAGATGACAAAACGTTATTCATTTAGTGTATATATATATATATATGCGAAATATCATCAGACACGCCAGGGAGATGACAAAACGTTATTCATTTAGTTTAAATATATATGCGAAATATCATCAGACACGCCAGGGAGATGACAAAACGTTATTCATTTAGTGTATATATATATATGCGAAATATCATCAAACACGCCAGGGAGCTGACAAAACGTTATTCATTTAGTTTAAATATATATGCGAAATATCATCAGACACGCCAGGGAGATGACAAAACGTTATTCATTTAGTGTATATATATATATATATATGCGAAATATCATCAAACACGCCAGGGAGCTGACAAAACGTTATTCATTTAGTTTAAATATATATGCGAAATATCATCAGACACGCCAGGGAGATAACAAAACGTTATTCATTTAGTGTATATATATAGATGCGAAATATCATCAAACACGCCAGGGAGCTGACAAAACGTTATTCATTTAGTTTAAATATATATGGGAAATATCATCAGACACGCCAGGGAGATGACAAAACGTTATTCATTTAGTGTATATATATATATATATATGCGAAATATCATCAGACACGCCAGGGAGATGACAAAACGTTATTCATTTAGTTTAAATATATATGCGAAATATCATCAGACACGCCAGGGAGATGACAAAACGTTATTCATTTAGTGTATATATATATATGCGAAATATCATCAAACACGCCAGGGAGCTGACAAAACGTTATTCATTTAGTGTGTATATATATATATGCGAAATATCATCAAACACGCCAGGGAGCTGACAAAACGTTATTCATTTAGTTTAAATATATATATGCGAAATATCATCAGACACGCCAGGGAGATGACAAAACGTTATTCATTTAGTGTATATATATATATATATGCGAAATATCATCAGACACGCCAGGGAGATGACAAAACGTTATTCATTTAGTGTGTATATATATATATGCGAAATATCATCAAACACGCCAGGGAGCTGACAAAACGTTATTCATTTAGTTTAAATATATATGCGAAATATCATCAGACACGCCAGGGAGATGACAAAACGTTATTCATTTAGTGTATATATATATATATATATATATGCGAAATATCATCAGACACGCCAGGGAGCTGACAAAACGTTATTCATTTAGTTTAAATATATATGCGAAATATCATCAGACACGCCAGGGAGATAACAAAACGTTATTCATTTAGTGTATATATATAGATGCGAAATATCATCAAACACGCCAGGGAGCTGACAAAACGTTATTCATTTAGTTTAAATATATATGGGAAATATCATCAGACACGCCAGGGAGATGACAAAACGTTATTCATTTAGTTTAAATATATATGCGAAATATCATCAGACACGCCAGGGAGATGACAAAACGTTATTCATTTAGTGTATATATATATATGCGAAATATCATCAAACACGCCAGGGAGCTGACAAAACGTTATTCATTTAGTGTGTATATATATATATATATATGCGAAATATCATCAAACACGCCAGGGAGCTGACAAAACGTTATTCATTTAGTTTAAATATATATATGGGAAATATCATCAGACACGCCAGGGAGATGACAAAACGTTATTCATTTAGTGTATATATATATATATATATATATATGTGAAATATCATCAGACACGCCAGGGAGATGACAAAACGTTATTCATTTAGTTTAAATATATATGCGAAATATCATCAGACACGCCAGGGAGATGACAAAACGTTATTCATTTAGTGTATATATATATATGCGAAATATCATCAAACACGCCAGGGAGCTGACAAAACGTTATTCATTTAGTGTGTATATATATATATGCGAAATATCATCAAACACGCCAGGGAGCTGACAAAACGTTATTCATTTAGTTTAAATATATATATGCGAAATATCATCAGACACGCCAGGGAGATGACAAAACGTTATTCATTTAGTGTATATATATATATATATATGCGAAATATCATCAGACACGCCAGGGAGATGACAAAACGTTATTCATTTAGTGTATATATATATATGCGAAATATCATCAAACACGCCAGGGAGCTGACAAAACGTTATTCATTTAGTTTAAATATATATGCGAAATATCATCAGACACGCCAGGGAGATGACAAAACGTTATTCATTTAGTGTATATATATATATATATAGATGCGAAATATCATCAAACACGCCAGGGAGCTGACAAAACGTTATTCATTTAGTTTAAATATATATGCGAAATATCATCAGACACGCCAGGGAGATAACAAAACGTTATTCATTTAGTGTATATATATAGATGCGAAATATCATCAAACACGCCAGGGAGCTGACAAAACGTTATTCATTTAGTTTAAATATATATGCGAAATATCATCAGACACGCCAGGGAGATGACAAAACGTTATTCATTTAGTGTATATATATATATGCGAAATATCATCAAACACGCCAGGGAGCTGACAAAACTTTATTCATTTAGTGTGTATATATATATATATGCGAAATATCATCAAACACGCCAGGGAGCTGACAAAACGTTATTCATTTAGTTTAAATATATATATGCGAAATATCATCAGACACGCCAGGGAGATGACAAAACATTATTCATTTAGTGTATATATATATATATGCGAAATATCATCAAACACGCCAGGGAGCTGACAAAACGTTATTCATTTAGTGTATATATATATGCGAAATATCATCAGACACGCCAGGGAGCTGACAAAACGTTATTCATTTAGTTTAAATATATATGCGAAATATCATCAGACACGCCAGGGAGATGACAAAACGTTATTCATTTAGTGTATATATATATATATATATATGCGAAATATCATCAGACACGCCAGGGAGATGACAAAACGTTATTCATTTAGTTTAAATATATATGCGAAATATCATCAGACACGCCAGGGAGATGACAAAACGTTATTCATTTAGTGTATATATATATATATATGCGAAATATCATCAGACACGCCAGGGAGATGACAAAACGTTATTCATTTAGTGTATATATATATATGCGAAATATCATCAAACACGCCAGGGAGCTGACAAAACGTTATTCATTTAGTTTAAATATATATGCGAAATATCATCAGACACGCCAGGGAGATGACAAAACGTTATTCATTTAGTGTACAGTATATATATATATATATATATATATATGCGAAATATTATCAGACACGCCAGGGAGATGACAAAATGTTATTCATTTAGTGTATATATATATATATATATATATATGCGAAATATCATCAGACACGCCAGGGAGATGACAAAACGTTATTCATTTAGTGTATATATATGCGAAATATCATCAAACACGCCAGGGAGCTGACAAAACGTTATTCATTTAGTGTATATATATATGCGAAATATCATCAGACACGCCAGGGAGATGACAAAACGTTATTCATTTAGTGTGTATATATATATGCGAAATATCATCAGACACGCCAGGGAGATGACAAAACGTTATTCATTTAGTTTAAATATATATGCGAAATATCATCAGACACGCCAGGGAGATGACAAAACGTTATTCATTTAGTGTATATATATATATATATATATATATGCGAAATATCATCAGACACGCCAGGGAGATGACAAAACGTTATTCATTTAGTTTAAATATATATGCGAAATATCATCAGACACGCCAGGGAGATGACAAAACGTTATTCATTTAGTGTATATATATATATGCGAAATATCATCAAACACGCCAGGGAGCTGACAAAACGTTATTCATTTAGTTTAAATATATATGCGAAATATCATCAGACACGCCAGGGAGATGACAAAACGTTATTCATTTAGTGTATATATATATATATATATGCGAAATATCATCAAACACGCCAGGGAGCTGACAAAACGTTATTCATTTAGTTTAAATATATATGGGAAATATCATCAGACACGCCAGGGAGATGACAAAACGTTATTCATTTAGTGTACACTCACCGGCCACTTTATTAGGTACCCCATGCTAGTAACGGGTTGGACCCCCTTTTGCCTTCAGAACTGCCTCAATTCTTCGTGGCATAGATTCAACAAGGTGCTGGAAGCATTCCTCAGGGAGTTTGGTCCATATTGACATGATGGCATCACACAGTTGCCGCAGATTTGTCGGCTGCACATCCATGATGCGAATCTCCCGTTCCACCACATCCCAAAGATGCTCTATTGGATTGAGATCTGGTGACTGTGGAGGCCATTTGAGTACAGCGAACTCATTGTCATGTTCAAGAAACCAGTCTGAGATGATTCCAGCTTTATGACATGGCGCATTATCCTGCTGAAAGTAGCCATCAGAAGTTGGGTACATTGTGGTCATAAAGGGATGGACATGGTCAGCAACAATACTCAGGTAGGCTGTGGCGTTGCAACGATGCTCAATTGGTACCAAGGGGCCCAAAGAGTGCCAAGAAAATATTCCCCACACCATGACACCACCACCACCAGCCTGAACCGTTGATACAAGGCAGGATGGATCCATGCTTTCATGTTGTAGACGCCAAATTCTGACCCTACCATCCGAATGTCGCAGCAGAAATCGAGACTCATCAGACCAGGCAACGTTTTTCCAATCTTCTATTGTCCAATTTCGATGAGCTTGTGCAAATTGTAGCCTCAGTTTCCTGTTCTTAGCTGAAAGGAGTGGCACCCGGTGTGGTCTTCTGCTGCTGTAGCCCATCTGCCTCAAAGTTCGACGTACTGTGCGTTCAGAGATGCTCTTCTGCCCACCTTGGTTGTAACGGGTGGTTATTTGAGTCACTGTTGCCCTTCTATCAGCTCGAACCAGTCTGGCCATTCTCCTCTGACCTCTGGCATCAACAAGGCATTTCCGCCCACAGAACTGCCGCTCACTGGATGTTTTTTCTTTTTCGGACCATTCTCTGTAAACCCTAGAGATGGTTGTGCGTGAAAATCCCAGTAGATTAGCAGTTTCTGAAATACTCAGACCAGCCCTTCTGGCACCAACAATCATGCCACGTTCAAAGTCACTCAGATCACCTTTCTTCCCCATACTGATGCTCGGTTTGAACTGCAGGAGATTGTCTTGACCATGTCTACATGCCTAAATGCACTGAGTTGCCGCCATGTGATTGGCTGCTTAGAAATTAAGTGTTAAGGAGCAGTTGCACAGGTGTACCTAATAAAGTGGCCGGTGAGTGTATATATATATATGCGAAATATCATCAGACACGCCAGGGAGATGACAAAATGTTATTAATTTAGTGTATATATATATATATATGCGAAATATCATCAGACACGCCAGGGAGATGACAAAACGTTATTCATTTAGTGTATATATATGCGAAATATCATCAGACACGCCAGGGAGATGACAAAACGTTATTCATTTAGTGTATATATATGCGAAATATCATCAGACACGCCAGGGAGATGACAAAACGTTATTCATTTAGTGTATATATATATATGCGAAATATCATCAAACACGCCAGGGAGCTGACAAAACGTTATTCATTTAGTGTATATATATATGCGAAATATCATCAGACACGCCAGGGAGATGACAAAACGTTATCCATTTAGTGTGTATATATATGCGAAATATCATCAGACACGCCAGGGAGATGACAAAACGTTATTCATTTAGTTTAAATATATATGCGAAATATCATCAGACACGCCAGGGAGATGACAAAACGTTATTCATTTAGTGTATATATATATATATGCGAAATATCATCAGACACGCCAGGGAGATGACAAAACGTTATTCATTTAGTTTAAATATATATGCGAAATATCATCAGACACGCCAGGGAGATGACAAAACGTTATTCATTTAGTGTATATATATATATGCGAAATATCATCAAACACGCCAGGGAGCTGACAAAACGTTATTCATTTAGTTTAAATATATATGCGAAATATCATCAGACACGCCAGGGAGATGACAAAACGTTATTCATTTAGTGTATATATATATATATATGCGAAATATCATCAAACACGCCAGGGAGCTGACAAAACGTTATTCATTTAGTTTAAATATATATGCGAAATATCATCAGACACGCCAGGGAGATGACAAAACGTTATTGATTTAGTGTATATATATATATATGCGAAATATCATCAAACACGCCAGGGAGCTGACAAAACGTTATTCATTTAGTTTAAATATATATGCAAAATATCATCAGACACGCCAGGGAGATGACAAAACGTTATTCATTTAGTGTATATATATATATATATATATGCGAAATATCATCAGACACGCCAGGGAGATGACGAAACGTTATTCATTTAGTGTATATATATACATATATATGCGAAATATCATCAGACACGCCAGGGAGATGACAAAACGTTATTCATTTAGTTTAAATATATATGCGAAATATCATCAGACACGCCAGGGAAATGACAAAACGTTATTCATTTAGTGTATATATATATATATGCGAAATATCATCAGACACGCCAGGGAGATGACAAAACGTTATTCATTTAGTTTAAATATATATGCAAAATATCATCAGACACGCCAGGGAGATGACAAAACGTTATTCATTTAGTGTATATATATATATGCGAAATATCATCAAACACGCCAGGGAGCTGACAAAACGTTATTCATTTAGTTTAAATATATATGCGAAATATCATCAGACACGCCAGGGAGATGACAAAACGTTATTCATTTAGTGTATATATATATATATATATATATATATATATATATATATATATATATATATATGCGAAATATCATCAAACACGCCAGGGAGCTGACAAAACGTTATTCATTTAGTTTAAATATATATGCGAAATATCATCAGACACGCCAGGGAGATGACAAAACGTTATTCATTTAGTGTATATATATATATATGCGAAATATCATCAAACACGCCAGGGAGCTGACAAAACGTTATTCATTTAGTGTATATATATATATGCGAAATATCATCAGACACGCCAGGGAGATGACAAAACGTTATTCATTTAGTGTATATATATATATGCGAAATATCATCAGACACGCCAGGGAGCTGACAAAACGTTATTCATTTAGTTTAAATATATATGCGAAATATCATCAGACACGCCAGGGAGATGACAAAACGTTATTCATTTAGTGTATATATATATATGCGAAATATCATCAGACACGCCAGGGAGCTGACAAAACGTTATTCATTTAGTTTAAATATATATGCGAAATATCATCAGACACGCCAGGGAGATGACAAAACGTTATTCATTTAGTGTATATATATATATATATATATATATATATATATATATATATATATATATGCGAAATATCATCAAACACGCCAGGGAGCTGACAAAACGTTATTCATTTAGTTTAAGTATATATGCGAAATATCATCAGACACGCCAGGGAGATGACAAAACGTTATTCATTTAGTGTATATATATATATATGCGAAATATCATCAAACACGCCAGGGAGCTGACAAAACGTTATTCATTTAGTTTAAATATATATGCGAAATATCATCAGACACGCCAGGGAGATGACAAAACGTTATTCATTTAGTGTATATATATATATGCGAAATATCATCAGACACGCCAGGGAGATGACAAAACGTTATTCATTTAGTGTATATATATATATATGCGAAATATCATCAGACACGCCAGGGAGATGACAAAACGTTATTCATTTAGTGTATATATATGCGAAATATCATCAGACACGCCAGGGAGATGACAAAACGTTATTCATTTAGTGTATATATATGCGAAATATCATCGGACACGCCAGGGAGATGACAAAACGTTATTCATTTAGTGTATATATATGCGAAATATCATCAGACACGCCAGGGAGATGATAAAACGTTATTCATTTAGTGTATATATATATGCGAAATATCATCAGACACGCCAGGGAGATGACAAAACGTTATTCATTTAGTGTATATATATATATATGCGAAATATCATCAGACACGCCAGGGAGATGACAAAACGTTATTCATTTAATGTATATATATGCAAGATATCATCAGACACGCCAGGGAGATGACAAAACGTTATTCATTTAGTGTATATATATATATATATATATGCGAAATATCATCAGACACGCCAGGGAGATGACAAAACGTTATTCATTTAGTGTATATATATGCGAAATATCATCAGACACGCCAGGGAGATGACAAAACGTTATTCATTTAGTGTATATATATATGCGAAATATCATCAGACACGCCAGGGAGATGACAAAACGTTATTCATTTAGTGTATATATATATGCGAAATATCATCAGACACGCCAGGGAGATGACAAAACGTTATTCATTTAGTGTATATATATGCAAAATATCATCAGACACGCCAGGGAGATGACAAAACGTTATTCATTTAGTGTATATATATGCAAAATATCATCAGACACGCCAGGGAGATGACAAAACGTTATTCATTTAGTGTATATATATATATGCGAAATATCATCAGACACGCCAGGGAGATGACAAAACGTTATTCATTTAGTGTATATATATATGCGAAATATCATCAGACACGCCAGGGAGATGACAAAACGTTATTCATTTAGTGTGTATATATATATATATATATATGCGAAATATCATCAGACACGCCAGGGAGATGACAAAACGTTATTCATTTAGTGTATATATATATGCGAAATATCATCAGACACGCCAGGGAGATGACAAAACGTTATTCATTTAGTGTATATATATATGCGAAATATCATCAGACACGCCAGGGAGATGACAAAACGTTATTCATTTAGTGTATATATATGCAAAATATCATCAGACACGCCAGGGAGATGACAAAACGTTATTCATTTAGTGTATATATATGCAAAATATCATCAGACACGCCAGGGAGATGACAAAACGTTATTCATTTAGTGTATATATATATATATGCGAAATATCATCAGACATGCCAGGGAGATGACAAAACGTTATTCATTTAGTGTATATATATATGCGAAATATCATCAGACACGCCAGGGAGATGACAAAACGTTATTCATTTAGTGTGTATATATATATATATATATATATGCGAAATATCATCAGACACGCCAGGGAGATGACAAAACGTTATTCGGTAACACTTTAGAATACTGTATCTTACTTACTGTATAATTAATAAGGAATTATTGACAAACTAAAAGGTGATTCTTCATTAACTACTTCTTCACTACTGTTAACTACTAAGAAAGATCTGTTAACTAATCAGTATGTAATATAATTTTCTGATTGTGTTAAGTATCAGTTAGTTAATCAATAACTAATGAATTCTGTCATACCTCCTGAAGAACTACTACTAATTATCTACTAATTAAGGTTCAAGAAAAATAACTAAGAAGTAACTACTGAACAGTCATACAAAACTAACCTCAGATTATTTGTATATTTTATATACAGTACTGTGTGTGTCTGTTTTCCTCAGCATAGAATGCCATTGAGTAAATTCATGTATTTGAGGCAACGACTGAGGGAAACTGAAAATATAGGGAACTTATTAGTAATTAATAAATAACTATCAAATAATTCTGCAGGAATTACTTAGAACCTGGAACAGTATTCTAAAGTGACAATAGAGGGAACCCATTAGTAATTAATAAAGAACTATCAAATAATTATCCAGGAATTAGGCTACTAATAATCTGAAACAGTCTTCTAAAGTGAAAATATAAGGAACTTATTAGTAATTAATAAATAACTATTAGATAGTTCTTCAGGAATTACTTAGAACCTGGAACAGTATTCTAAAGTGACAATATAGGGAACCCATTAGTAATTAATAAATAATTATCAAATAATTATCCAGAAATTAGGCTATGTATAATCTGAAACAGTCTTCTAAAGTGAAAATATAAGGAACTTATTAGTAATTAATAAATAATTATTATATAATCCTTCAGGAATTACTTAGAACCTGGAACAGTATTCTAAAGTGACAATATAGGGAACCCATTGGTAATTAATAAATAATTATCAAATAATTATCCAGGAATTAGGCTACGTATAATCTGAAACAGTCTTCTAAAGTGAAAATATAAGGAAGTTATTAGTAATTAATAAAGAATTATCAAATAATTATCCAGAAATTAGGCTACGTATAATCTGAAACAGTCTTCTAAAGTGAAAATATAAGGAAGTTATTAGTAATTAATAAAGAATTATCAAATAATTATCCAGGAATTAGGCTACGTATAACCTGAAACAGTCTTCTAAAGTGAAAATATAAGGAAGTTATTAGTAATTAATAAAGAATTATCAAATAATTATCCAGAAATTAGGCTACGTATAATCTGAAACAGTCTTCTAAAGTGAAAATATAAGGAAGTTATTAGTAATTAATAAAGAATTATCAAATAATTATCCAGGAATTAGGCTACGTATAACCTGAAACAGTCTTCTAAAGTGAAAATATAAGGAAGTTATTAGTAATTAATAAAGAATTATCAAATAATTATCCAGGAATTAGGCTACGTATAACCTGAAACAGTCTTCTAAAGTGAAAATATAAGGAAGTTATTAGTAATTAATAAAGAATTATCAAATAATTATCCAGAAATTAGGCTACGTATAACCTGAAACAGTCTTCTAAAGTGAAAATATAAGGAAGTTATTAGTAATTAATAAAGAATTATCAAATAATTATCCAGAAATTAGGCTACGTATAATCTGAAACAGTCTTCTAAAGTGAAAATATAAGGAACTTATTTAGTAATTAATAAATAATTATTATATAGTCCTTCAGGAATTACTTAGAACCTGGAACAGTATTCTAAAGTGACAATATAGGGAACCCATTAGTAATTAATTAGTAAAGAATTACCACATTAGTAAAGAATTACCACATACTGTAAAATTACTGTAAAAAAAAAAAATATATTAACGTATTCATCTAAACCTTTGTAAAATACACGACAATTATTTGTTCACATGATATCTTCCTTTATTTCAGATGAGAAAGATTTTTAATACAGCAAAAAATGTATTTCGTTTTAGTATAATACTGCCTACATTTAAACTCGTTTAACAAACATTTTAGAATTTTAGAAAAGAAGTTTAAAATGTATAAGAACTAAGTATAATAATAAGATGTAATATACATTATGATAAGTTTTTCTAATGAAATAAAAAGTTTGCTTATTTGCAGATCATATTCTATAGGTAAATGTCAGCACTTATCTTTCTTATTAGTGCTGAAGAATGACACACTGACTACTGTGTGTGACTGTTCATTACTTCATAGTTATTTTTGTTGAACCTTAATAGATAATTAGTAGTAGTTCTTCAGGAGGTATGACAGAATTCATTAGCTATTGATTAACTAACTGATACTTAACACAATCATACAATTATATTACATACTGATTAGTTAACACATCTTCCTTAGTAGTTAACAGTAGTGACTTAAGTATTAATAAATAATTACCTATTAGTTCTTCAGTAATTCCTTATTAGTTATGCAGTAAGTAAGATACAGTATTGTAAAGTGTTACCGGTTATTCATTTAGTACATATATACGAAATATCATCAGACACGCCAGGGAGCTGACAAAAGGTTATTCATTTAGTACATATATATATATATATCCGCTCTGGAGAAAACTGTGATGTCATCGTCCAGCTCAGTTCAGTTCGCATATAATGGTGTCGATGCAGGCAGATCAATATTGTTAAATATTAAATATTAAATTTAATGTCCCCAACTGAGCAAGCCAAGCCAATGGTAACAAAGGTGGGAAAAGGCAAGGAGCCACCAGTGTCACCAGTCCATCAGCGCAGAAGGGAGAAAAAAGCCTTGGGACTCAGACTCGGTCTCAGTTCTCCTCTGGCCAACAGTGTGTGATCATGATTCAGGAGCAGAATGCATTTATAGTGTCTTTATCTCCTGATTGAGGAGCATTATGCATTAATATGCGTCTATGTGTCTGTATCTCCTGGCACTGGGCACAGAGGATTACATCATCCTCTCTCACTCAGACAGAAAGAGGGAAGCGACCTTGTACTGGACAGATCATAGTTTGTACATTTAATTTAGATTTAGATTGACAAACCCAGCACCTAAACTTGAACAATTAAAGTAATCTGGCAGTGTTGTTGTTTGAATTATTGGTAACACTTTACAATAAGGTTAATTGGTTAATATTAGTTCATGTAATTACTAACATGAACTAACCATGAGCAATACATTAGTTACAGTATTAATCTTTGTTGATGTTAGTTAATACAAATCCAACTGTTCATTGTTTGATCATGTTAGTTCATGATAAATTAACTAATGTTATTAATATACACATGGCGGCAAATGTCAGTGGTGGATAGCGCCCCCTGCCTTTGACACACACACACACGCACGCCGCTGGGCCAATGGGTGGCCCTTACAGAGACTTACGTTTTAATTATTCTTCCCATTAACACGATTATATTTATTAAGTCTGATGTACGGATGGGAATGGAGGCAGGATTTATCCCGTGAGCAGTGTAATAGCTCAGCCACAGCCTCGGTGCCTCATTCTTTCTCAATTACCCACCAAACTCATGTGACGTTTTAGAGCAGGGCTCCTCAAACCGGCCTTGGAACACACACACACTTCACACACACTTCAGAGGGTCCGACCACACCGATAAACACAGGTATTATCAAATTCGGACCAGTTTTGAACTTGACTAATATAAGTGAACATCATAAGTTATTTTTTATGAGAGCAAATGAATTGAAGACTCACCCATCAATGAGTGCTGCCTTTGCTGTGTGTGTCTTTCCTGCCTTACTCTCGTCTGGATCGTACCACTGGGAGAGATGAAACCTGTCCTCTGGGATCGGGACCGCACGGTTCTCTCCATGAAGGAGGACTCGCCAGAAGTTCTCGAGTCCCTCGCCTCAAACAGAACATACAATATATATTACAATTTAGGCTAAAATCATAACATGAATAAATAGTAAAACAGTCAATTGTTCACAGTTACCTCCAGGAAAATGGCATCCAATGCCAACAACAGCGATTTCTACATCATCATCCATCATGATTCAAATGTCGTGTGTGCAAAATACATTTGATTTTTCAATCTATAGACAGAAAAAACAAACACTGAGGTAGATAAATAAATATTCATCCATGGCATTTCATATTTTGGCTTTCCTCTACCTTTATGCTTTTCTTTCAGGAGAAAAAAAATTTAAATAAAGGGGTAATTTTTTTTAATAATTTTTAGCCAGGGACCTCTCAAAAAATGTCCTGTATAATGTCCTGTATAACCCAAAAATCTGAAAATATGATAAAATGGAATCTAATTTGAGATATGGCTATTGAATAAATTAAGGTTAAAAAGCTTTTTAAAAGTAGAAATAGAATCCACTGTATATGAAACATTTAAAAAATATATGTTATACTCATTGTTTTAATCACAAATAAAATATATATTGATAAGCTGAAGCTGTCTATAATTTTCTTTTGTTAAATTGTTTTTCAATTTGGCTCAGAGAACGAGAAGAAAATATAAACCAAATTAACTGGAAAAAATTTACTTACCTGGATATTAATGTTGAACCTGGTCTTGTTGAAAATGCTTCCATGATGCTGAATCTGCCCAGTATTTATTTACTGTAGTTATAGGAGGAGTCAACATAAAAATGAGCAAATGATTGACTAATAGAACATTTCATATTGCATAAATCATTTTCTGTTGTTCAGCTCAAGATGACACAGTTCCTTAAGAAAATTCCTCTGACCACAAATCAGTGTCTTATGCAAGATGCTGTCATTTACACGAATAGATAGTTGACCACTTTTTATCACATGTTTGATATTTAGAAATAACCCAACTAAATTCAGCTTTGACTAAACAGACAAATTAGTTATTGAATCCAAAAACTCGAAAAATTCGAAATTGGGTGTTACGTTTGATATCAATCTTTGACAATACTTTGACAATCATATTTCCAATGTTTCCATAGAACTGTAGATAAACTAAGCCATATCTTTGGCCAGAGGAGACCTGATACAACTGAGCCTGTTTGGGTCATAATGGATGGATTTTGCAACATCAACACTGTGATTAATGATGACACTCTGGTCTTTATTGTACTGAATATGAATTTGAATAATTGATTACTATTTTCCTGTTCATTACTGTGAAGCTGCTTTAAGACAGTCTGTTCATTATAAAACATTATAGAAATAAAGGTGAGTTGACATGCTTGTCTGTCTCTGATACTGAATAACTTATTCATAAATTCATGACATTGCAGAACATTAATCTAATAACACATCACAGCAATCCAGTCTCAATACGCTTCAGAATGCAGCAGCTAGAGTGATTACTTAAACGAAGAAATATGATCATATCAGACAATACTATTGTCTACATTGGCTACCTGTCAGGTTTTGTATTAAATTTCTGATAATCATCAAAGCTTTGAATGGTCTATTCCCTCAGTACTTATGCTGGCTTCTATTGTGCTTTAATCCAGTCAGGGTTGGTTGAAGAGAAAGGAGCGAGGATTCAACTGCAGGAATGAAGGGCTTTGATTAATAATAAAAAAATAAAACAAAATACAAACAAAAACTCCCCCGTAGAGGAAAGGACACTGGCAGCTCGAGTTGACAAATATTTGGGTGCACATACATTTTGTGCTAGTGCACCTAAATAAAAAAGTTAGGCGCACCAGTGCAACCAAGGCAAAACGTTAGTCTGGAGCCCTGAATATAAAACTTGCGTCTACAAACTCTTAAACATATTATAACATCATATCAAAGGATTTTGACTAATCATCATACTTCATACCTGAAAAGGGGAAGAAGAAGAAAATCACAGAAAAGTTTCTCCACTGCAAGCTTTAAAGGTACAATATGTAAGCATTTTGTTATAAAGTATCCAAAAATCACTTGCACAATGTGATATATTTCCTGCAGTTGTGTACTTACAATATCCCAAAAGTCTCAAAAGATTTTTTATTTCAGAGAAATTCCAATTTTAAATAAGTGGCCGTCCCGGAAAAAAATTTCGCCTGTCAATGACGCAATATCCGCGCTATCCTCGGTTTCCGCTCGTACGGCCATAGCCATGACGTAACCATGGCGACAGACGTGGACAACTGCGTAGTGAGTAACGTTTAACGGCACACTGTTCTTGTTTCGTTCAAACATTATAGACCATGGCAAGCAGACTTTGGGACAAAAAAGGAGAACTGGAATGAGGATCAATATCGGCGTGGCGTTTTCGAGATGCTGAGAGCTAGCGTCCCCGGCTAACTTCCACTCGACAGAGAGCTAGCGTCCGCGGCTGACTTCCACTCGACAGAGAGCTAGCGTCCGCGGCTAACTTCCACTCGACAGAGAGCTAGCGTCCGCGGCTGACTTCCACTCGACAGAGAGCTAGCGTCCGCGGCTGACTTCCACTCGACAGAGAGCTAGCGTCCGCGGCTGACTTCCACTCGACAGAGAGCTAGCGTCCGCGGCTGACTTCCTCTCGACAGAGAGCTAGCGTCCGCGGCTGACTTCCTCTCGACAGAGAGCTAGCGTCCGCGGCTGACTTCCACTCGACAGAGAGCTAGCGTCCGTGACTGACTTCCACTCGACAGAGAGCTAGCGTCCGCGGCTGACTTCCACTCGACAGAGAGCTAGCGTCCGCGGCTGACTTCCACTCGACAGAGAGCTAGCGTCCGCGGCTGACTTCCACTCGACAGTGAGCTAGCGTCCACGGCTAACTTCCACTCGACAGTGAGCTAGCGTCCGCGGCTAACTTCCACTCGACAGAGAGCTAGCGTCCGCGGCTAACTTGGACTCGACAGTGAGCTAGCGTCCGCGGCTAACTTCCACTCGACAGAGAGCTAGCGTCCGCGGCTAACTTGGACTCGACAGAGCTTCACGAGTCACGACTCGACAGCTTTATTAGACAGGTGAGCAAATGTCCATAAAACAAATCAATGTTATATACCATTAGCTCAACATGATGAAATGTTAGAATATGATCCGTATGTTATTCTAATGTTGATCTAGCTTACTGCTAGTTTCATTTAGCAAATGAACTAACACATAGAATAACATTATAACTTTCAACACACTGAAATGCAGTTTAGTGTGATAGTGTAACGTTAGACCAAGTGAAACAGCGCTACGTTCCCTCACAAGTTTAATTCGTCTAATAAACTGACGTAAGTAATCCGGCACTTGCGGGTAGTTCGGTAGAATTAAATATCCTTATTCCTTTATATCCGCGGGACTCACGTGTGATATCTGTCTCTCATTAGCAATCGCTCATGCTTCATACCACTGTAATGTTAAAAACATGAATGTTTCACTCATCCACAAACATTATTAGATCCATCAGCTTATCACTGCATCATCAATATACGCCTGTGCTATTGTAATAGGTTAGCGACCCCTAGCGGCGAAAAAATTACATATTGTATGTTTAAGTAGAATGGAGAAATCCTGCGAGCTCTCCCCCTAGTGTTCACACAGACCAGAACAATCGATCATCCAACTTATCGGGCCAATTAACTGATCACAGATAAACTTAGAATAATGATAAACTACATATTTATATTTTATAGACTTTTCTACATATTCAAAATAGTGAGTATCAGGGCCGTGCACAGACCTTTAGAGGGGCATGTGTTGAAAATTAAAAAGGGCACCCTCTCACTTTTCTTTTATATAACATTTAGTAAAACTACATAAAAGAAAGAAAATTCAGTAACACAAAATAATAGTCTCAAAAGCTTTAGATTTATTCACTATTAATAACAACCATAATAATAATATAGATAATATAAAAGGCTAAATCCCTAAGAAAAACATGTTTTACTACATTTATACATGTGAAGATGAGCAGAGAGTATAGATTACTATCAAAAACGTGCATATTAACACCCTTGAATTAACCATAATTTAATATTATTGCCATAATGTGTTTAAATGATTAAATGCAGCAATCATAAATCAAAGAAGAAATTTCTTAGAAATATTAGGTGACGAGGATCACTCAGTCAGTCGCTTTGAGTTTCAGTACGAAACAGGATTATCATTGTTATTGATTATCAATCACACTTATGATTTTCATTTTCCAATGGTAAAAAAAAAAAATTATATGTTGTTACAATTTTACAAAAGTCAAACTCAAATGCAGTCACAGGGTTTTTGACCAGCGAATGTGTGCAAATGTGCGTCCGTCATTAAAACGGTGCCGGTGGCATCATATTACATTTTCATCAACAGGTTACAATCTAGTTTGTTGTAGCTATATGGGCGCTCAGTTTTTCCTGTTGTAGCAAAATACATTTGGCCAAAATCTCATTTTATAAAAGATGAAATGCTAGGCTACTGTATGCAGTACAGTATGCACAGTATATTGGCTATGTATTGGCTATGACTAGATGGCAAATGCTAGACTTCTCTCTCAGGTCCCGCATGTCTCAGTCAGACATCAAATAAATAAAATTTGAGCCTTTATAGACATAGTGTTTAGTACTTATTCAAACAACAAGATATTTGTTTACCCTTGCAAAACTTCGTTCAGCTGCTGTCTGCTGTGCGGCTGCTGCAGAGCTTCAGTCACGATAGAGGGGCGGAGTTATGAGATAGAGGGGCGGAGTTATGAGATAGAGGGGTGGAGTTATCAGGTTTACAAGATTTGCACAAGCTTTGAACTTTCATTGGCTAAACATTTGTAAAACAGACCAACATACATAAAGTGTGACCAATAGCATTGATTTATTAAAAAAAAAAAATTTATTTAAAAAACACCACCAAAAAAAAGGGCACTTCGGGTGTGTAAGGGCAAAAAGGGCATGTGCTCTGCACAGGTTGAGCCCTACCTGTGCACTTGCCTGGTGAGTATATATATACATTCGCTCCGAACAGGCACACAGATACACAGACCACACAGACACACAGACACAGACACACAGGCACAGACACACAGACACAGACACACAGACACACACACACACACACACACACACACACACACACACACACACACACACAGACAGACACCCACACACACAGACACAGACACACAGACACAGGCACACAGACACACACACACACACAGACACACAGCCACAGACACAGGCACACAGACACACACACACACACACACACACACACACACACAGACAGACACACACACACACACACACAGACACACATACACACAGACACACACACAGACACAGACACACACACACACACACAGACACAGACACAGACACACAGCCACAGGCACACAGACACACAGCCACAGACACAGGCACACAGACACACAGACACACAGACAGACAGACACAGACACACAGACACAGACACACAGACACAGACACACAGCCACAGACACAGGCACACAGACACAGACACACAGACACAGACACACACACACAGACACACATACACACAGACACACAGACACAGACAGACAGGCACACAGACACACAGACACAGACAGACACAGACACAGACACACAGCCACAGACACAGGCACACAGACACACAGCCACAGACACAGGCACACAGACACACAGACACAGGCACACAGACACACATACACACAGGCACACAGACACAGACACACAGACACAGACACACAGGCACACAGACACAGACACACAGACACACAGCCACAGACACACAGCCACAGACACACAGACACAGACACACAGACACAGGCACACAGCCACAGAAACAGGCACACAGAAACAGGCACACAGACACAGACACACAGACACAGACACACAGACACAGGCACACAGACACACACACATACACACAGACACAGACACATAGACACAGACACACAGACACAGACACACAGACACAGGCACAGGCACACAGACACACAGACACAGCCACAGACACACAGACACAGAGCCACAGACACACAGCCACAGACACACAGACACAGACACACAGACACAGGCACAGGCACACAGACACAGACACACAGACACAGCCACAGACACACAGCCACAGGCACACAGACACATACACACAGACACAGACACACAGACACAGACACACAGCCACAGACACACAGACACAGACACACAGACACAGACACACACACACAGACACAGACAGACACAGACACACAGACACAGACACACAGACACAGACACACAGACACACAGACACAGACACACAGACACAGACACACATACACAGACACACAGACACAGGCACACAGACACAGACACACATACACAGACACACAGACACAGGCACACAGACACAGGCACACAGACACAGACACACAGACACAGACACACAGACACACAGACACAGGCACACAGACACACACACATACACACAGACACAGACACATAGACACAGACACACAGACACAGACACACAGCCACAGACACACAGACACAGACACACAGACACAGGCACAGGCACACAGACACAGACACACAGACACAGCCACAGACACACAGACACACAGCCACAGACACAGACACACAGACACAGGCACAGGCACAGACACACAGCCACAGGCACACAGACACATACACACAGACACACAGACACACAGACACAGACACAGACACACAGCCACAGACACACAGACACAGACACACACACACAGACACAGGCACACAGACACAGACACACACACAGACACAGGCACACAGACACACAGACACACAGACACACAGCCACAGACACACATACACACAGACACAGGCACACAGACACAGACACACAGGCACACAGACACAGACACACAGACACAGCCACAGACACACAGACACAGAGCCACAGACACACAGCCACAGACACAGACACACAGACACACAGACACAGCCACAGACACACAGCCACAGGCACACAGACACATACACACAGACACAGACACACAGCCACAGACACACAGACACAGACACACACACACAGACACAGGCACACAGACACAGACACACACACAGACACAGGCACACAGACACACAGACACACAGCCACAGACACACATACACACACACACAGACACAGACACACAGGCACACAGACACAGACACACAGGCACACAGACACAGACACAGACACACAGACACAGACACAGACGCACAGACACAGACACACAGACACACAGACACAGACACACAGCCACAGACACAGGCACACAGACACAGACACACAGCCACAGACACACAGACACACAGGCACACAGACACAGGCACACAGACACAGACACACAGACACACAGACACACAGCCACAGACACACAGACACAGGCACACAGACACAGGCACACAGACACAGACACACAGACACACAGACACACAGACACACAGACACACAGACACACAGCCACAGACACACAGACACAGGCACACAGACACACATACACACACACACACAGACACAGACACACAGCCACAGACACACAGACACAGACACACAGACACACAGGCACAGACACAGCCACAGACACACAGACACAGACACAGACACACAGACACAGACACACAGACACACAGACACAGACACAGGCACACAGACACACATACACACAGACACAGACACACAGACACAGGCACACAGACACACAGACACAGACACACATACACACAGACACAGAGACACAGACACACAGCCACAGACACACAGCCACAGACACACAGACACAGACACACAGACACAGGCACACAGACACAGACACACATACACACAGACACACAGACACAGACACAGACACACAGACACAGACACACAGACACACAGACACAGGCACACATACACACAGACACAGAGACACAGAGACACAGACACACAGCCACAGACACACAGACACACAGACACACAGCAACAGACACAGGCACACAGACACAGACACACATACACACAGACACACAGACACAGACACAGACACACAGACACAGACACACAGACACAGACACACAGACACAGGCACACATACACACAGACACACAGACACAGACACACATACACACAGACACACAGACACAGACACAGACACACAGACACAGACACACAGACACAGACACACAGACACAGGCACACATACACACAGACACAGAGACACAGAGACACAGACACACAGCCACAGACACACAGACACAGGCACACAGACACACAGACACAGACACACATACACACAGACACAGAGACACAGACACACAGCCACAGACACACAGACACAGACACACAGCCACAGGCACACAGACACAGGCACACAGACACAGACACACATACACACAGACACACAGACACAGACACAGACACACAGACACAGACACACAGACACAGACACACAGACACAGGCACACATACACACAGACACAGAGACACAGAGACACAGACACACAGCCACAGACACACAGACACACAGACACACAGCAACAGACACAGGCACACAGACACAGACACACAGCCACAGACACACATACACACACACAGACACAGACACACAGACACAGACACACAGCCACAGACACACAGACACAGACACACATACACACAGACACAGAGACACAGACACACAGCCACAGACACACATACACACAGCCACAGACACAGGCACACAGACACAGACACACAGCCACAGACACACATACACACAGACACAGACACAGACACACAGCCACAGACACAGACACAGACACACATACACACAGACACAGACACACAGCCACAGGCACACAGACACAGACACAGGCACACAGACACAGACACACAGACACAGACACAGACACACTCACACAGGCACAGACACACAGACACAGACACAGACACACTCACACAGGCACAGACACACAGGCACAGACACACAGACACACAGCCACAGACACAGGCACAGGCACACAGACACACAGACACAGACACACAGACACACTCACACAGGCACAGACACACAGGCACAGACACACACACACAGACACACAGCCACAGACACACAGACACAGACACACAGACACACAGCCACAGACACAGGCACAGGCACACAGACACACACACAGACACAGACACACACACACACAGCCACATACACAGGTACAGGCACACAGACACAGACACACAGCCACAGACACACAGACACAGACACACAGACACAGACACACAGACACACAGCCACAGGCACAGGCACACGGACACACAGACACAGACACACAGACACAGACACACAGCCACAGACACACAGCCACAGACACAGGCACACAGACACAGACACACAGCCACAGACACACATACACACAGACACAGACACACAGACACAGACACAGGTACAGGCACACAGACACAGACACACAGACACAGGCACAGGCACACAGACACAGACACACAGACACAGCCACAGACACACAGCCACAGGCACACAGACACATACACACAGACACAGACACACAGACACAGACACACAGCCACAGACACACAGACACAGACACACAGACACAGACACACACACACAGACACAG
Source organism: Semotilus atromaculatus (assembly GCA_031834385.1). Classification (NCBI taxonomy): domain Eukaryota; kingdom Metazoa; phylum Chordata; class Actinopteri; order Cypriniformes; family Leuciscidae; genus Semotilus; species Semotilus atromaculatus. Next base: position 40,853,412 of record JAULUF010000015.1, on the reverse strand, counting down.
ACAGACACAGACACACAGACACAGACACACAGCCACAGAAACAGGCACACAGACACAGACACACAGACACAGACACACATACACAGACACACAGACACAGGCACACAGACACAGACACACAGACACAGGCACACAGACACACATACACACACACACACACAGACACACAGCCACAGACACACAGACACAGACACACAGACACACAGGCACAGACACAGCCACAGACACACAGACACACAGACACAGACACACAGACACACAGACACAGACACAGGCACACAGACACACATACACACAGACACAGACACACAGACACAGGCACACAGACACACAGACACAGACACACATACACACAGACACAGAGACACAGACACACAGCCACAGACACACAGCCACAGACACACAGACACAGACACACAGCCACAGACACACAGACACAGACACACAGCCACAGGCACACAGACACAGGCACACAGACACACAGACACACAGACACAGACACAGACACACATACACACAGACACACAGACACAGACACAGACACACAGACACAGACACACAGACACAGACACACAGACACAGGCACACATACACACAGACACAGAGACACAGAGACACAGACACACAGCCACAGACACACAGACACACAGACACACAGCAACAGACACAGGCACACAGACACAGACACACAGCCACAGACACACATACACACAGACACACAGACACACAGCCACAGACACACAGACACAGACACACATACACACAGACACAGAGACACAGACACACAGCCACAGACAAACAGCCACAGACACACATACACACAGCCACAGACACAGGCACACAGACACAGACACACAGCCACAGACACACATACACACAGACACAGACACACAGACACAGACACACAGACACACAGCCACAGACACAGACACACATACACACAGACACAGACACAGACACACAGCCACAGGCACACAGACACAGACACAGGCACACAGACACAGACACAGACACAGACACACTCACACAGGCACAGACACACAGGCACAGACACACAGACACAGACACACAGCCACAGACACAGGCACAGGCACACAGACACACAGACACAGACACACAGACACAGACACACTCACACAGGCACAGACACACAGGCACAGACACACAGACACAGACACACAGCCACAGACACACAGACACAGACACACAGACACACAGCCACAGACACAGGCACAGGCACACAGACACACACACAGACACAGACACACACACACACAGCCACAGACACAGGTACAGGCACACAGACACAGACACACAGACACAGACACACAGCCACAGACACACAGACACAGACACACAGACACAGACACACAGACACAGACACACAGACACACAGCCACAGGCACAGGCACACGGACACACAGACACAGACACACAGACACACAGCCACAGACACACAGACACAGACACACAGACACACAGCCACAGGCACAGGCACACAGACACACGGACACACAGACACAGACACACAGACACAGACACACAGGCACACAGACACAGACACACAGCCACAGACACAGGCACAGGCACACAGACACAGACACACAGACACACAGACACAGACACACAGACACAGACACACAGACACACAGCCACAGACACAGACACACAGACACACAGCCACAGACACAGACACACAGACACAGACACACAGACACAGGCACAGGCACACAGACACACAGACACAGACACACTCACACAGGCACAGACACACAGGCACACAGACACAGACACACAGACACAGACACACTGAAAAACCCAGACATGAAGTCATATTTTTTTTTAAATGCATGCGCAGAAAACTAGCCACAGTTAAAAACCAGACAACAGTGCAGGTGTTTTTATTCGTACCAAGGCCAAAGGAGTGGCCAAAATAAAAAAGATAACGAGACAAGCACTAATTGGGTATCAGACCACAAGAAAATGTATAAGAACTGTACCCTGGCCATTGTAAGATCAGATGAGTGGCTGACATCTCACTTTGTTGAACTGCTCAATAAAGTTAATTCAGTAACACTTTATTTGAAGGGGTGTGCATAAGACTGACATGACACTGTCATAAACATGACATAACACCTGTCATGAACATGAAGGAGTCTTTATGAATGTTTATGACTGTTGTCATTAAGTGTCATTCGGTAAATTATGACACTTTTAATGCAAAGTTGACATTGTTTAAAATGTCTTTGTTATGACAACTTGACATTACCCAAGACAAAAATGTCTTGATTATGACAACTTGACATTAACAAAGACAGAAATGTCTTTGTTATGACAACTTGACATTAACCAAGAAATCATAACCTGTCAACCTGTCACAACTTTGGCCGTCATGACACCATTATAACTGTGTCATGAATATTACTTGTCCTCAAGTAAAGTGGAACACATTTTACTAGTTATAAAGATGTCATTAAGGGTTATTACACTGTCAAATGCTTTAAGTTTGATAATTAGGTTATGATTTCTTGGTTAATGTCAAGTTGTCATAACAAAGACATTTCTGTCTTTGTTAATGTCAAGTTGTCACAATCAAGACATTTTTGTCTTGGGTAATGTCAAGTTGTCATAACAAAGACATTTTAAACAATGTCAACTTTGCATTAAAAGTGTCATAATTTACCGAATGACACTTAATGACAACAGTCATAAACATTCATAAAGACTCCTTCATGTTCATGACAGGTGTTATGTCATGTTTATGACAGTGTCATGTCAGTCTTATGCACACCCCTTCAAATAAAGTGTTACCGTTAATTCTCCTAAGACCTGAAACTTCGACTCTGAAAGATTTTTGAGACCTGAACCAGACTTTGAAGATTTGACTTGAAGACTTTGAATTTGCCACGACATGATTGGCGCAGCCAGCCAGGAGCAGAAAATTGGAGGAGCAGCCACGGTGGGGGCCCTGGCAGAGATCCCACAAAGCAAAAAGGCCGGCCAAAAATAGAAAGGTAAGCAGATTTTGCTTATATTTTGTTTTGTGTGATCGCTGGCGGAGCTGTCGCCCTGACTGGTAACTATTTTAAATACTAGACTCCACTGTAAAAGAATTTATAAAATAAATGAGAAAGAAGGAAAAAGTCTATGTTTCGGGTCAGAGGGAGAAAAAGCGCATGCATAGTGTGAGTGTGTAAGTGTTTTAAATGCATGAAGTGCATTTGTTTGTCAAGTCAAGTCAAGTCAAATATATTTATATATTTTCACAATACAGATTGTATCAAAGCTGCTTCACAGTATCAATCAAAACAACTTAATGTTTGTTTATTACTGGAAAAAAACACATCCAAGTTTGGTAGAGCTGATCAATGGTATGATTGGTTAATTAATTTGAATATCCCCATTTTTTGTCTGTTTTAACGCAAAGAAGTTGTGTTTGCGTGAGAAGCACGCTGATTTAACGCAAAGAAGTTGCGTTTGCGTGAGAAGCACGCAGTAAATGTATAAAGTGCATTAGCATTATTTGTTTGTTTGTTTGTTTTTATTGAGGGTGAGATGCAACAGGTGCAGTATAAGCAGAGAAAGAGTATTAATTAAATATACATGCAAAGGGTGCATTAATTCAAGGAGGGATTATTGATGAAGTGTTGTTATAAGAACTAATCAAATAAAAATCACAGAAAATAAAAATTTATTATATTTCAGCAAAAGGCTCTCAGGATGGAGATACAGAGAAAGAGTGTCCTCTGTCCAGTCAAGGCGAGTTGTTAGCAAAGCTGAACCATAAATCACCTGTCAAAAAATTGTAGGCATACTGCCAAGAGCGCGTTTGGCCAGTCAATAAATCTAAAACTGTAATAAGTTGCAAGCAGCAGCTATATTTAGACAGGGAGACTGTGTTGATGATTTTCAAAAGGATTCAAACTAAGAGACAAGTAAGAAAAATAATACTAGAAGTTATAAAAATGGAGAAACAAGGCTGTTAAAAATTGAATGGACAATAAAAAGCAAATTAGTGATGTAAAAGTACAAAAGTATAAAAATAAGAGAACGAGAAATATTCCAAGAAATTGGTTTTGCCGCTTGCTGGGCCATTTGCCAGATTGCAAGCGCTATGATCCCGACAGGGAGACGCAGCCTTTGTTAGATCAACATTGAAGGAAACACATTATTTCTCTGTTTGTTATAAAACACGAGTGAAAGAGAGTGACTGAAACCCCGGGGTGTGTGAATGAAGAGTGAATCAAAATAAATATAATAATTTGAGAGGTTAAGTATCAAAAGAAGATAACAAGAAGTGAAAGTATACAGGCAGGCGATCATTTTTTTTTGTTTTTGTTTCACTTTAAGAGTTTAAAAGAAAAGCATAGATGTGGGACAGACTGAGTGAATATGAAAAAGAGAAGCACAGGAGATGGAATAGAATCCGTGAAGAGGAAGAGAGATTAAGACAGGCATCAGAACTGACTAAAGGTATAAGAAATCATTTTTGGCTGGAAAAAGAATTTGTAAATGAGGAAGGACAAAGACAAGAGCTGACTAACAAAAAGAGAGATGAGCTCATGCGACAATTGACAAAAATTACAAACCTCAGTCAACTTGAAACTGAATGGCCTTACCTAGATTGGATTGGAATAGTTAAACAACAGATAAACTATGAAGTCCTGAGACCACATCTGAACAAATTTAACCTTCCTAAATCTGTCCTGCTGGAATCACTGCTGGCCACATCAGAAATAAAATTGGATCCAGTGTGTGTCCCATATTTGAAAAGAAATGCATGGCAATACTGGCCCCAGGGGGTGGGGGGAACAACGATTTTGAATAATATATATATATATAATGATTGGTTCATGCATAAGGCCAGTGAAGTGGGAAAGTGACACAATCTTTGAAATTGTAGGGGCAGGAGAAGTCAGACCAGCGCTAGTGGACGATTGGACACTGGAAAAACTGGTGGTAATGGTTGTGTTGAGGAACAACCCAAGCAGAATTCGGCACCTGTAGATAGAGATAATACAAAACAAAGAAGAATTGGGACAGGTGCCAGTGACTGCTAACAATGTTGCAAGACTGGTCGAACAGGAAAGGCAAGAGGGGGTGTAGAGGAAAAAGACTACTAAATAAAAAAGAAAGAAAAATTCTAATTGATTTATTTGAACCTCTAGCATTAGAAACCTGCACCAAAGAGGAACTTAATATAACAATAACAATGTGGGAGGGCAGTGAGGTGAAATTGACTCCATCTCTTACTTATTTATATACTACAGGAAAGATATCTGCACGTGGCTGGTGGTTTGGGGAAAACATAACCTGGAGCTTCGAGTTAATATACCTGGGGGAGGACATCATTTGGCAGCACAGTACATACAACAGGATAGAAGAAGTGACACCTAAGCCACTGTTTAATGTACCAATACGAACCATTTTGAAGTATCTTAAGAAAACAAAGCAAATACCTGAAGTATTAAGCATTAGTAGAAAATTAAGTGATTGTGCCTTAACTACTTAAGTGGGGTACAAATAACTGGGTGCTAAGACGATGGCTTCGGTGTCACTTCAAGAAGAGTCCCCTGTAGAACAGCTTGCATCACAATATCTGATATGTGGAGATACTACTAAAAACTTGTCAAGAAAGTGGGAAAAAAGGACCCAAAAATTAAATACTAAGTGGCCAGCAGAGGGAATATTTGATTTGGCTATGTGTAGGGAAATGGGAGCCCTGATAAAAAATCATAAAGCCCATGACAAGAGCAAGACAAGAGAGGAGAAAAGGGGGAAAGAACAAGACGTGTTGAGTTTATTTAAAGAAGCTGGAGCCCAGCTGTTCAGGGAACTTAGAGAGAAGGCAGGGAAAAAAGATATCCTGATAGAAACCCCACCCCCTTATGCACCACCCTATGATTTGACTGGCAAGCAGCTGCCACTAGTTGACGCAACAGTGACTATAAAAGGCAAAGTTAATTTTGAGGATGAAGGGCTGAAGAGAGACGAGAAGAAGAAAGGAATGAAGAAGAAAGAAAGATGGAGCAAGAATACAGGATTGAAGAGGCTGCGAGCATGCGTGACACCCAAACTCCATCAAGAAGGGATGCCAGGAGTCAAGGGGGAAGTCAGAGTAGCGACTTAGACATGAAACACCTGACCAGCACTCACAGAAGTCCTACTCTGTCTAACCCATATTACCATGCAAGTCAAGCTCTACAGGAACTTGGAGGAAAAATGGAAAAGGAGATGGAAGCCGACAGCCGACAGATCAGACGTGAACAGGAAGAAATGGAAAGAGAGATACTAATAACTCAAGGAGAGATCCAGCGAGAAGCTGAAGCCATGCGGAAGGCCCTGGAAGACTCGATGATGAAGGACCAGCAGAGACTGCAGGAACGGCAAAGAAGAGACTCACATTCAGCCAACCCACACAAGGAATATAAGAATGTGTCTGGGACCCTCCTCCTAGAAGAAATACCCCACCATGAACCACATTGGAAGAGGGGAGACAATCTGAGGGGGAGGCCAACAAGCAGATACAGTATCTATAAAGACGATGAAGAACATCTGGAAGAGAGACACTCACAATGCCCCATCCTGATTAAAGGACAGCAAGGGCAATATGTGCCATGGGCGGGACAAGACCTGGAAGGACTGATAGCCCGCCTCCCTGACCTACATGAAGGGGCTGGCAAATGGATCAGACTGCTGGAAGAGGAAACAATGGGAAAGATCCTAGCCATTGGAGACATCAAGGCCCTATTGGCAAAGTGTGTTGGAGGTGCAAAGACAAATGAAATACTAGCTGACTCTGGTCTTAGCTGACTCTAGCTGACTCTGGACTCGCGCAGTTGACTCGACAGGGATGGATGCAAGACCACTGGATAACTACAGAACTGCTATATGGCGGGCCCTTCGAGAACATTTCAAACTCAGATGGATCCAAAACTGCTAAAAGGAGAACCAATAGGAGACGAAGAAAACCCAATCACCTACGTTCAAAGGCAGACAAGAAGATGGAAGCAAGAGCTGGAGAGGGACCCTGAACGAGATCCGGTAATAGCAGCACTGTTCAGGTCTGCAATAATTGACTCTATGCCCTCCTCTGTAAAAGCCAAACTGGAAGATGAGGTTGGACTAAACTAAAATACCTCAAAAGAGTTCATTGACCATGTAGCTCATGCAGTGGAACAATACAGGAAGAATAAACTTAAGGTGAAAAATCAAGAAAGAGAGCTCCAACGAAGACTGACTCAGCTGCAACTGGATAAACTGATTAACAAAAAAAAGAAAGTTCAAGCTGCTGTAAAAAAGGGTGGGGTTAGGATTAGGCAATCAGGTACTGATTTCAAAGAGGGGGGTAATAATTTGGCGGGGGTCGAAATTCGGCACAACACGGCATGAAGGCACGGCTCAGCTCTGGTGACTTCATCAGGATAAAGCCCAGAATGGGTACCGCTGTGTTGAGATGTTATGATGTGCGGTTCACCGCCTGTAAATACATGCTTGTAGTCTGAATAAAGCTTCGTTTCATGTGTTGTTGTCTTGTATATGCATTTGTTTATTGTGATGGTTACTTTTATTTGTTATTTTACTCATTTATTCATGTTTCTTATTGTTGTCAGTAAATAAAATATAATTATTTACCCCAGAGTTCTTAAACTAGCCAACGTGCACGCGCACTCAAATACGAGATTTCAATTTCTCCCCCGACTTGACGTCATGACGGGGCCGGATATACCATATATGGACACCGCAGAGGAGGCCCGCCCTGCCGCTCTCCCCATCATATTCAGTCAAGAAAGATGCAGAAACGTAGTGCTGCACACGTGAGTTGCTCTGTGGTTGACTGTCATAATCCACATTCTAATGTTTTTTCTTTACCCAAAACTGACCAAACTACAAGGGACCAGTGGATGAAATTTATTTTTAATGACGCTGTTCCAACAACCATCTCAACTTTAGGTGTCTGCGCTAAACATTTCACAAAAGAATCTTTTACAAATTTGGGGCAATATCAGGCGAAGTTGGCATCGAAGCTACGTTTGGACAACATATCATTGTATTGTTTTTTTTATATAATAGATAAGGATAGATAAATTTAAAAAACAGTCAAGAAATAAACATAAAGAAAAACATAACGTTACATGTCTGTAGATTAAAATAATTGAATGTCTAAAAAACCACAACGTCAAAAAAGGCAAAAACAACACATTATAGCAAACGTTAATCTCTATAACCACTGTAAGCTGAAAAAAAGTAGACTACATCTCCGTTAATGTAATCTACATTAAATTAAAGCTAAACTTATGTGGGAGAAAATAGCAACAAACGTTTTAGCTCGTTACTGATGTTAATGTATGTCTCAGTCAAAAAAATTGTCTTTACCATTCAGATGTAGACGTCCTTCCATTGACTGCACTGTAAAAAAAATTCCGTATTTTTTACGGAATAATGCTGGCAACTTTGGTTGCCAAACAATTCTGTAAAAAATACATTAAAACTGTAATCACCTTTACAGAGCAGCATGTAATTTTTACATTTTAAACTGGTATATTTAACAATGGATTTCAGCAATATTGACATGGCCATAAAGGTGAATTGAAGTATTAATATCTGTTTTGTACCATTGTAATACACTGACAACCAACAATCACAATAGTGATGAGAGTCACATGATAAATCAAAGCTCATCACAAGCAGCTTTACCACTGTAAAGTTAATACTTATATATTGAAGCTGCACAGTGTCATTCGCACAAACATTAAACACCATCATGGTAACACACATGAAATTTAAAAAATGCAATAAACATTCATTTAACAACATTAAATGTAACATAAAACCCTAATGTACATAACTGATTAGAAAAAAACAAACAAAAAAAACTATGAAGAAACATAGTTATTTCAACAAAAACACATCAAATGTGAAGTGTCACGCAGGGAATTGTGGGAATGTCAATTTACGGTTTTTCACTGTAAATTATACAATGAGTTGTTCTTTTTCACTTTCAAAAACTGTAAATTTAACGGTATTTTACAGTAAAATGTACTATTAGATCTATCACAGTTATTTACCGTATATAGTACGGAAACTTTCTGTTAACCATTTAACAGTTTTTCACTGTAGCATTTTTACAGTCTTTTACCGTTAAAATCACGATAATTTTTTACAGTGTGGTGTTCATCTTCCGTTTCCAGCTCTGGTTCAGAGTCTGGCTCAAACATATACGGTTGAATCCCGTAGGTCGCGGCCAGGTCGGGTTCATTAACAACTTGCGCCATGATCTCTTTTTGGAATGATATGCTGAAGTTACCTGCGGTGTCAAGCCCCCTCCTTCCTGCCACCAATCAACGCGCCCCTCATTTGCATTATTAAAATGACAGTCCACGACAGCCAAAACCTCGCATCAGATCTCGCGAGACAATAATGCATTCAGAAATAAGGGTCAAACGAGCTCTGTGTTTATTTTTTTCCAATTTTTCTTTTTTAGAAGGGCATGAAATGACTATAGTAGAGCGTGGGTATCAAATTTAATACTACATTATGACTCCTTTAAGTCATTGCTTGACTGACAATTGAGACAATTAGCTATTCATGTATAACTATCATATGACAAAACAAATTACATTTTGCTTGTTTTATTAAATTATATCATTTTGAGTATATAAAAAAGTAATATAATTAAGTAGTGGTCAGCATTTGCGTAATATTAATTTTTAAGGAGCGATACTTATATAAAGTATAAAAATTTTCTCCAAAGGAGAGATCTTCGACCAGATGCACGTCTCCTTTGTGCAGACATTACAAACGCTGAGGAAAACTGTTCTAGGTTGTGCTGTCGAGTTACTGATGTTATGAGGTGTTAGTGCACCTGTCGCTCATATCATTTAAACTTATTACATACAAGATCGTGGAAAAATACCATAGTTGTATCTAACAATGAACAATCATAATGACAAAACAGAAAACCTAAAGATCATTGGTTTGTGTACATCATAATATGATATTTATACACAGGAAAAAAGAACAATAACAAGGCTATATATCTTTAAATAGTTCTTCATAATAAAAAAAAGGAAAACTTAAAAGAAATAAAGAAATTAACAACATATTCAAGAGATGACGGTTTTGGGGTTTCGTAATAAAAAAAAGTATATCGTTATAAGGATAAAACTGCTTAAATCAACCCTAAATGTATTCACAAAATAAGATTCAAAATTCAAAGAATGGTAGGTAAAGTTTGATGTTAGAAGTTTTTGACAATGCAGTGTACCAGTCCTGAATGCCTCTCAGTCTCTCTCTCATTCAATATCAGCTAAAAGCTGTTATCTGAGCCTGTGTCATAGTGATAATAAGCTATTTTTAGTAAAGCTCAGTGTTTCAGTTGAATATCATAGACACGGAGAGGTTAAAAGAAATCATTGCCATTTTGAGGGCAACTTGTAAATGTTTTAAAAGTAAAACTGAATGACTTTAAAGAAGTCTTTAAAATAATAATACAGACCTTAAACGATAGTGTTACGTACTCGTACGTAGTTAAGTGTTGCAATATGGACATGTGGGTGTGTTGTTGTTGTGGTGTGTGTGTTTCAGGTGTCCGTTGGATCCATCGACTGCCAATCTTCATGAAGGGCGATGACGTTTCGGTTCACCTCCGCCAATCACATCTCACTTCTGTTGTCAAATACCGTGATCACTTCAATGTCGGACAGCTGTGTGCTCACTTTTGTCTGTTGCGCTTGTTTCACTTGCTGTCACTGATTTTCTGTGTGTCTAACATTCGAGTTCTGTTTATTGTTGCTTAGTGCTTTGAGATTATACTGTTCAGCCTGATTAGCTTACACGGAGTGTGTACAGCCGGGAAGAGAGCAGGTTAGTAGGTCGCGCGACATACACTTTGCACTTAGGATGTTTAATGTTTAATGTTGATTCTGTTTGTTGTTGTCATTCGTTGTTTGTACATATTGTAAATATTATTTTTCTTCAATCATTTATCATGGCCCTGAGGATTAATAAATCCTTTCGAGCTGAGTTCTAAGAGTACGGTTTTCTTTTCTTGCTCTCCTGCACTTTGAGGTACACGCACCATTTTTAAAAAGTGTTATTCCCTTATTCTCTAGACAACACTAAAAAGGGACGTAACAGATAGAAATTACATTTTTGACTAGTTTATTTTAGGACCAGTAACTTCTTTGTCTGATCTTAGTCTCCACCATGAAACAGGGCCGATGGCTCCGGCTACAGAGGTAACAGTACACTGAATGGATTTTAGTGATTAAATACTGCTGTTATTAACCTGTCTCCCTGTGTTAACACTATTAGGCAGTCTGAATGGCTCTGGTTACTCTTGAATGTGCCTTTCTTAAAGCTCCAGAAAACAACTGATTATGTTGAAGAAAACTATCAAAGATTCTGTAATGGGGAAGAGCGGTTTGCAGTGGGTACGAGGAGATCACCCAACGACGGGTAAGATCCTCTTTGGCCTAACAGAGGGCAACCCAAGCCAGGGGGTCACCGTAAAGACACTGTTATGTGAGATGGGTATGAGAGTTGAGCAGGAGCTGTGAGGCCACCAGCGTCCTTATACCTTTTAAGGGGAGATGAAGCTGTGATGAGTTACGGCAGTCTGGCCCATAAACGTAAGTTCCTCTATGCCACTCACCAGAAACCGCATTCATTGTATGGCTTGTTTTTCATTGTGACAAGTGTCTGCAACTATACCAGGGGACAACACCCTGAAGAGAAGAAAATAATAGATTAAGAGCTGATGGGAATGGGCTTTCAAGAGCCAGCTGAGGCCATGAGGGGATTGTCATTATAAACCTTAAGTTATATGAGGAACATGATGTTGGTTGCCTTATGGGCAAGAAAGAAAAATGTATAGAAGTGTTGATTTTGAACTAATATGTCTATAACATAGATTTAACTCCTAAAGGTGAATGGTCAAAGGTTATTGTAATATAGTTAATATTGCATTATGTCTAAGTTACAGTCTTAGGAGGCTGTTGAAAAGAGTATGTGTGTATAGACAGAGAGACTGGTTGAGTGGAGGAAGGAATGGTAACTCTGTCTGTCTGTCTGTTATCAGCCTGCTAAAGCAAGCTTAAAACAAAATAATGATAATGAACCAAAACAACCAAGCTGACTTTTCTAAAATCAAATGAATAATGAACAGATATGCTTTGAACGTGGTCAAGAGACTATGTAAAATTAGGTAAAACCGAAAGAAAAATGTGAAGTAAATATTTTTAGAGTTAATATCAAAAAGCGAACATTGAAAGTGAGCAGTTAATATACGTGTCTAGTATGAGTGTGTGATGGTGACTGCACTTTATGTCTTGTATGTGTTCGTTTGTGGTATTTCCTGATTTTGTGGATATTGTGTCATTAACCTCTGGAATGAGTGTTTTATCATTACAGATGGGTTAAGTGAAACGACAAACTTTAAAGAAGCTGATAAGCTGAGTCAATTTGATGAAAAAAACGATACAGAACATGGGACGAGCTTTAAATGGATTGGTTTTCCAGCTCTGTCTGCTAGTGGTAATTATGACTTATTTTGTCATGTATGATGTTGATTTGAATTACTCTCTGGATTAGTATTTATGTAAATTGAAATTGTGAAGTTGAAGATTGCCATCCATTATGGGGTAAAAACTCTTGTCTAAATTCAACTGAGGGTCTAAATTTGAATAGACAACTAGGTGGGATCATAATGGTAAACGTTAAAAAATTATAGACTTGATGGCAGAGAGACAAAGTGACAGATTGGCTAAGTCACTATACAAATTATCCAGAGAAAGCTCCCTCATTTTTATGAAAGGCCGGTGGGTGAACAAAGGAGGAGTGAATATAACTTCTAAAATAGTTTTATTTCTCAATCCATTAAATGGATGTGTGATATTATATGTCTAAGAGAATTACAATTTATGTAATAAAGGTTGAAGCAGCTATATGGCTGTGTGTGTGATTTAGGGCTTGAGATCTGAGTAACATAATATTTTGGTTTGTGAAAAACAGTAAAGATAAGTGGGACAATGTGAGACAATACTGATAATATCTTTTGGATCTTCAGACTGACTATTTGATAAAGGAATACTGTGAGAAGTAGTTATAATGAAAAATAAAGTTAAAATTAATGTTAAGAAAACAAGCGTATTGAAGAATAAAACAGCACGAATTCCCTAAAGAGGGAACTTTAAGTGTCACTATGACAGGGGCGAGAGACTCGGTGGAAGAGGGAAGTGAAAAACAAAAAGGTTAAGTGAGAGATGTGTTGGTGGATTGTAAGCAAACAATACTGTACTGGTTAGATGCGACAGAGAGAAAAGAATGGAAATGATGTAGAAGGAACTGGCATGTAGGGAAATAGGAAAAGATGAGAAGAAATATAGTAGAAAAATGTATGTTATGAAAATAAAATTTCTGATAGAATTTATGGAACCATTTTATTAGCGCCTGTTAAGTCAAATTAAGTTGAAATGGTATGAAAAGTGAGTTTCAGATTAAAAAAAATTATGAGGCATTGAGTATGATTAACGTAATATAAAAGGGATGAACAAAAGTTTTATTAAGTAACAATGGGAACAATTCTATATCATAATGGTAAAATAATGATTGATATGATGATTTGAATTTGTTTTATTTTATTTCTATTTTTGAAACAAACAAAAAAGGGTATACGATGTTATACAATTAAATTGGTACATGCTATGTGACCATAAAATGAAGGATGATTTCAGTAGAGACTTAAAGTGCGTAGATGGATTATTATGGGTCTTAATTATTATTATTATTTTATTTTATTTTTTGGTTTTGTTTTAGTTAGACAACTATTGTGTTTTGAACCTAAAGGGTCTATAAAGGGGGTAGTGAAAAGAATGGATTAACCATCCATCTTCGTTTATTAAAAGGAATTGGATATTATAGTTTTATATAATCCTGGTATTTATGATTATAGACAATGTCTGTATTTAGGATCTGAGTAGTGACTGCAGGTCTAGCCCATGCTAGGAATACAGCAACAGTGCTTGCTTATTTAGCCCGGCTTCCAGAGAATAAATATGTACTTGTTTTGTAATGAGTTATGTTGATAATAATAAAAAAATTAATAAGATGTAAAGACAGTTATATCAAAAGGTTCTGGAGATCAATAATATACTATGTGGGATATTCATGTTAAGTCTTTGAAGTAAAAAGATATTTTCTGTTTTATATATATATATATAAAAAAAATTAACCTGACAGAGGAGCATGGGTCAGAAACCTAACATTTTGAAGCAGCCTTTATGGAAAGACCAGATGTGGTGTTTAGGACCCCACATTGGTCTAAAACAGGGGACTGAAGGGGGTGGATTGGAATCCACTGCTGCTTCAATGTATATGTAATGAGTGATTATAATCAAGGTATTAATCAATATTTTTCCTTCTATATCAAATGAGTTGAATGACTTCTCTGGAGATTTTACTTTGTTATAGAAGTTATCAGTGTGATTACTGAAATGTTATTTTCATGTATTCTCTAATGTCTGTATTTGATATCTGACTGCAGTAACAGTGCTTGCTTAATTAGTCTGGCTTCCAGAATAAAATATGGACTTGTTTTGTGTTTGAGAAAGGTCTTCAACATGTTAAAACATATAGGGGTCATTGAAGCCAATAGTTTAAGGGACCATCTATTTGTTAAAGCCTTACTTTCCTGTTAGACTAAAGTCTAGCTATCCTTGAGAGAAAGCACGCATTATCTTGATGTTTTGAGATGAGACTCCTGTTTATAGTTAGAGCCTGGCCAAATCCAATCTTGGAAAAGCTGTGTGTCGGTGTGTGTGTTAGTATTCTTGGTTGCAGGTTAAGGAACAACTGCGTTATTGGAGATTGACTGAGTTGTTGTTCTGGACATGTTGGCGCCCAGTAACCCAAATCTGTGACCTGGAAAGTCATGACGTGCCTAACTTCAGGGTCTGAGTGTCAGCTGCATAATCGATGGAGATATGTCTATCTGTATATGTGTGGAAAATTACTATGTTTATCTACTTCTTAGCCAATGAGAATCATTCAACCTGTAAGCAATGACGTAGCTTAGACCTTGGAAATTGTATAACTGCTGTGATCTTTGTAACTGTAAGCGGGGCGGCCCACAAACTCCTGTGTGAGTATTGAAGCTGAACTTCTGCTGATGAAACTGAAAACTATCTTCAGTAAAACTTTTCTTCAATTTTTTTAGAATTCTGACTCTGACTCTTCTTTCAAATATCTGGTTCTGGGTCTTTGACTGTATTACCCCTTACAGTACCAAGGCCAAAGGAGTGGCCAAAATAAAAAAGATAACGAGACAAGCACTAATTGGGTATCAGACCACAAGAAAATGTATAAGAACTGTACCCTGGCCATTGTAAGATCAGATGAGTGGCTGACATCTCACTTTGTTGAACTGCTCAATAAAGTTAATTCTCCTGAGACCTGAAACTTCGACTCTGAAAGATTTTTGAGACCTGAACCAGACTTTGAAGATTTGACTTGAAGACTTAGAATTTGCCACGACACTCGGTGCGTGCTTAATGGACATGTGTATAAGAAGATACTCCTCATCTAACCTCAAAGAGGCTATAGAATTAAGCCTCTACATTTATTGAAGAAAACTCACACTTTGTGTCGATTGACAAGACACAAAGGATTGTACAAGGAACTTTCTTCTCAAAGGATTGGAAACTCCGCTGTTCACGGCCAGGAAAAGAGCGCAATTCTATGAATGAACAACGCGTCAGCTTGTGAGTACGAGAAATGCAAACAATACAACTGATCATTGAATGCGAGATTGAAAGAATGCTTAGATAAGCATACACAAACAGACGAAATAATTGTCAGAGTTTGGAAATGTGTGTTTAAACGCTAAAGAAACCTACTAGTTAACTGTGGCTTGTAGGCTATAAAATGACGGACGAAGAGATTCATACGGCCGCGGAGGCTGAAAGGCTTATAAATTAACGTATCGCAGCGCGTAGAGGCAAATTAGGAGTATGCACGAGAAAAATGAACGAAATGAAAGCTCTACTTGTTAAAGGTGGAAGTGTTGAACAAGTGGATGATTGCATGGCGACATTATTGTTTTTCATTCATGACTTCAAAAATGTGCATAATGCAGTACAAGACCTTTTAGCAGAGGAAGAGAAGAAAAATGATCATGCAGACTGGTTTGAACCTAAAATGATGGATATCGATTACTTTATTAAAGAAGTTGAAACAGGGCAGAGAGAACAATCAGATCAACAGTCGAACCAAAAGATAGTATATCAAACATCAGTAGTGTGGCTGCAAGATCAACCTCATCTAAGGCCTCTTCTGCTGCTAAAATAGCTGCAGCTGAAAAGGCTGCTTTAGAGGCACGTGCTAAAACTCTGCCAGATATACAAGCTTTACAGATTGAAGAAGCCATTATTAAATCAAAGATTGAAAGGGCAGAACTGCAAACACAAACAGCTGCAGCAGATGCGAAGATCAAAGTGCTTACAATTGATGCTGAATCACGAGCTGATGTTATGAATGACTACTATGATGGAAACATGAAAGATAATGTCGAACCAACTTTTACAGATACCTCTCCATTAGAATTCATTCCTACGACCACAATACCTAAGACTCCAGAGAGCTGTCAGTCATGTGCAAAGAAACTCTCAAGCAGCCACAAGTTCAAGTCCATAGTTGGAGGTCAGTAACGGCTCACACAAAGGCTTAAACTCAATGATACAAAGGCAAAAGGAAATGACTGATCTTTTGATTACGCATCAGAATCATTCTCTACTGCCTAAGAGAGAAGTGCCAGTTTTTGATGGAGATCCACTGTCCTATCAGTCTTTCATTCATGCTTTTAAATTCCTGAATGAAGACAAGACGAGCAACAGTCAGGACAGGCTCTACTTTCTTGAGCAGTTCACTGCTGGCCATGCCAGAGATCTTGTTTGTAGCTGTCTGCACATGGAAGCTCGCAGAGGATATACCGAAGCTCAGCAGCTTTTAAAGAAACATTTTGGCAATGAGATGAAGATTGCGAATGCTTATATAGAAAAGGCATTGAACTGGACAACCATTAAAGCTGATGATGGAA
The DNA here is from genome assembly GCA_031834385.1 of Semotilus atromaculatus. Classification (NCBI taxonomy): domain Eukaryota; kingdom Metazoa; phylum Chordata; class Actinopteri; order Cypriniformes; family Leuciscidae; genus Semotilus; species Semotilus atromaculatus. The sequence continues at coordinate 40,836,317 of JAULUF010000015.1, read as the reverse complement.
AATCACTTCATGCCTATGCTCTATACCTTAGGGAATGTTGTAATGTGATGCAAAACCTACAATACATGGATGAACTGGATATTGTATCAAACTTGAAATTGATTGTATCCAAACTTCCATACAAGCTCAGAGAAAGATGGCGGACAGTAACTTTTGAGTCAATCCAAAGGACTAATACTCGTATTAGATTTTGAAATCTTGTAGAATTCCTGGAAACTCAGACCGAGATTTTACTTCATCCTGTCTTTGGAGATATCAAAGATTCGTCTCCTGTTAAAGGCTCAGTTCTAAAACCCAGAACAATCAGCTTGAGGACATCTAAAAGGGGCAGCAGCTTTGTTACTACGGTGACACGACCTGATGATCAGACATGCAGAGAGGCATCTAAAGCGCAACTGCAAGCTAATACTCATGCTGCTATTCTGACCTCATGTTGTTACTGCCAAGGTAAACATGCATTAAATGAATGCATAAAATTGAAATCAGTGTCCCAAGATAAAAGGGTTGAATATCTCAAAAGGAATGGTCACTGTTTCGGATGCTTGAAAAAAGGTCACATGAGCAAACATTGCAATAAGAAAATGGTTTGCCAGATATGTCAACGAAAACATCCTACACTGCTCCACAGCGTTAATTCAAAGAAACAGATTTTGCCTATACAGAATTTCTCAGAAACTAAAGAAGAAACTCCACTAGTTTCCACTAGTGGAAGTCTAGTCCTTCCACTAGTCTTTCCACTAGTCTTTTTGGTGCGGTATCATCTCCAAGCATTGCAAATTTCGCCTTATAGCAAACAGGAATTTATAATTCTGAACGGTTGAGCTCACAAGTACTCGACACAATTAATCATAGTTTTTACGTCGATGATTGTCTCAAGTCTGTGGCTTCTGAGAAAGAAGCTATCAAGCTCATTGAAGACCTCAGGAAAGCATGCACCCTAGGAGGATTTACTTTGTGTAAATGGGTGAGCAATAGCTCTAAAGTCCTTCAGACCATTCCAGAATGTTACAGAGCCCCTCTTGTGAAACAGCTGGACTTGGACAGAGAAAAACCTCCTCTTGAGAGGGCACTCGGAATCCAGTGGAATATCCAAAAGGACATCTTTACCTTCTGGGTAACCATTAAGAACAGAACTCCCACTAGACGAAGAATCCTTTCTGTAGTCAATTCCATATATGACCCACTAGGTTTCATTTCCCCTTTTGTTCTCAAGGCTAAGCAAATCCTGCAAAGACTCTGCCATGATAAATACGGGTGGGATGAAATAATCCCAGATGGAATTTGTTAGACCATCTGAGCAGATTTGAAGTGGACAGGTGCATGAAGCCTTTGGCTTTGGTGCTGTAAAGACTGCTGAACTAAACCATTTTTGTGACGCAAGCGAGCTAGGATATGGGACAGTAAGTTACCTCAAACTTACTAAAAGTGTCAAAAATTTTCATGTCACACATGTCACAGAGTAGTCCCACTCAAACGGATAACGATTCCGAGACTTGAGCTTGCAGTCGCAACCCTTGCCGTGAAGGTGGACAGGATGTTGCAAAAGGAACTTCATATGGAACTGGAAGATTCCACCTTTTGGACAGATAGTACGGTGGTACTGAAGTACATCCATAATCAAACAAAACGATTTCATACTTATGTCGCAAATAGAATTACAGTGATACACAACCTCTCGCAAGTACATCAGTGGAGGTATGTATGTTCTGGAGACAACCCGGCAGATGATAGCTCACGTGGTTTACAGATAGAATCCCTCCTGAATTCCACAAGATGGTTGAACGGACCTTACTTCCTATCAAAGGAGAAATCTGAATGGCCCGAAGTGCCAGAAGATCTCAGATACATCTCATCAAATTATGCGGAAGTAAAAAGAGAACTCTCTACAAACTACTTGAACCTGCAGAACAACGCGGTGACTAGAATAATTGAATATTATTCTTCATGGAGGAAACTATTGAGAGCTATTGCATGGTGGCTAAAGCTCAAAGGACTCTTGATGCTTCAGAAAGACAAAAGTCTTACTATAAATTCCCAACGTAAAATGAAGCAGCAGGGATTAACTCCAGAGGATTTGGACGAAGCAGAGAAGTCCGTCATTCGCTATGAACAACAGCGTAACTTCGACTGAAGAGTTAACACTCCTGAGAGAAGACAAACTCATCAAATCAAATAGCTCCATATACAAATTGGATCCAATCATTGATGAGGGCATTTTGAGGATTGGAGGAAGACTAAGTAAAGCAGCCATGCCGGTGAGTCTAAAGAACCCAATCATCCTACCCAATGACTCACATATATCCAAACTGATCATGCGTCATATACATCAAAAAGTTGGACACTCAGGAAGAAATCACATGCTTTCAAGACTGGCTCAGAAGTTCTGGATACCATCAGCAAACTCCTCTGCAAGAAAGATAATAAAATCTTGTGTCTTTTGCAGACGAATGCAAGCTAAAGTTGGAGAACAAAAAATGGCTGACCTACCAGAGGAACGTGTTGCTCCTGATCTTCCACCTTTCTCACATGTGGGTATTGACTACTTTGGACCTATTGAAGTCAAACGAGGTCGCTCTCATGTGAAAAGATGGGGGGTGATATTTACTTGCCTGGCGAGCCGAGCAATACATCTCGAAGTAGCAAGCACGCTAGACACGAACTCTTGCATCAATGCTATTCGACGGTTTTTATGTCGGAGGGGACCAGTACTGACCATCAGGACGGATCGTGGCACCAATTTTGTGTGTGCCCAAAAGGAATTAGAGACCGCCCTAAACCAGATGGACCATCAAAAAATTCAAGAGATTTTGCTGAGCAATCATGTCAAGTGGACCTTTAATCCACCATTTGGCAGCCCACTTCGGAGGAGTGTGGGAGAGATTAATCAAACTATTTAAGAAAATACTGCTCTCATTTTTTTCATTTTCATTTTCTCTTTTATTCATTTCATGAAAATGCATTATTTATACCAATCACATAAAATTCATTTGAAATTTCCTTTACATTTCCATGATCAGAAAGGAGCAGATGGAAGAATAATATTCTTATATTTATCTGCCCCCTTTATAGACATCAATAGTAGATGGCATTAACATTGTTCCCTCCACCATCACCTAAAATGTATTAACATAAATAATAGATGACATTAGCATCACCCAAAATATATTAACATACATATTAGATGTTATTAGCACTGTTCCCTCCACCATCACCCAATCTCCAACATATCTGATATTTATTTAAACTTTTATACATTGACCACATACAGTCCAATTCAAATTTCAGTTTGATTCAAGTTGTTTCTTTTTATAACTCTTTTTAAATTCCAAAATATTTTTACAACTTTTTAAGTCTTTCCTTAGAAGATTCCATGCTTTTACTCCAGCAACAAACAAACACATTTGTTTCAGGTTTGTTCGTGCTATTAGATGTTTAAAGTCATACGGCCGTCTGTGATTTCCATCTTCAGAAGTAAAGCCAAATAACTTTTGTAAGTCATGTGGAAGAGCTTTGCTTCTAGCTTTAAACATCACTAATTAAGTTTGTAATTCTACAATGTCTTTAAGTTTTAATAATCCTTCCTGACCTAATAAAGAGTGAATTTGTGTGGTCTCTATATCCTGCTTTGAAAATAATGCGAATGGCTCTTTTCTGTAAAATAAATAAAGGCATAGTGTTACTATGATATGTATTTCCCCATATTTCTACACAATAGTTTAAATAAGGCAAAATCATTGAACAATATAACATTTTCATTGTATTATACGGTAAGCTGTATTTAACCTTATTCAAAATAAATAGGCTTTTTGCCATCTTATTTTTTACATGCAATATATGACTTTTCCACGTCAATTTTTCATCTAAGGTGACTCCTAAAAATCTAATTTCAGACACCTTCTCAATATTTACATTATTTATAGATAAGCTGACTTCCTCTTTTCTTTATTGCTGAATATCATAAACTTTGTCTTATTCAAATTAAAGATAATTTATTTACATCAAACCACAATTTTAGTTTAACCATTTCATCTTCAATAGTATTAGCTAAAGTTTTCAAGTAATTTCCTGAACTGTATAAATTTGTATCGTCTGCAAATAATACGTAGTGTAATTTTTTTGAAACCTCACAAATCTCATTTATATATAAAATAAAAAGTTTGGGTCCTAAAATTGAGCCTTGTGGAAGTCCACATTCAATATTCATACATTCTGACCTATGACCATCAAACTCAACATATTGTTGTCGTTGTTGTAAATAGCTGGTTAACCAGTCCAGTACAACTCCTCTAATTCCATAAGCATATAATTTAGAAATAAGAATTTGATGATCTATAGTGTCAAATGCCTTCTTCAAATCAATGAACACTCCTATTGTGTATTTATTTCTGTCTATTGCGGTTGTTATGTCTTTAATAATTTTTCGCGATAGCCAAGCCTGTAGACCTATTTGATCTAAATCCTTACTGATTTTCATTTAATAATTCATATTTTTCAATAAAGTTATCTAATTTATTAACAAAGAGTTTTTCAAGCACTTTGGAAAATTGAGGTAGGAGAGATACTGGTCTATAGTTATTAAAAATATGTTTATCTCCGGTTTTAAAAAAAGGTATTACCTTAGCTATTTTCATACTATCTGGAAAAACTCCTTCTGTAAAAGAATAATTAATTATATAATGTAATGGTTTAATAATGCAATCGTGTTTTTTATTATTCTCATATCAATACCATTACTATCCGTTGAGGTCTTGTTTTTTAGCTTCTGAACCACAGATAATATTTCATTTTCAGTCACCTCACCTAGATACATTGACTGCATAATCCAATTTTCCCTTTTCCAGACTCCCCCTAACTGATCATTAGATATTGGTATTTCATTTGCTAAGCTAGATCCTACATTTACAAAGAATTGATTTAGTTCATGGACCATTTCATCTTTATTATCTATTACCCTATTATCCTTTTCAAAATATTTAGGTAGTTCCGTTCGTCCAGTCTTATTCCCAATTACCCTGTTCAGAATATTCCATGTAGCCTTTAAATTATTTTTATTTTCATGTAACATTCGATTATAATAGTCCTTTTTTGCTTGTCTCAATATATCAGTCAACTTATTTTTGTGTTTCTTATAACGTTTTTCTGCATTATCTGTTCTTGATTTAATAAACTCCTTATAAAGTCTATTTTTCTTCTTAGAGGCATTTTTTAATCCGTTTGTTATCCAAGGTTTACTATTTTGCCTTTGTTTAGATCTGCATAGGATCTCAGGACAATGCTTATTATACAGTGTAAGATAACATTTAAGAAAATAATTATAGGCATTATTCACATCATCTGTGTACACCTCTTTCCACTCTTCACCTCTTTAATTAAATCATTCCTAAACTTATTAATATGATCAGCATTACTTTTTATTTTATATATTTGATGGTATACTGTTTTTTTAGGCAACTTATAGTCAAATATTGCAAATATAGGCAGATGGTCGCTTATATAATTTATTACCAACCCACTAGTAATGTGATTATCCAAAACATTTGTAAATATATTATCTATTAAAGTTGCACTAGTTGTGGTTATTCTGCTAGGCTTCGTTATTAATGGATACAACCCGTTTTTATATATTGTCTCAACAAAATCTGAGTTTTGTATATGTGAATCTACCTTTAGAAGATCAATATTATAATCTCCACAAATTACGACATTTCGTTTGTTATTTAAACCATGAATCATTTCTTCTAATTTATCTATAAATTAATCTCTCTGTCCTGAAACAACAGACACTGGATGATGATCTGTTATAAACAGCTTTGTGTGAAGTTGAGTGTATTCTCAATGACAGACCCATCACAACTGTATCAGGTGACCCAAATGATCTTGAACCCCTAACACCAAATCACCTTCTGCAGTTGAAATCCAAACCTCTCTTGCCACCTTGACCCTTCAATAGGGAGGATTTGTACGCTAGAAAGCGATGGAAACAGGTGCAGTACCTCGCAGACCTTTTCTGGCAACGATGGACAACTGAATATCTTTCATTGACGCAGCAACGACGAAAGTGGACCAATCCCAAGAGAAACTTTCAGGTAGATTACATAGTAGTCATAGAAGACCCCACAGCACCAAGGAACTCGTGGCCCTTAGGTCGTGTGATGAAGACCCTGCCGGGGCCCAAAGGTCTTGTCCGCAGTGTCCTGGTGAAGACTAAAACCTCTGTTCTACAAAGACCCATCACCAAACTCTGTTTGCTTCTGGAAGCTGACAAGTCAGCTTGAGGGATTCCTATGTGCACGCTTTCATTTATCCTGACAAACCTACATGTCACGGGTGACAAAAACGCTTGGTGAGCGGAACCCTCTTGATGAACCATGAGTTTCCGGTGGGAACGATTTGTGTGTGACACATCCCACTCCGGCTCCGGGTGTGACAGAAACATGGTCCGAACTGGTTAGCGCTAATGCGCTGCAGGTGCGAGAGAGAGAGGAGCGGCGCTCGCACAGGCTTCCTGCTTTACAAGCTAAACATAAAAGGGCCATTCAGAGAGTTTGTGGTGGAGGAAGTTGGTTGTCTCGGTAGGAAGTTGGTTGTCTCGGTAGGAAGCTGGTTGTCTCGGTAGGAAGTTGGTTGTCTCGGTTGGAAGTTGGTTGTCTCGGTAGGAAGCTGGTTGTCTCGGTAGGATGTTGGTTGTCTCGGTAGGAAGCTGGTTGTCTCGGTAGGAAGTTGGTTGTCTCGGTAGGAAGCTGGTTGTCTCGGTAGGAAGTTGGTTGTCTCGGTAGGAAGCTGGTTGTCTCGGTTGGAAGCTGGTTGTCTCGGTAGGAAGTTGGTTGTCTCGGTTGGAAGTTGGTTGTCTCGGTTGGAAGCTGGTTGTCTCGGTAGGAAGTTGGTTGTCTCGGTTGGAAGTTGGTTGTCTCGGTAGGAAGCTGGTTGTCTCGGTAGGATGTTGGTTGTCTCGGTAGGAAGCTGGTTGTCTCGGTAGGAAGTTGGTTGTCTCGGTAGGAAGCTGGTTGTCTCGGTAGGAAGTTGGTTGTCTCGGTAGGAAGCTGGTTGTCTCGGTTGGAAGCTGGTTGTCTCGGTAGGAAGTTGGTTGTCTCGGTTGGAAGTTGGTTGTCTCGGTAGGAAGCTGGTTGTCTCGGTAGGAAGTTGGTTGTCTCGGTAGGAAGCTGGTTGTCTCGGTTGGAAGCTGGTTGTCTCGGTAGGAAGTTGGTTGTCTCGGTTGGAAGTTGGTTGTCTCGGTAGGAAGTTGGTTGTCTCGGTAGGAAGCTGGTTGTCTCGGTAGGAAGTTGGTTGTCTCGGTAGGAAGCTGGTTGTCTCGGTTGGAAGCTGGTTGTCTCGGTTGGAAGTTGGTTGTCTCGGTAGGAAGCTGGTTGTCTCGGTAGGAAGCTGGTTGTCTCGGTTGGAAGTTGGTTGTCTCGGTAGGAAGCTGGTTGTCTCGGTAGGAAGCTGGTTGTCTCGGTTGGAAGTTGGTTGTCTCGGTAGGAAGCTGGTTGTCTCGGTTGGAAGCTGGTTGTCTCGGTAGGAAGTTGGTTGTCTCGGTTGGAAGCTGGTTGTCTCGGTAGGAAGTTGGTTGTCTCGGTTGGAAGTTGGTTGTCTCGGTTGGAAGTTGGTTGTCTCGGTTGGAAGTTGGTTGTCTCGGAGCAGTTTTGGGTACAAGCTTACTCGAGTCGTCTGGGTGCGGGAGCCGCCCAGTGAAGTCTGCAGGGGCAGAGTTATCGTCTATGGGAAATCTGCTGGACTGAGTTATCGATTGGATCTGCGCTGTGAAAGGAGAGAGATAAGATAAGTGAATTGATTTCATCTTACGAACATTCAAACAGCTTGAAGAGGATGCAGTGAATGTGAATCTGACTGCTGGAGAAGCTATGTGTTTCAGAGTGTGTTGAAGAGGAACTGAAGGTTGAATCTCCCCACGTGAGTGTAACGAACGGATCAAGGCCTCTGATCAGCCCTATCGTGTGAGTGAATTGCAGTGCTTTTGCCTTATTGATACACATTGATTTATGGTTGTGGAGTTGAAGTGAACACGAGTGTGATGTGCTTTTGCTGAGAAGTGGCCCCATCCCATGCTTACACGTTTGTGGAAAGTTGTTAATATATCTGCTCTCCATCAGAAGCCTAGAGTGCCCGTGGTGTCGGCTCCTCACGGTGGTGACTAAGTTAGGGGTGGCTGGTCGTCCAAATCCTCCCCCCGACCTGTGACATACATATATCATTGCGTGCTCACACATCAGTACATATCCTTACATACATGGACTTTTCAAATTCGCACCACATATACACTCAAAATCTGCACATACATGGACTTCTCATCTTTCGCACCACATTTACACCTGTTGGACCTTTTGTACTCTTCCCTATGGAGTGTGCTTTAGACACATCTATGATATGGACTTAAGGGGTGATTCATGGGAATTATTCAAAAAGAAAGAAGAAATAAGATATCACAATGTATTAACACTTATGAGTGAAATGTAATCTGTTTAATTTGGTAAATGCCATGTAAATTGACATTTGGTTTGGTATATTGTGCATATGGCAATACTGTATCTAGTCACATGAGTCCTGACTCCATTAGATATTTTATTACTTTGGCATTTGGCATATATTAATACTTTGGCATTAACAATTAGGGGCCAGGATGTTGGAGCCATATTCAGAATGTTGTGCACTACCAGAATTATAAATTACTAGTTTTAAATTTGATTTATGTTACAAAATATTATGCTTTAAAATATACAAGGGAATTTTATGTTTATTGTTTAACACTTGTACTAACCTGGTCAAGTACATTTATTGACTCCTCCCCTTTTGGTGCGTCACTACGATGCGTGAGTGCAGGTGTTCATAATGAGGTAGGATTGTTTGGCACAGACATGTTAGAGTTTGTAGAGCAACAGTTTTCTTCAATCGCATGAAACGTTTAGATACCGCTGTTCACACTGACAGTGTTTTCTTGGATGTTTATTTGGTGTTTTGTTTGGAAAGTAAACCAGAGATCGCGATCAATAAATATGGTTTGTTATGACCGCTTCTCCGTGCGTGCTTAATGGACGTGCATAAGAAGATACTCCTCATCTAATCTCAAAGAGGCTATAGAATTAAGCCTCTACACTGTTGTGGCAAAAATTCATTAAACAGACATCACTGCGTAAGAGACACTCAGTCTCAAATTAGTCAAAAGAAAAGTATTTATTCTTGCAAGAACAAATAGGTTCAGTCAATACACAGTTGCCCATGCAAGGAGTGACACACATAACACAGGTCGGGCCAATCTTTATACTGTTTCTTCCAAGGCTATCTCCCCCTTGCCTGTCTTCACAGTACTTTTCCATATTATCACATGATAGGAAGGAAACAAAGAAATCTATATTGCTTAGTCTACATTCATGACTAACTCGTCCCTTCGATCTCCCCTTGCCTAACTGACCTCTGACTTGATCCAATCATCTTAAGTCACGTTTCTACCTCCCAGGCCCCTTACATTCCTCTGTATTATCTATTTGTAAGTAAATTAACAGAAACCCATGACCCAATAATCAAACTGATCAATTTAAATTTCCTTAACAAATCCCCACTTTTTTATCATTCAGATTACCCATAATCATAATAATAAACAATAAGACAAATTTTAAGTCATATCATCACACTTACACTGCATAATGATCACTCTTCTTTTTTTATAATTAGTATTTTATTGAGTTTTGAACACCACTGTTACAATTGACATCTTAACATATCCCATAGTGAGTAAAAACAGAAGAAATAATAAAAATAAGATTTAAAAAAATAAAAATAATAATAATAAATTAAAATCAATATAAATAACTACACATCAGTCAAGTGTACAATTTTACAATGAGCACCATGCTCTCATCTGATAGCAATATATTGAACATATTTTCCCCATTTCGTCACATATTTTTCTGCCCTGTCATTGATGTTAAAATAAAAATTTTCATATGATGCCACTTTTGTTAACTCCGTGCTAACTCCGATGATCACTCTTCTTAAACATTTGTGAAAATAGTATTTTAAAAGAAGAAAGCTTAAGGCTGTTTTTGTGGAGTGAAGCTCCGTTAGTTATATAGCAAGCGAGTAAAAAATTGCATGTAAAGTCGGGCTAAACGAATAGGCACTGCTATTGCATTCCCAGTATAACTGGACCCTCAGTCACTCCAACATGAACAAGAAATAGTGTACAGGGCCCGGTTCCCCAAAACGTTCTTATCGCTAAGTATTTCTTAAGCTATTCCTTAACCTCTCTCTTAACCTTATGGCACAATTCCCAACACGTTCGTACGCTAAGTATATCTTCTGTAAGTCACACTTTCGTAAGGTTGGTCTGGACCATTCGTAAGCTCTCTCTTAGCGTTGTTTGAGCACAAGACGCTAGTCGCCGCCACTGTGCAGCAGTCTTTAGACATCAGCACAGTGCAGTACAAGTCAAACTATGGTATGTTGACAATGTTGTGTCTCAACAATGATTTTATATTTTATGGACATTTTAAGACTAATAATAAAATAGGTTCGCAATGGATACAGGCCTATTTATGAAGTTGACTTTATTTGGTATCAGAACTAATATGGTGGTAATTAGCCGAGGCTATTTCGTAATGTCATTAAAGCGTTTAAATTGGCAATCACTTTTGATAGGCTAATTAAAATCTGGCAAACAATTTGGCTCTAAATGGCTAAGATCTATAAATGGGTAAGCATGGTGGTGTCTAGTAACTGACCAACTATGTCACATTTTTTTCAAAACTCTACACACAATTCCCAAAACTTCACACACAAAATGCAAAATGCCTCACATCTCCTTCAAAAATGTCATAAACACATGTCAGAATGAAGCATTTGCATCAAATGGCAAACATTTATTTCATAATAGTGCATTTTTGGATATACCTTGTAAACATTGTTTTTCTAAATCTAAAGCTCTTTGGTCATTCTTACACTTATATCTATATTTTAATACAATGTTCTACAGTGAAAGTAATCTTCTGACAGGGGTAACAAGTACACTGTAATCACCAATGCAATGTAGAAACAGAAAATATTTATTAGGCCAAACATTACTGTTGTATACAGTAGCATACAACAAAACCATAAACATAAGTAAACCAAAAGTATAGTCTTTAGAATACAGTAAAGAACACAATTGAGTGTGTGGGGGGGTCTCTGTCCATTGTTGGCATCCATTGTTCAAAACAGGTAATCTGACCTTTGACCTATTATAGGCTTATACTACAGTAAAGCAGTGATTGGTTAGTGATCAGTAAAGCAATTAGTGTTTGCACATATGAGGAGTGTGTGTGTGTGACCTGGTGAATAAGTGTAGCATTTTGATTGGTTGTGTTTGGAAAAGGAAAGCAAGTAAATTCCTGCTAGATTTTTGGGTTACACTTTATTTCGATAGTCACTTTAGACGTTCTACTAATTATAAGTAACGTTTCAACTACATGTCAACTAACTCTCATTAGAGTATTAGTATATTATAGTAGACTGTCAGTAGACTGTTAGGTTATGGTTAGGTGTTCGGGTTCGGGTTAGGAGAATAAGTTGACTTGTAGTCGCCAAGTTACTTATAGTCAGTTGAATGTCTGTTGGGGGACCAACAAAATAAAGTGTCAGTAGATATTAAGATGACAGTCTACTAATACTCTAATGACAGTTAGTTGACATGTAGTTGAAAAGTTACTTATAGTTAGTAGAATGTCTAAAGTGGACTATCGAAATAAAGTGTTACCGATTTTTGTGTTTTAGGTAGAGAATTGTATGTAGTGTTTTGAAAAAGTGTTTTATGCAATTGAAAACTGAGTCAAAGGCTGAGAAATAGCTTATGGTTTTGTAGATTTGGGGTGTAGGTTTGCACTTTGAGTGAGAGGTTTCAGGGCCGGAGTGGGACTCATTTTCAGCCCTGGAGTTTCATGCCTCAAACAGCTGATCAAAAAATAAAACCATCGCGCGAATTATTCGCGCGTCAAAATCGCGTCCAGTGTGAAAGGACCTTTAGACCGGCCCACTTTAGTTCCCGACTGTCTATATTAAAATAATGTAATTAAAACCCCAGTATATAATTCTGCAATAGTGCACTCTTCTGTACAGCATTGCAATTCATTGTAATTTTCAAAAATATAATTTTCTATTCAGTGCAAAAGCCGTACACAGGGTTTTATAAATACAGAGGTCCCAAAAGTGATCTTGCTCAGGGGCATTTTATTTTTCCACTGTCATTGTCAAATAACTTAGGCTATGTATATCTGTGTTAAATAGGAATCCATTACAATAAAGTTATTCTCATTGTGGGCACAGTATGCAATAGGCTATTTCTCTACCTGCTCTCCTCTCTCATCTCCATCTCCTTCTCTCGTTCTTCTTCTCTCAGTCTCTTTATCTTTACCTGTAAATATCCCCTTCCCGAAGCTGAGCTTTGATTGATACAGTCTTTGCAAACTGATTATTTATGTCGGTTGTTTAAAACTTCTATCGTAAAACAGCTGTTTAGTTTTGCCACTTGCATCTTATCTCGTGAAGCATCGCGTTGGGATTCGCGGGCGGCTCGCGCTTCTGTGAACATAAATCCTGCTTTGATCGGTCATCTCAAACATTTTGACATATCACAATTTGATAATTTAATTAATAGTCTATATTTTACTGATAACTTAAACTATGTTAAAATAAATATTACTGGAATAATTTGAGGAATGTTTCATTTGCATAGAACTTGTTGTCTTTCTTAACGCCGTAATGCACCTTCGTGTGAAGTGCAAAATCAATTCCTGAGCAATCGATGCCAACTAATTCAGCTCCTCCACTGGGACAGCGCCTTTGTAACGTCGAACGTAAGAGGAGCGTGTTAAGAAGCTTCCTAAGAGACACTTCGGGGAACACACTTAGGAACATAAACAACTTCGGTAAGATATATCTTTTTGAGTCTTCTTAGCGCGCTAAGAGTGAGCGTTATCGGGAAACCGGGCCCAGATTAGTAAGAAAAGAAAAAGAACAAAAAAAAAAAACATACATTTTGGCTATTTCAGCAGGTCATCAGAATACAAAGAATGAAAATAAAATCCTTCCCTATTATTGTTCCTCATTCTCGTAACTTTTGGCCCTCACTTCTTATCATTGGTTTCACAGAAAAAGAAAACATACGCTTAATACATCTCACTGTATCTTTCGCTACTTGCATCATCATTTTTCTCGTCATTGTCACCCTCATTCAGATAGACTGTAATTTCCACCAGTTGAGCAGATGTTCCTGCTTTAACCAGTCTCTGTACTCAGCTCGAAATAGACTTCATAATGCATGGTAAACTAAACAGTATCAACAACCCTATTGCTGCTCAATGCCTCATTATTTTCAATCTGAAACTAATTTTTCATACCATTTCAAATTAATTTGACTTCCATCAATTCTATCAGCTCATCCTTCCAATTCTTCCCCCACATTTCCTTCTACATCCTTTTCTCTCTGCCACATCTAACCAGTACATGATTGTTTACTTACAATCCACACTCATTCAACAACTTCCCTCTTCCACCAAGTCTCTCACTGCTGTCAGCCTATTGACACTTAAAGTTCCCTCTTTATCTTTACTGTTTTTCACAAACCAAAATATTATGTTACTCAGATTTCAAGCCCTAAATCACACAGACTGCCATATAGCTGCTTCATCCTTCAGCCTTTATAACATAAATTGTAATTCTCTTAGACATCTAATGTCATAGCATTTTCTGTGCTATTCTCCAATCTTATTAATCCGTTGTACCCACCTCTAAGAAAATAGACCACCCCTAGAAAACCCTATGTTCACTCCGGGTGTCATCCATTGATCAAATAATCTGTACCCTGCATAATTCCCTTCATCCTTGGGATAGACTGTCATTTTCCAATTAGGCCATAAGGTGAAGGCGATTTACGTTTAATCCCGTTCCCATAATGGGGCACTAAATTATTTTAATTCTAATAAAAAGATCTATTGTTTTTGGGCGAGAAAATAAAAGTTCTCCATGTGTAATCCTGCAGTTTATTTTTTATTACTGTTTAAAGTCGGCAGTAGTTCTTTCCTCGCGTAATCGTATTTTGATCATCAGTGATGAGGCTTCGCGGAACAATCGTCACGTGCTTCCCGCTAGACCAATAGGGTGGCCGCTTTTTGGGGCGACAGGTAAACATTAGTCCAAGATGTCTGCGCCCTTGTTGTCAATATCGAGTAGTGAAGAAGAGGAAATTACGGCCAGACCTCCTTCAAAAGTTCGCAAAAAAATATTTTAAACAATGCTACATGCATCTCACGTCTATAAAGAAAGAAGAAACAAAGGATTTTACACGCACATGGTGGGATAAATACATAAACGGGCCTCACAGCGTCCTGAAGCTCAAGATCAAGCCCAGTCTGTGCCATCTCGGGTAGTAACGTTAGTATCGTTACAGTTGAATGTCCGACAAAGAAACTTAGGTCCAGGACCGGCTTGCCAGTAGCTTGTGCTGGTCCTGTGCTTCCTGCCTTGTGCATAATTTGTAAGAAAACGGACAAGTACATTACTGTGGGAGGCAAACGCCAGAAGGACCATCTTTCACAGGCAGAAACGTTGTCAGCAGGTAGGTAAAAACAAAACACACACACACACACACACAAAATTTCAATTACATAATTTATTTAATTTTAATTTTATAGTTAGAGACAGATTTGCATTGGTTTGCACTTTTATTCCGTTATGCTGGGTACCATGGCTAACTTTCAATTACAATTACATAATGTATTTAATGTTTATTTTACAGTCAGAGACAGATTTGCATTGTTTTGCATACAGCTACAGCCAGAACACTCAATATTGTTTAACTATTAACACAGTTTTTGCTTAATGGTTTTTATTTTCTTTATTAGTTGAATTAGTTTTTATTTATTTATTTACAGGCCAGTTGCTGAAAGCTGCTGAGATGAAGGAAAACACTAGCATCCTTGTGCATATTCGAGACAAAGACTGTGTGTCTCTGGAGGTGCGATACCACAAGTCCTGTTATAGACAGTACACCAGGTTCTTGACAAAGTCTAGTGCAACAGTTACTGGGACCTCAGAAGAACAGTGAGTTATTACATTATTATATTATATATCACATTTCAAAAGTAAAGCATTGACCATCTATATTGTCGATTTGTCTGTAAACACAGTCTTGACTGCACAGCTATTACACCGGTAATTCAAAATGACAAAATGTTTAGTGATCTGTTAAGGTAGAAGAAACTAGAAATAATTTTCGTGCTGAGTAATAATATTAATAACAAAAAGTAATACATCTTTTCTGTTTTTAATGTGTTTTCTCTTCAGAAATGAGCCAACCTTCGATGCCAGCTACAAGATCTTCTGTGAGAGGATCATCCGCCATAGAATAATTGTAAACCAAGAGGTGTTGACAATGACTCAGCTAAGAAGGATCTTTTTAAATCTGGTGAAAAAACATGAAGATCTTGATGCTTCAAACTACAGGTAAATTGAATACCAAGAACCTTTGGAGAGCTCGCAGAGACCATACTGCAGTAAATAGTCAAGCTTGCTCTGAAACACAACTGTACACGGATAGACTTTGTGATTGACCACTCTCCGAAAATGAGTATTAAAAACCTAGAACGGTCACGTAGAGCTGGTGGTGGTACACAACTGGTGAAAATGTATGGACAGGATCAGATGGAACAAACAAAGAAGCTTTGGCTGAATTCCTCTATGTTGTATGGCGAGAGGATGATCTTACCATTGTGGGCAAGGACTTAAGCTTGTACATAGCACATGGAGACCTGTGTCACTGTGTGACAGTAATGGAGGGTTTACAAACTCTCAGTGCTGTTGAAGATCTGTGATGTGATCATGAGGAATGTGACACCATGGTGTTTTTACATGCACAACATGCTGCACAGGAACATCAAACTGTAGTCATCAAGAGCCCTGATACTGATGTGGCAGTGATTGCTTTAAGTCTGCAGCCAGATTTACCTTGTAGGTTGTATTTTTTCACGGGGTTAGCAACAAGACAAGGCTCATTGACTTAGCTAAGGTGTCGTCAGCTCTTGGCACAAGTGTCTGCTTGGCACTTATTGGGATCCATACCTTCTCAGGTTGTGACTCTACAAGTGCCTTTTATGGCAAAGGCATAAGAAAGGCATTTTCTGTTGCTTGTGAGAAAGAGGAATATCTGACTGCGTTTACAAATCTGGGTAGCAGTTTTAACCTAGACCAGTCTACATTTTAGCTACTTAGCACATATGTGTGCCACCTGTATGGCCAGTCATCTGCCGAAAATGTGAACGATGCAAGTGAAGGATTACAAATTTAAGAATATGCTTAATTTAGGTTCCAAAACCAAAGTATATTAACTGAGAATGTTCTGTTTGTTGAATTTAGCATTTCAGGTTAGGATGGTAAATGATATCAGCTGTGAAACAGTTTCCAGCAAGAGAATCTGGCAAATCCTGTTTTTTCTGCATTTGTCAGATTACTGAAACTCTTAATTGCTTCTTTTTGACATTCCTGTTTCCCTCTATTGTAAGCAGATTACTGAAACTCTTAGTCCTGTTCTTGAATCCCACTGTATGAATAGTTATGTTGATTGGATTAGGATTGGCAACACTCTCAGTCTAGAACTGGTTTCCTAAACCTGTTTACATCATTTACATGCTTTGTAAATCCCTCCCCTTATAATGTATAAATTGTTCCCTTAGTTAGACTCGCAACGAGCTTTGGAAGACTACAGCGACGCCACCTCGTTTGCTCAATAAAGAATCCTGCTTAAAGACACAATCTGAGTCTCCTGGTCTTCGCTTCTGAGTTTCCTACACTTTAAAAGGAAACAGATCACAACACAAGACACAAATCATTCTGGATGGCGTCGTCAGCTTTGCCAGAACTATCCATGCCCCCGACAAAGGACGCCCTATACCAACACTGCAAAAGGGCAAACTACCAAGCAGCCGTAATGAGACATTCTCTGAAAGGTATAATGTGTGCACCTTCACCCATTGGCAATGGATGGCACCTCGAGGATGCGGCCGAGAAACCGGCCACACAGTGAGTTAACAGTGACCTGGATGACTAGAAATCCTGCCCCTGAAAGTGTGTTGCAGGCAGTCCACTGCAGTTGTAAGCATAGCAAATATGAGACTGGAAGATGTTACTGTATGTCTGCAAGACTGTCTTGTACTGATTTATGTCGGTGGCAAAATTGTGCAAATGTTTCACAGGAAACAGAGGAAAGACCAACATCTGATGATGGCTCTGATAGTGATAGGGATGGTACCGATGAGTAAATATGCGCTATGTTATAATTTAATGTGATTTTGAGCTGTAAATAATCTTTTGTAGAATTGTAAACATTTTATTTTGTTGCATTCAAAATTAGGGCGACAGGGTAGCCTTTCGAGTCATTTCAGCCAACTTGGGCAAAAATGTGCTTATATTTGTATCTTTCTGTGATTACACAGTACATACTGAAAATTTTGATGTATAAAACATCTCAGTTTTGCTAAATTTATAATGTTTATGTTTAATTTTTCTTAGTGCCAATCCGTGAAGTTGAAGCATATTTTCTTCAAATGTGCCATATTTCATGGTCTACATTCACACTTGAGTATATAATTAACCAAAACCTGTCTCAAATGTTTAGGTATATGTATAAATGTAAGTTTGAGAGATATTTTGTGTTGCTAAAATATATATAAATAAAGTTACAAACAAAACCAGCAGCATAAGATTTTAGTTTTTTTCAATTTCACAATTATATACATTTATGGATTGTGACAAAAAACTGCAGGGTATTTTGCGGAGAACTTTTAACATAAAGTCGATAATGGTTTTGTTGTAGCGACAACGAGAATGGACCCAAACACAACTGAATCTTCCATGTGATTCAGTCAAGCATAATCCCACACAGAGTCTTCACATTCCAGACTCAAATCACCAAACCCAGAGCCATAAATCACCCACAGGCTCCAGAGAGTCTGCAACCAGAAAAATACTTTAATTGTCAACGTTTGGTAATTTTGCAATACAGATCTGTTCAGAAATGGTACTGCTCAGGGCCCTAGCAGGGGTCACCTGCGACTAACAGACCCCTTCTTTCTTAAGGACCAAGAGATGTCACGGGATAGGACCTACCAAATTAACGCATTAGATTAGATAATTAGATCCCATGACAGAGATGTAAAACAGACTTCCTCCTTCTTGAAGACCGTTGAATGACCTCAGTGTTGAGATCCATTAAAACCCACAGAGACAAGAGACTTTACATATCAAAATCCATAAAACTCATCCCAAAACAATTCTTGATGGACTTGATATAATCAAATATCGTTCAACCATATTTCTATGTGTTTCTACAATATGTGTGTGTCTAATATGCTTAGATGCCATATAAGTCATGTAATTGTTGTAACTATTTCCTGTGTGAATGAAAATGTATTGTCTCATATCAATGCGATCACATGTTTTTAATTCAGACGGAGAGAGCTGAAGAGGATGCTCTAGGGAGAGCCATGAAAAAGTAACAGACGGACGAGCAATGTAGACGAGCAGAGAAAATGACCCAAATTAAGATCAGGGTTTAAAACAGCTTCATTCAAGCCATCTAACTCGTCTCACTTTCCTTTCTTTTCCTTTGTTTTCTTTTCCGTTAACCCTCTGGGGTCTGAGGTGTTTTTGGGGCCTTTGAGGTGTTTTGACATGCTCTGACATTTGTGCTTATTTCAGCTACTTACAACATACCATTGGCCAACATGTAATTTGGCTGTATTCAGCACAAACTCTGCTACAATAATATGTGAGCAAAATAGATGTACATGTTTGCATTTTATAGAAAAAAAATATTATGCGTGGTTAGTAAGTTTTGGGAAAAAAATTGTCACCGCAATAAGGCCATATAACACATACTGAACAGTTGTCCACAAGACTTTTGAGTTACTATTCTTGTAGGCTAGAATTTTTACTACAAAATGATGTGAAAATCATTCTGACCACTCTTTCACAAACAACAATATAACAATTAAAATTTTGTAAGTCAGTTTTTGTGTCAGCACTGCTGTATGCGTGGGAGTGTCAATGGCCATGAATATTAATGAGATTCACACCAGGGGAGACAAAAGACACTCCCCCAAAGGCTAATGCCCCATCAATGTGCTGTGAGGCAACCTGAACAAAGAATGACAGGAGATGCAAAGGTTTGGTTTTTCAATCTGTTTTATTGTAATTCCTAGAACACATTACTATTTTTTATATTTTTTAAAATATTAAGCAGCACAACTGTTTTCAACATTGATTTTTTTAAAATAAATCATCATATCAGAATGATTTCTGAAGGATCATGTGACACTGAAGACTGAAGTAATGATGAATCACAGAACAACATTTTAAAATATACAGTTTGGCTATTTTAGACTGTATTACTATTTCACAATATTACTGGGTTTTTTGTTTGTTTGTTTTTTAATCAAATATACGCAGACGTGATGAGCATCAGAGACTTCTAAAACATTAAAAAAGTTTGCAAACTTTTGATGGATACCTGTATAAAATTCTACATATACCCATCCATTTATATTTGCTGATAACACAATCAAAGAAGCTGTATTATTATCATTATCAATCACTAATGGCCATGGATAAAAAAAAAGACAAAAAGTTTTTGTAATTTCACACAAGAATGGGTACTTGTATATTATGACGATGTAAACACAATTACATTTCATCTGTAAATATTATGTCTGTGCACTTACTCAGTATGATTCTCGATCGCACTGAGAACTGAACGATACCTGCGTGCTCCTCTGCGGTGCTGGAGAAGGAGAGCGTGATGCAGACACAATCCTACAACAACAACAAAAACTGTTAGCATACATAATCCAAAGTAAACTGTGGGCAATTAATGGGTATGGACGCACAACGTATATCTCTTGATGGGCCATAGGACGGAGAAATATCTATTTATGGGCCATACACCGCGAGAATCTGCTGATGGGCCATAACGTATAGACCGCGCGCATTTAGAGCATTTCAAACATTTACACCTGTATTCACAATCATCTGTGCAGTATTTTAGCAGGATAAGCAGTGTCATAGGCTAACCAAAACAGAACATTTATATATAAAAATATCATGTCTAGTATTTAGACAGTATTTTACCGGAAGCTGAAATATATTTGCACTAAATCACATTATATTTAGGCTACACCTAAGCAGATATTCGCAAATAAGCTACATTACGCATAAGCTAATCAAAACTGAGTGAAATATATTTAATATACAAATGTTTAGAGAGTAACGTTATCATATTGAAAGTTTACACTTGAGCATGTACACGAATGTTATATTGTAAGGCAATACTAAGCAAAATATAGTCTGAAAACATGAGTTCTATATGATCAGAAAAATAATTAAATAACACTAAACAATATAACACTTACTCCGAACTTGTATCCTCGGCGGGATCAATTCTCTCTTCAAAATGCAGCCGTTCGTCGTCTTGAGTTGCAATAATCTTCCTCTGAGGAAAAAAGGTGAATTCTTCCTCGCTGTACAGAATCATCTGGCGGCCTCTTTACCGGAGTAGCGTGCCCGCTGTGCCATCCTCAAAACGCGATGAACTATCAGCGAATCTCATGAAGAAATTTTGTGTTTTTATGGCATTGATCGGGGGCGTGTGCGATGCATATAGATCACCTAAACTATTTACATGTGAATAGCGCCGGGGGCGTGGCGGCCTCAACTCATTAAAAATAATGAGGGGAGAAAGAAAAAACTGGACCTCTCCTTGGTTTCAAACGGATTACATAAACTGTGAGTATTTGTTTTTTATATTAATTACTTCATTTAAAAGAAGAGAATTCAAGCTTCATAAAGAAAAATCTCTCGTGCCTGTGTGACAAGTATTCGCGGAGTTACAGTTAATCTTAGGACGTGTTTCAGAATGGACTTCACAGACAGAGAGAACGCAGAACTCGCATCATGTTCGTTTTTCTTTATTTGGCGAAAAGCACAACACTTTGTTTGGTAACACTTTATTTTACGACCCGCAAACAACTGCGTAATTAAACCGAAATTACGGTGTACGTTTCTGTAATTATAGTGTACTTCCGTGTAGGTATAAGGGAACAATATGTTAAGTTTTGGGTAACAAAGGGGTAACAAGCAGATATACAACCTGCAAATAACTGCGTAAGTAAACCGAAATTACGGTGTACGTTTCTGTAATTATAGTGTACTTCCGTGTAGGTATAAGGGAACAATATGTTAAGTTTTGGGTAACAAAGGGGTAACAAGCAGATATACAACCTGCAAATAACTGCGTAAGTAAACCGAAATTACGATGTACGTTTCTGTACTTATAGTGTACTTCCGTGTAGGTAAGGGAAAAATATGTTATGTTTTGGGTAATAAAGGGGTAACAAGCAGAAATACAAGCAAATTATTTAATTATTTTAAAACTAACAGGTACCTATTCTGTTAATATATTCCAGGCAAAATTTGTACGTCTGTTGTATATAAAAGTTATCATCACATTTCTGGCAAAATATGTAGTGTGATTTCAAGATTATTTCTGTTCTGTTTACAGTTTGTGTTGATGTAATTTCAACATTGTGATTGTTTATTGTTAAACTTGTTTTAATAAATGGTTTTGGTTTAATTGTGCTACTGTACTTTTACAAGTACTAATTTAGAAATTTGTTGATAATGCTAATGGTGAAGCTAGGTTTGTCTGTTTCAGCATACTGGTTTAATGTTGTACTTACCCTGTAACTACACAGAACAAGGAGGTAACAAGCGCCACTTTAATTTACAGCACGCAGGAGTCACACTTACCCTGTAAAATACAGAGTTGAAACGGGTAACAAACACTACTTACAATACGAAACAACACTAGTATTCGCACAGTAATTACAGAGAAAGCTCTTATTAAGAAAAAAAAAAACGTTTTAATTACACAGTATATTTGCCCTGACATTTAAGTGTCATTGCAATACAATGTGATAAGGTAAGTAAGTACTACATGGTACGGTCTAAATTAAAATCATAGCAGAATTTTTTTTTTTTGACTTAACATTAAGTAATCTAGTAAGAAAAGCCAATAAATTCAATTTGTATCATACTGTGCTTACATACATTCCAGCCATATATATATATATATATATATGTTTAATTTTCAACCCACAGATGTCACAATTACCCTGTAACATTGCACAAGTCAAGAACATATTTTGCCAGAAATGTGATGATAACTTTTATATACAACAGACGTACAATTTTTGCCTGGAATATATTAACAGAATAGGTACCTGTTAGTTTTAAAATAATTACATTATAAATAATTTGCTTGTATATCTGCTTGTTACCCCTTTATTACCCAAAACGTAACATATTTTCCCCTTATACCTACACGGAAGTACACTATAATTACAGAAACATACACAGTAATTTCGTTTTACTTACGAAGTTATTTGCAGGTTATATATCTGCTTGTTACCCCTTTATTACCCAAAACTTAACATATTATTTTGAGTCTCTTTTGCACTGATAAGAAAAAAAGCGAGCAAATCACGCCGGCGTGATTTCAGACCCCAGAGGGTTAAGGGACACATGTTTACTGTCACGATTCCTGTCTTGTGTTTTCCTTGTTTTGTGTGGACTTTGGTTATTTCCTGTTCTGTGCCATGTTTTGTAGTCCTTTGTAGTTTTTCTTGTTTATTAGTCTCCCCAGCTGTTTCTTATTAACCACGCCCCCTTGTTATCTTGTTTGGCTTGTCAGCTTGTTCATTTATACCTCTGTGTTTCAGTTGTGTTTTGTCGGTCGTTGTTTGATGTCATGGTTCCATGTCCTTAGACCTTGTTTCTTGTCCTGTTATTCAGCGTGGTGTTGTTTCCCTTGGAATTCCTGTTTGTTGGATTAAACTTGTGCTCGCATTTGGATTCTCTCTGTTCCTTTCCTGCCTCAGCATGACAGAACGACCGACTAAAATGAATCCAGCAGCACAGATTATGTGTCTCCGCCAGGGAGACCGGTCCATAGGGGAGTATATCATTAACTTTATTTAACTTGCACATGTCTCATCTTTTGATGAAGTATGCCTGATGATATACTTCCGGGGAGGGCTATCCGAACCACTCTACTCCCTTATGCCACTCCATCACCCTGCCTGTAGTCTTGGGGAATATGTTGTCCAGGCTCTTTTATTGACCGATTCTTTGTCAGCCGAGCCTGAGCTCCACGTCAGCCCTGCCGAGCCAGAGACCGTCCAGCCAGAGACCGTCCAGCCAGAGCTTCACGTCAGCCACGTCCAGCCAGAGCTTCACGTCAGCCACGTCCAGCCAGAGCTTCACGTCAGCCACGTCCAGCCAGAGCTTGTCCACGTCTGCCACGTCCAGCCAGAGCTTGTCCACGTCAGCCACGTCCAGCCAGAGCTTCACGTCAGCCACGTCCAGCCAGAGCTTCACGTCAGCCACGTCCAGCCAGAGCTTCACGTCAGCCACGTCCAGCCAGAGCTTCACGTCTGCCACGTCCAGCCAGAGCTTCACGTCAGCCACGTCCAGCCAGAGCTTGTCCACGTCAGCCACGTCCAGCCAGAGCTTGTCCACGTCAGCCACGTCCAGCCAGAGCTTGTCCACGTCAGCCACGTCCAGCCAGAGCTTCACGTCAGCCACGTCCAGCCAGAGCTTCACGTCAGCCACGTCCAGCCAGAGCTTCACGTCAGCCACGTCCAGCCAGAGCTTCACGTCTGCCACGTCCAGCCAGAGCTTCACGTCAGCCACGTCCAGCCAGAGCTTGTCCACGTCAGCCACGTCCAGCCAGAGCTTGTCCACGTCAGCCACGTCCAGCCAGAGCTTGTCCACGTCAGCCACGTCCAGCCAGAGCTTGTCCACGTCAGCCACGTCCAGCCAGAGCTTGTCCACGTCAGCCACGTCCAGCCAGAGCTTGTCCACGTCAGCCACGTCCAGCCAGAGCTTGTCCACGTCAGCCACGTCCAGCCAGAGCTTGTCCACGTCCAGCCAGAGCTTGTCCACGTCAGCCACGTCCAGCCAGAGACGGTCCACGTCAGCCATGTCCAGCCAGAGCTTGTCCACGTCAGCCACGTCCAGCCAGAGCTTGTCCACGTCAGCCACGTCCAGCCAGAGCTTGTCCACGTCAGCCACGTCCAGCCAGAGCTTGTCCACGTCCAGCCAGAGACGGTCCACGTCAGCCACGTCCAGCCAGAGACGGTCCACGTCAGCCATGTCCAGCCAGAGCTTGTCCACGTCAGCCACGTCCAGCCAGAGCTTGTCCACGTCAGCCACGTCCAGCCAGAGCTTGTCCACGTCAGCCACGTCCAGCCAGAGACGGTCCACGTCAGCCACGTCCAGCCAGAGCTTGTCCACGTCAGCCACGTCCAGCCAGAGCTTGTCCACGTCAGCCACGTCCAGCCAGAGATGGTCCACGTCAGCCACGTCCAGCCAGAGCTTGTCCACGTCAGCCACGTCCAGCCAGAGACGGTCCACGTCAGCCACGTCTGCCCAGCCAGAGACGGTCCACGTCAGCCACGTCCGCCCAGCCAGAGACTGTCCACGTCAGCCACGTCCGCCCAGCCAGAGACGGTCCACGTCAGCCACGTCCGCCCAGCCATAGACGGTCCACGCCACCCACGTCCGCCCAGCCATAGACGGCCCACGCCACGTCCGCCCAGCCAGAGACGGTCCACGTCACGTCCGCCCAGCCAGAGACGGTCCACGTCACGTCCGCCCAGCCAGAGACGGTCCACGTCACGTCTGCCCAGCCAGAGACGGTCCACGTCACGTCTGCCCAGCCAGAGACGGTCCACGTCACATCTGCCCAGCCAGAGACGGTCCACGTTTACTTTACTGACAGTGAATAATATTATTCTGACACATTTAATATTGGTGTTTGGAACAGTAATGAATAGCGTTAGTGTATTTTACACGTCAGCCACGTCCAGCCAGAGCTTGTCCACATCAGCCACGTCCAGCCAGAGCTTGTCCACGTCAGCCACGTCCAGCCAGAGCTTGTCCACGTCAGCCACGTCCAGCCAGAGCTTGTCCACGTCAGCCACGTCCAGCCAGAGACGGTCCACGTCAGCCACGTCCAGCCAGAGCTTGTCCACGTCAGCCACGTCCAGCCAGAGACGGTCCACGTCAGCCACGTCCGCCCAGCCAGAGACGGTCCACGTCAGCCACGTCCGCCCAGCCAGAGACTGTCCACGTCAGCCACGTCCGCCCAGCCAGAGACGGTCCACGTCAGCCACGTCCGCCCAGCCATAGACGGTCCACGCCACCCACATCCGCCCAGCCATAGACGGCCCACGCCACGTCCGCCCAGCCAGAGACGGTCCACGTCACGTCCGCCCAGCCAGAGACGGTCCACGTCACGTCCGCCCAGCCAGAGACGGTCCACGTCACGTCTGCCCAGCCAGAGACGGTCCACGTCACGTCTGCCCAGCCAGAGACGGTCCACGTCACATCTGCCCAGCCAGAGACGGTCCACGTTTACTTTACTGACAGTGAATAATATTATTCTGACACATTTAATATTGGTGTTTGGAACAGTAATGAATAGCGTTAGTGTATTTTACACGTCAGCCACGTCCAGCCAGAGCTTGTCCACATCAGCCACGTCCAGCCAGAGCTTGTCCACGTCAGCCACGTCCAGCCAGAGCTTGTCCACGTCAGCCACGTCCAGCCAGAGCTTGTCCACGTCAGCCACGTCCAGCCAGAGACGGTCCACGTCAGCCACGTCCGCCCAGCCAGAGACTGTCCACGTCAGCCACGTCCGCCCAGCCAGAGACGGTCCACGTCAGCCACGTCCGCCCAGCCAGAGACGGTCCACGTCAGCCACGTCCGCCCAGCCAGAGACGGTCCACGTCAGCCACGTCCGCCCAGCCAGAGACGGTCCACGTCAGCCATGTCCGCCCAGCCAGAGACGGTCCACGTCAGCCACGTCCGCCCAGCCAGAGACGGTCCACGTCAGCCACGTCCGCCCAGCCAGAGACGGTCCACGTCAGCCATGTCCGCCCAGCCAGAGACGGTCCACGTCAGCCATGTCCGCCCAGCCAGAGACGGTCCACGTCAGCCACGTCCGCCCAGCCATAGACGTCCACGTCAGCCATGTCCGCCCAGCCAGAGACGGTCCACGTCAGCCACGTCCGCCCAGCCAGAGACGGTCCACGTGAGCCACGTCCGCCCAGCCATAGACGTCCACGTCACGTCTGCCCAGCCAGAGACGGTCCACGTTTACTTTACTGACAGTGAATAATATTATTCTGACACATTTAATATTGGTGTCTGGAACAGCAATGAATAGCGTTAGTGTATTTTATACTGTTATTGAGACATTATTTAAATTATTGAAAAGTAGTTCAAGTTCAAGTTCATTTTATTTATATAGCACATTTTATAACAGCCACTGACTGACCAAAGTGCTTTACAGAACTACAAAATTAACAGACACCAACACCATGCGTAGTAGCACATCGTAGAATAGTACAACAAGGTTAAGAACAGCTCAAAACGGGAGACGTCCAAGCAGTCTCAGAGATTATCAGTAATAAAAAATAAAAACAGAAAAGACAGTAGCAGGTTTAATACTAGTATCATACTCAAAGGAGAGAAATATAAAATAGACAGAAAAGAATATAAAAGTATATATATATCTATATATACACACATACACACCCACATACATATATGCATGTATATATACATACACATGCACACACCTACATACACACACATATAAGTACACATATACACATATATATATATACATATACATGCACCTTATTTGTAGGCCAAAGAGAACAAGTGCGTTTTTAAAAGTGACTTAAAAGAAATCACAGTAGGGGCTATCCGAACGTCCAAGGCAGGGCCGGCGCTAGCCATTTGGGTGCCCTAAGCACAAATGCTTGGTGGTGCCCCCCCCCTTTAAGACTTCAGTGTTAACACCCACTGTTATGATTGGCTAACGTCAGTGCTGCTTATGCATAAATTATTAACGTTAATCATTTTGTATCACATGTAGACTACACAATGCTCCACCACGTGAAACTTCGGTCTTCCAATCTTTTACCATCGTGTCAATTCTCAATTGATTTTGATTCATATGCGCGAGGGAGGGAGGGGGAGAGAGAGAGAGAGAGAGAGAGAGAGAGAGAGAGAGAGAGAGAGTTTGAAGGCGCGCGCGCGGCCGGGGCTCGCTCGCTCTCTGCTCGTTCTTTCAGCAACATTCCCTGTCACACTCATCTCATTTCCCGGGAGAGAAACCCCCGGACCCCCGTTAAAATAAAAGATTCAACATGTAGGGCTAAAAAAGCCCCGGATCATTTGCACTAACGTTACTAGCGACGCCCCCCTGGACATGCATACACGACGCGAGAGCGCCCGCGCTACAAAACTAACATTTTTATTTAAAACATTGTCTTACCTGCAAGCGACGCGCGAGTATCATCCCGCTGTCTCTTCTTTTTCCTTTTTTCCGCCCCCGACTCTTGGTGCCTTTTCGAGGCCATGTCTAAGGTCGGTGTCTGCCAAATTTGACATTGATTGAGGCATAATCGAACAGACCACTGGGAGGTGGGGAAGGGGGGGCACCAGAGGGAGACTGGCACAGGAGATTCACCTTTTTCTCGACTAATTTGGTCTCTAGGCCTATATTACTTTTGTATTGCTTTTGTATATTAACATGCTTTAGACATATGTAGCGACAACGAGAATGGACCCAAACACAATTGAAGCTTTTGGGTGATTTTGTTCATACTTCATACATAATCCCACAAAGAGTCTTCACATTCCAGATTCAAATCACCAGACCCAGAGAGTCTACAACCAAAAAGACCTTTTATTGTTTAACTAAAGGAATAATGTTGTCTACATTTGGTAATTGTGAAAGACAGATCTGTTCAGAAATGGTACTGCTCAGGGCCCTAGCAGGGGTCACCTGCGACTAACAGACCCCTTCTTTCTTAAGGACCAAGAGATGTCACGGGATAGGACCTACTAAATTAACGCCACGAGGTCAGGAGATCCCATGACAGAGATGTAAAACAGACTTCCCCCTTCTTGAAGACCGTTGAATGACCTCAGTGTTGAGATCCATTAAAACCCACAGAGACACGAGACTTTACATATCAAAATCCATAAAACTCATCCCAAAACAATTCTTGATGGACTTGATATAATCAAATATAATCGTTCAACCATATTTCTATGTGTTTCTACAATATATGACCCCTATGTGTCTATTATGCTTAGATCACATATAAATCATGTAATTGTGTTATAACCGTGTGTATGAGTGAAAGAGTACTGTAAGGACTGGGCGAAGGTGAATCTGAATAACTAAATACCCCCATGCTAAAATCCCAAAGCCTTTAGCCCCAAAAGGCCTGGAACTTGGAAAAACACACACACACACACACACACACACACACACTCTCTCCCACACACACACCAAGAACGGGGTGTTCTGTTACAAGACTGAGCTTTATTACCCCTTGGAATGTCCCAGAGAGTGTGATTCCTCCTTATTCTTGCTGAGAAGAATAAACGAACCCTGGTTTAAACCTATATATTCTATGTACATATATATATATATATAACCATGTGATACATGCATCCAATGTTCCATCTCATGATTTTTCCTTTATGTTGTTTGGTCTGTGTGGCCTTGTAAACTCTAATGGGTTAATGTTTGAGACATGACTTGCATACTATGAGAAACAGAAATCACTGTGTAGCATGTTTAGTCTCGATAAACTCCAATCCTCGTTCCCCATTTGTTGATTTACATTACATCTCGCTAACTTTGTGACACAGGGGTGTTATAAGAAATCTTGAGGGTTCTCTCTCTTAAACACCCAATGAACTGACATATTCAAATGTCCTGCGAGATTCACCAGAACACTTCATGACTGTGGCTCGAGCTTCAAGCAGACCTTATCAAACTAACCCCCTCCTTGCTGCAGAGAAAGGAATGCCATGCGGTCAAAGAGTCCCCTCTGTCCACGCTACACACACCCATAAGGACTTTGCTGGAATTTCCAGTCAAAAAAGACATTTAACAATACATATTTGATATGTTTTATGTGTGTTTGATGGCCTACGTCCGATTGCAAGATCTGGCAATGTTTGTAGTTAAAAGGAACCACAAATGCCTATATTACGTATATTTGAGACGCAAACCTGAATTCCTCTCATTGTTACATGTCGTGTTTGAGGTCATTTGAAAACTCTTTGTCTGACGCAGCCAGATATATGTATTGGGTTACCGTAAAAAGTATGATTGCCTATATAACATCTCTCCTGTTATGTTTAAGAATCTGTGAAAAGGAAAGGCAGGTTCTGCCTCTGTCGTAATTTATGTAGATAAAGCTGTCAAACCAAACAAAGACAACTTTCCCGCTCAAGATTTCCTGAACAATGATTGGACAATCCGCTTCAGAGGAGGCGGAAACATCAGGTCTTCAAAAGGACTGGCCCTCTCCTCACCCCTTCTCTTGCCTCTCACCCCCGGCATCAGGATGTGATTTCTTAGTGATCTCCTCCGGAGATCTTTCATCTTTTTCTTTCTTTGTTTAATTCTAAGTTCTTTTAAGTATCCTATCGAGTTCATTTTCCCCGACGAGGAATGAATTTAGTCTGAATTGTTTCTTTGGTAAATTTACCTCAAAGACCTTCAAACATGCGTTTGAAAGTCCGCGCTCTGAACCACCAACAAACCACATGGACCACCACGCGCAACCGTTCAACGAACGAGCAGGCGCGCGCCCCAAGGACACACACACACGCACGCCTTCTCCTCAGCAGACTAAGAGACAGTGCAAGTATTTTATTTCTCATCCAGATTTATCATGCTGTACGGTTGTTGCCTCAAAAGGGGCGATTTTGTGATTCCTTGTTGTCAGGTCTGAGGTTCCGTTGTCCAGGTGAACTTTGCCAAACGGTTGACCCTTACGGATCTCCGTTTCTCTCACTCTCTCTCTCTCTCTCCCTCTCTCTCTCTCTCTTGTCTTACTATCTCACTCTCGCCAGAATGTGATTTCTTCGGGAGATCCCTTTGGGAATCTCTTTCTTTTGTTTTGCTTCTAGTTTAGTAAGATCTTCGGGTCTTTATAAAACTCCCTCGTGCATAACTGCACCTTGCTAAAAATTCTCTCTCTGTCTCTATGCATTTCTCGTTCATCGATGCCTTATTGTGTTTTGTCGTTTATTATGTTTGTAACGTTTGTGTGTTTCATTGTTTATTATGTTTGTAAATACATATATCCCATGTAATTTTAGTAAATGCATAGGCTAGTTATTTCTTATTAAATTTCATGATACTCATTTGATGGATTGACTGTCTGCTCATACTTCGGGTCCCTGAAATGCCTATCCAAAAGCTACGAGCTTTACAAATTAAAGATACTTTAAAGAGTATGGGTTTATAGGGCGGGAAGACTAATTCTTGTGGCCACAGAATTGATTTTCCTAAACTCTATAAATTAATTGAGCTAATTAATGTTACCTATTTGTAAAACGTGATCTGTGTAGCTAATCGCAATCAACTTGCGGTTGGCTGCCATACGCATGCAAGCATGCAGTCTTGTATGCAGGTAAAGTAACGTATCATCCCTTATCGGGAGATGTATTAACATGTAAGACTGATCTGATACAAACCTGTATGAATAATTATTAATTATTAATTATGAATTATGATATGCAAATTCCCCGTAATCAGATCCACCCCTGAGTCATTACAGTACCGTGCTTCCAATCAAAAGAATCGTATGCCCTTAATTCAAAAGATGGCTTGATTGAAATCTGTGTAAAATGTTTATGGTCTTAAAATGGAAATTATGTCTAAACTAAAGCCTCTGCTCAGCTGCAGAAGTAAAGCAAACCACAGATACCACATGATTTACGATGCGAGGGGGATGATGGAAAATACCCCCTTCTCAAACAACCTTACAAGTATCTTATTGTCCAAATTCCTCCAGGAGGCGGGACAAACATTTGAGTTTAAAATCTTAGACCCGAACACAGAAGTCGGGCGGGCTCTCTCTCTCGAAAAGGTCTCGGCAGAACAACAAGTCGGGTGGAGACAGCAGACGATGGTTGTGGTAGCCTAACCATGTAGACGCATAGAGACAAAGAACCCAAATTAAGATCAGAAGAACGGGTTCAACAGCTTCATTTCAAGCCATCTAACTCGTCTCACTTTCTTTCTTTCCTAAGTTTTCCTTTATTTTCCGTTGTGAGTCTCGGTTCTAAGTTAAGTTTTGCTGCAAAGTTTTGTTTTAACGTTTCAACTGCAAAGCCTGCTTCAACTTCAAAGACTTAATTCATCCGCGCCAACACGCCACGTGATTGGCCGCCCCAAGACGTCTCCAGGCACAGCCAGCCAAGCCACGGCCGGGAAACCCCTTTGACGAAGCACCGCAAACAGGGAATTCCCTAAGCCACGCAAGGACATGCAAGTAACACTCCAGACTCTTAACTGAACTGGTGCATTTAATGTAATATCTAATAACCTGCCTGAGAAACGATAGAAGGGTTAAATTAATGATTAATGGTTCGTTCAGGTCATGTCTTATAAGTGCATATAGAAACTTGGGATTTCACTATCTCACTCTTAAAACTCATTCTTTCCTCACTCT
This sequence comes from Semotilus atromaculatus, assembly GCA_031834385.1. NCBI lineage: Eukaryota > Metazoa > Chordata > Actinopteri > Cypriniformes > Leuciscidae > Semotilus > Semotilus atromaculatus. Next base: position 40,804,662 of record JAULUF010000015.1, on the reverse strand, counting down.
CTTTCTTTCTGCAACTTGTATGAATGCGTGTGCGTGTGTTTGTGTTAGATATTAGTTTTATGTTTTAGGATAATCAATAAAGTCTTGTTTATATTTGAAAAGATATTTGCCTTGTGTTGTGCTTGCACATTTAATGTCTTGTACTGTCGATCTAAAGTTACCTTGCTAATACATAGTGTTTCACTATAGATTGGATATTTATATCTGTGCCAAGGTTATAATTACGGCCCGTTCAAATGAACTCTAAACGAGTCATTTGCTCGGTTCCATAGTGATTCGGTCAAGATTCATTGCAAATCGATGAATCATTCCTTTTGAGCTAAATTGGCCTTCCGGCCCCCCTTAAATACATTTTATGTATATTATTATTGATGTACATTCGTTACACATATTTTATTTGTTATTTATACTAGTAGCCTATTGTGATGATTTTTCACGACCCAGATTTTTTGGTGCCCCCCCAAGCACTTGGTGCCCTACGCGCAGTGCGTGATGTGCGTGTGCGGAGCGCCGGCCCTGGTCCAAGGGCAAATTGTTCCACAGCCGAGGCCCAGCCACCGAAAAAGCTTGATCCCCTCTACGTTTAAGTCTGCATAGAGGGACTTGTAACAGATTTTTTTCACCTGATCTCAGACTTCTTGACGGCGTGTAAGGTTGTAGCAGTTCAGTTAGGTAGCTAGGCGCTTCGTTGCATAGAGCTTTGTACACAAATAACAGGATTTTAAACTCAATTCTGAAATTAATGGGCAACCAATGAAGAGACCTCAGAATTGGGGTGATGTGGTCACTTTTCCGACTATTTGTGAGGAATCTTGCGGCGGCATTTTGCACCAGTTGGAGACGAGCAGTTTGAGTTTTCGAGATACCGCAGTAAAGTGAATTGCAGTAATCTACACGTGTGGTGATAAAAGCGTGAACAGCCATCTCAAGAGTTTTGTGATTAAGAAAAGTAGGTAAACGAAACCCAAAAACATCTGGTTTCCCTACAAATCTTTTTGTCTTTCCCACGTCAGACAGTTCCCGAGTATGTTTAATACTGATCAGCCAAGAGGAAAACGACGATTCTCGACCCCTGCCCCTTGCATTGTGAAAAGGACAGACTTTCATATTTATGTCCTTTCGGAACCCAGTTAGTTCACACCAAAGGGCTCAGAAGAGCTAGAACTTGCCCATGCTGGCCTTGGGAAGAGGATGTTAAGTATACCAGACAACTTGAAACACGATGAGGTAATCATGTAGTATATAATACTGTAGAATGGGTAATGATTAAAAATGCAGAATAGTGAATAATTTTTTTTTTTTTTTAAGATTGTAGCTCTACTTGAGGAGGAATTTCCTAAACTGAAGACCTTACAAGAAGGTTGGATGTTTTTCAAGTCTACAGGTAGAATTTTTCTAAATCTCCAATTACGAAAAATATAGTTAATGTTTTTCCAATTCAAAACCTCAGATATGTCATGTGATGTCCGGCGATGAATTGCTATTCAAGTTGTAGAGGACAGTACTATGACTTGTTTGCCTGACAAAATATAACTTTTAATAGTAGCCTCCTCAGACCTGGTTGTCCACATACATGGACATCACAAAGTCCAGGGGTCAGAAAGTAAAAGTCCTGCCATATTTGTATTCCACCCACAGCAAAAACTCCAGTGTTAAATGAACTTTACTGGGAGTTTATTTGGATCCAGACTCAAGAGTGTTAAAGTTAATGAGATAATTAAGTTAATAATTGAGTGATGATTGAGATATTATTGAAGACACCAGATGTTAACTAGCAGAATTACTGAAGGAGAAAATCTATATTTTAGTCACCGTTTTGGTGATCAGTGTTTGCTTTAGTTGGGCAGGTGACCTTTAAATGTTTAACTAAAGATTTTGTTTTGCTGTTTTAACAGCTGGATGAACAAAGAGATCAGATCAGATCAGATGTTGTAGATCATGTTTAGACATAATCATAATTTGACCTGAATCACTGAACTAATTTAAAGCCTACTCTCTGACTTAAATGCATAATGATCATAACAGCATCACAGTGATTCTATAACATTATCTTCAAAATAAACCAAATGATATCTTAAACGTTGTTCTGATAAATAAAAATCTTTCTTTTAGGCACACACAGACATCAAGATTCAGTGTATGAATCTCAACAATGGTGACAAACAGAATATTCAATTAGGAAAAGGAAATTACGCAGACAATTCAGATCATAATTTATTCATACCGCAATGCATGATGGGAGCCATGAATGAATTTTGATTGGTGGCACCCAGAATTCACTGCAACATGCTAAATAATGTACAGCAGCCAAACAACATCTAAAGTTAATGATTAAAGGGTCAAAAGCCCAACTAAAACACACACTGATCACCACAATGGTGACTTAAAATGTGACGTTCTCCTTCAGTGATTCTGCTTATCATCAGGTGTCTTCAATAATGCTCAATCATCACTCAATTATTCACTTAATTATCTCATTAACTTAAACACTGGAGTTTTTGCTGTGGGTGGAATAAAAATGTGGCAGTACTTTTACTTTCTGACCCCTGGACTTTCCACCTCGGACAAAACTCGGGTCTTAGGAGGTTAATGATTGTGAGACTGCAAGATTTTAAAGGACTCTTACTACTTTCCATTTTAAAATAGGTGGTAGCGGACGTCGCAAGCTGTCCATAATTTCAACTGACACTGAGGGTTACTCCACAAGGCTTCTTAAATCAGCATCTAACAATGGGAAAAACATAGTATTTGTAATTCCACTACAGGAGAAGCTTTCTACTGAACCACTTTCCTATGATTCCGTAGAGTTTGCCAAGATGCCACAGTCAAAATGCATTACATGTGGCAGTCAAATGCCTTTGCAGCTGTTGCCATTGCATGTGGAGGAATGCAATGACACATTGACTGTAAGTTGTATGACAACATGTCTCTCATTTCTCTTTTTTAGTGTGTTCAAATGACTGGTTTTAGGTTCAAATGACTGTTCATAATGACTGTTCACATAATGACACACAATGTGTGTTAAAATGTAACTGGATAGAATAGCACCGAGTGGAGGGAAGTTTGTGTTTATGAAAATAATTATAGCTAGTGAATTTTATATGGTATCCCATAACAAGCTCTAAAATAAATAAAACAATACATTACAATAAATAAATAAAATATTATTTCATAAAAACTTAAAGATTAACTGGTGTTTTTTGGCAGCCAATCACATCATGGCTCTTTTTTCAATGTACTTTTCAAATGCTACTTTCACTTGTTATTAATCAATTTATTATAACAAACAATTTATTTCTGTCAGATGTCTACAGAAGCTCTTATTGAGAATTACCAGGTTTTGTGTTGATGATTCATTGAATGTTTCATTTGAAGTCACCAGAATCGTGATTAGTGTCAGCTTTATTTGGGCTCTTGACCCTTGACTCTGTAACGGTAACCAGCTGGCCAAATTTTGCCAGTTGATGAAATTAACTAGATTCTAATTATTAAACACCCCTCCCCTCCTCTGGACTGTGACACAAACAAAGGATTGTCCTATTTTGATCGAGTCACTGACTTCAATTCGCACACACAGCATTTCTCTCTAATGATTAAACAAGAACGCCCTGTTTTACCGACATGTGATCGACATGGGACCAAAAGGCCCGTTTTGTCGAGGTCACGCGGGGAACCCCCAAAGGTTGTATTCCATGATAAACTAATCAATTCAAAACAATACGATTCCCCGAGGGGGTTGAGCACGAGTCCACCACACTGATTGAGCACGAGTTCACCACACTGTCGAACGAGTTCGTCACACTGTCGAACGTTCAACGAACTCTGAATACACATACGCACACACACACACACAAAGAAACAATCATTCAACCATGTGTGATCAAAGTAACGTTTTAAATGTATAAAATGTGTTCTTGTTGTGTTCCACTATCCCTTGTGACCAAATAGGTGTAACTGTAAGCTTTTATGATATGTAATCGATTTGATATTCGTTTAATCACAAAGAATCAGGTATCGTTATTTTACCAGCTCGCAGGAATGCCGCGCTTGGTATGAGTGTGATCAGAAAAATCCAAGGTGTAGTGGCCGTTTGTCAACAAACAAAAGAAAATTAAACTTAAATCAAACCTTCAAACGACAACTTCTAGCACCCTGGGCAGGTGATGTACGCAGGCAAGAAATAAAATCAAATTCCAGACTGGATTCAGGGTTTGTGGCTGGTTTATTTAGTTCCAACTGAGCAAACAATACAGCATCTCTCACGCTGGTAAAAAACCATGTGCCCATCACCCAGGTGCTACAGGCCACTTCCTACTTCCTACCTATATTTGCCTTTACCTGTGCCCACTACTGCCCTCAGGTGTCTAAATCAAATATTGCAATTATTAAACTAACCAAAAAATAAAGACTAAACATATAAATAAAACAATTAATTAAACAAAACAAAGGAACATTACCAAAATATATATTACTAATACGAACAAAATCATAATAATAAACAAATTAATTAACAAAATTAACAATACTGAAAGCAAACTAATGTAGCTCCAACACTCCGGCCCCTAATTGTGCATTCTCACAATTACTGAACTCTCAAAACGGAGCTACACACTATGTATTCTAAATATATCAGGCACAGATGTCTTGCCCCACCTGCAAGGAAAAGAGAAAGAAAGAAAATAATAGAGGCAGACAAAGAGAAAGAGAGAGAGTCAGGTCATGTGATCACACTCCAGCAGCAGGCACAGCTTCGTCACAGGCCTCTCTAAGATGCTGGTCTTCGTTTGGAGGCGGACAGAGCGCACAACCCCATTGACATCTGATCTGACATCCAAAACTTTCCCCATCATCCAAGATCCTCTTGAAGCTGTAGCATCTGATACAAGAACAACATCTCCAGGTATAAGGTTTCTTCTTAGTGCTGTCCATTTTTGTCTCTGTTGCATCAATGGCAGGTACTCAAAAATCCATCTCTTCCAGAAGAGTTCCGCCATGTACTGTATCTGCTTCCATCTTTTTCTGACATACAGATCATTTCTGTCAAACAATCCTGGTGGCATAATTGGTTTACCTTTCAACAACAGAATATGATTCGGCGTCAATGCTTCCAGGTCATTTGAATCATCTGAGGCCCTTGTAATAGGCCTATCATTCAATATTGCTTCAACTTCGCAAAAAATTGTTTGGAGTGCTTCATCGTCCAGGGTCTGCTGTTTAAGGACTGAGGTAAGAACACTCTTCACTGAACGAATCAAGCGCTCCCAAACGCCACCTTGATGGGAAGCTGATGGGGTGTTAAATCTCCATTCTATGCCGTCCTGAAGAAAGGCTCTTTGAATTTTACCATGATTCAGAGCAGTCAGACTCTCCTTGAGCTCACGGCTGGCTCCAACAAAGTTAGTTCCATTGTCGGACCTGAGAGTTGAAACTGGGCCTCGTCTGCAGATGAACCTTCTCACAGAATTTATACAGGAGTCTGTATCCAACGTGTATGCTACTTCCAAGTGTACAGCACGGCTGGTCATGCAGGTGAAGAGCACTCCGTATCTTTTGAGAAGACTTCTGCTTCTTTTAACCTCAATGGGCCCAAAATAATCAATGCCAACATGAGTGAAAGGGGCTTCATCAGGCAACACTCTTTCAGCAGGTAAGTCCGCCATTTTTTGTTCAAGGAGTCTTCCTCTGTTGCGTCTGCAAACAACACAGTCTGATATGACCTTTCTGGCAGCAGAGTTTGCATTTATAATCCAATACTTCCGCATTAAACTGGACAACATATAATTTCTTCCAGTATGACCTATCTGCTGATGAATATGGCGCAGAATTAGTGTTGATACATGCAGGTCTTTTGACAGAATAGCAGGACGCTTGGATTCCACTGGCAGTAAGGCTTTGCTTAACCGACCACCCACTCTAAGAATCCCACCATCCATCACTGGGTCCAATCTATACAGTGGACTGTCCTTGGATATGGATTTCACACCACTCTGCAGCGAGGTAATTTCATCTTTAACCCTCTGGAGTCGAGAAACGCGCCGGCGCGTTTTGCGCGATTTTTTTCACATAGCAGCAAAATAGACTTAAAATACTCCGTCACCTTTGGTCATACACACTTAAGAAATATGAAAAAATAAACTATTTAAATGTCTACTTTTTTATGGGTCCACTTACAATCGAAATAAAACATTGTGCTTTTGTAAAATAAAGAAAATAAACAGGGTGTGCTTTCTGCCTCTCCGTCTCCGTGAACTTTTTTTCTGGATCACGTCTCTAAACGTGAACAAAACTCAGCAAATACTAGTCACACAGGCATGATCAATATATCTTTATAATCATTTAAGTGTGTACTTTTAAATTATCTAATTCAAAACTAAAACAAATATTCTGTGTTTATGTAATCTATATAAAAAGAGAGAGATGCCAGGCGTTCTCATTTCAGCTAATTATCTTTTAATGTGACCACGCCCACAGAGAGCGCGCGCTATAGAAACGCAAATGATCTGAAACTTGCCAACGCCCACACAAGCTCGATAAAACACCAAGTTCAGATTAATGTACCGGTAGTCTGTGTCGTTTTGCGAGGCTGTGAGGATTAATTCTGGATAATTTACCTCAGAAGTGCTGGATTCATTTCACTTCGAGGAGCCATGGATCCAGCGAGGATCATAGTAAGTTTTTTATTCTTTGTTCTAATCGCGAATACTGTTTTAAAATGAATCGCGTGTCTCTCTCTGTGTGATGAATGAACGGAATTCGCACTGTTGTTGTTACAGACGAAATATGAAAGACAACATTTAGTTGACTAGTTTGGGATAGATTATAAAGATTTTTACTCTAAAATAGACATCAAATAAGCTTTAGTTAACCAGTTTCTGCTCATATGTTAAATATATAACGTTAGAATGTTTTGTCAAAAATAAGCTCATAATCTAAGATGTTATTATAGTGTTTGTTCCAATGTAGACTATATCAAACTAATGAATCCTTAACTTTGAAATATGAATGATAAAATCCAGGCTATAGGCCTACTTAAAAAAAAAAAAAAAGACAAGATAGATGTAAAAAAAAATCTTAATATTATTGTTTTTAATTAGTGACACATTTGAGGAGAGGATATATTCCAAAACTTTCTGAAAATACAGTATGAGAATTAACTGCATACTAGAAAGGTTTACCTTGGAAATTATACAATTTGAATGTATAAAAAATTTGTGAAAAAATACCTTTTTTTTCCTCTCTGAGAACTCTAACTTTCTAACTCTAACTAATTCTGTAGAATGGTCCATATAGCCTATTTGAACAGGATTTGTTTCCAGGTATGACTATGTACTAAAAATGTGCTTTTGACTTTCATTTATATTTGTATTTTATATATATATATATATATATATATATATATATATATATATATATATAATTTATTTATTTATTTTTGTCCTCGCATTCTTTCTTGTGACACACCTGAATGAAAGGCTCATTAGTATGCAGGCTCATTACTATGCAGGGTCTTTGTCTTCTCAGGTGTGAATCACAGCAAGTCACGCCCCTGCGCATATTGCCTTTGGAAGCAAAAACTGTTTTAAAAAATTTAAATCAATGTATTGTTTTATGTGAATGATTAGGCCGGGTGATTTTCAGATCATTTTGAAGAAAAAACACTAGGCAACTACATCCATTAGTCAAAAGTCTTGTGGACACATATTAAGTATGTGTTTTGTGGCCTTATTTCAGAAACTTTAATTTTTTGTTTTTTGAATAACCATGCATAAACATTATTCCCTCAAAAATACAAATATGTAAATAGATGTTGCTCGCATATTATGGTACCCCTATTTGTGCTAAATAGAGTGTAATTACACCTTTGCCATTAATATGTTTATAAGCAACTGAAAAAAGCACAAATGTCAGGGCATGTCAAAACATCTCACAGACCTCAAAAACCCCTTAGACTCCAGAGGGTTAATAAACAATACATAACACATTATCTATGTACCAAAAACTTTGGTGGACTGATTAATCTTTTCTTAAGCAACAAATGTACATTTTTATGTGAATTTCTGCTTTAGCAACATTCTTCACCTAAACATTCATGCCAATTAAGCTAATTGAAATCAAGTTTGGCACAAATCCAGCACCTGCATGGAACACCCCCCAGAATAAAATTAGTTTTTGAGTTCAGATTCCCAACCCTACCAGGCAGAGGGCAGAGGGCCTCTCTTTATACTTTACTAGCAAATGTAAAAATAATAAGTTAAATGGATCACCTTCTCATAGCCTGTCTCACCCTACCATCGCCAACCGGCAGAGGAGCACTGCCTCCATTCCTGATTGCTGTACTCTCTCTCGGTGCCAATAACTGCACAAAAGCCTGAGCTGCTACCTCGGCTTGGGGCGACAGACCCTGTCAAACAGTCACTTAATTCACAAGAATTTCAACTTTATGGAAAGAGAACGTTACTAACGTTAGCCTGACCCTATTAGCATGCAGACGCGCTAGCGTAGTTCACTAGCTCAGCTCGCTAGCTTATATTGATAGTTGCACAAATAAACCGGTTAACATTAACAATTAAACTACCAAACCCGAATAATTTTAAACCAAACATAGCCTTGTTGAAAACCCATACTGGCTTGGTAAAGCCACCGTTACAAGCTTGACCTCACCTGTGACCCTGCCTCTCTTCTACTCTTCTACTACTACCTAGCAGGACTGCTTCGGTCACCTCAGCTGACAAAATAACACATTGACGGAGTTAACAGCCAGCCAAAACATTTATGGCTCATTATTATTTTTTACAATGGTTGATGACTCTACACTTTAGCAATTGAGAAAATATTTTAAATGACTTACATGTATTTGGTTTAAAGTAGCTCCTAGGGCCCTATCTTGCACCCGGCGCAAATGACTTTGTACACTGACGCATGTATCATTCGTATTTTGCACCCGCGCAAAGCGGACTTTTCCCTCCACAGACGCACGCCAGCAAACTAGAGAATTAACTTGTGCTCCCTGGGCGGTTCAGCGCAAAAAAGGAGGCGTGTTCCGGCGCAAACAATCCCTGGTGCTATTTTGCAGTTCCAGAAAACAATTGCGCCACTGACCAGAAAAAAAACTAGTCTAAAGACAGTGACGCGTTGAGCGTACATTCAGATGCTATTTTAAGCGTGCATGCTTGGTCATAATACAGAGTGTGAACAACGCACATACACTGTAGATGATTCTCTCATCTACACAGATGCATTTTCCTTTTTGCAAATGATACATTATTATAAGGAAAACTATTAAAACACGAGGGAAATCATTGTTGTGTCCATGACGATGGGAAAAATAGGCATAAAGCTTACATATTTACCCAAATTATTATATGCATGTTTAACCAAAGCTAATTTGGGTGGGTTTGTCCCATCCCCAATGTCACTTATCTTTCTTTTACGGCCCTGACGAGAACATCGATCTCCTCGGCTGTGAACCGATTCTGAAGCGCTCCTGGTAAATGCGCCGTTATAATAGTATTGCGCCATGGAACAAGCGCACCTCGTTCATCACGCTCTTAAAGGGAATGTGATATGACACTCTGATTGGTTTATTTCACGTTACGCCCAAACCACACCTATGAATAATGAAGCTACTTCAGACCAACCCCTTTTAAACTTGCGTCGGGCGCAAGAGGCATTTATCCCGCCGGTAAAATAGCAACAGCACCCAAGACCCGCCCACAAAGTTACTTGCGCTTCGCGCTTGATACTTGCGTTTCAGATCGTTAAAATAGGGCCCCATATGTCTACTTTTCTTTTTTTAGCTGCCATCCTGACTCAAAAAAAAAAATTGCCCAATTGACAAACACATGTTTGTTTCACTATATTAGTAAGCACAGGATATTGCAGACTTCCACTTTTTTAAATCAAGATTATGATTCACCACCCCACCCCTAAACACAACCCTTACAGAAACTTGTGCAAACACTTTTTTTTAGAAATAGCAAGCACATATAAAATAGCCTGTTGTAATGATCTTTCACTTTAAGTGCCCATCACTGTACACACACACACAACAATACGGTTTTATACTGTACAAACTGTGTAAAAATATTCTACATCACAGAATTTTTATTTTATTTTATTTTTTTATATTTTCAAAAAACATCACTTCATTTATACACTGGTTTTATAAATAAATATATTTACATTTTTGATCTTTAATTTTTTTATTTTTGCTAGGGACAAATCATTGGTCATTGGATATCGGTAGGGATGCGTCCCTCTAGCGTCCCTACTAAATTCTACGCCCCTGAGTTTTAGTCTAATTTTGAAAGTAGTTGAACAGAAATATAAACACTAAAGTTTGGTCACTTTTGTTAACAAAGGTTTGCTCAAGGCCTTCAGTTGAGACAAATCGACATGATTGAAGATGGTGTAGGGTATCTGGACAGGCTCACATGGTGATTTGTTTTCCTTACATTCAAAAATTTCCTTTTAACCTATGACTTTGCCTGGTAACTCACTGGCATAGCACCAGCAAGTCGGGTGAAATCACCACACTGACAGTTTTGTTGCACGCAAGAGTGTAGACAGAGATAAAACAAACTCAACTCGTGAGTTTCAAAAAGATCTTATCTCCTCAAACACCCCCTTTCTGCGGAGGAAGGAATCCCAGATGTCAGAAGAAAGAAGCCCCCTCCAAGACACGCACACATACCCAAACATTCCTTTATTGAAATACATAATCGGAGTAATTTTGGAAAGAATACGATATTTTCATGTATACCTGTGTTTCTGCTTTTGTACCAAGCCTAGTTATGATTTTATAGATGTTGTAACAACATTGGGTATTACATTAAATTAGCTCAAATTATATATATAGGGAATTTTAATAATTAATCATGAATATGATTAATATATTGCATATTACAGTTAAATTATCGAAGCTGAAAATAGATCGATTGTACATATGAATGATCAATCACAACAAATTATAATTCCTCATTCATATATATCAATGGTCTCTTTCCAGATCGATTAAATAGGAGATAACCTTTAATGGAATTAATTTAGCTATCGAACTGTTTGTCCAGCAAACGGCCGTAAGATTAACTTATCAACATCTCAACAAAGTTATCCCTTCTTATAAACTCCAAGAAATATAAATTTTCTGGCCGTGAACATTAATTTTCCTGTGTTTATAAAATTAAACTACTCAAAGTAGTCAATAATAAAAGCTTTTGTAGCTAGGATCAAACACTTCATTGACTTTGTAAAAATGAGCATTTTAGACAGAAGCAATCAAGAATATAATGGCTTTATAGTTTTTTTCTGTCGCTAACAAGCATTTGTCCAATCAGTTGTCACATTTTCAAAACTCTAAACACAATTAGCACAGCATCTGTCTTTTATGTCCATACCATTCACACATTTCATGTCGTTTTCACACAATATGCAGTCAGTGAACACATTTCCACAATGCTTGCATTTTCTTAACAGACAAGCTATACCTCCCAACAAAATAATGGATTGTTTTTGTAGTATTTACAATAGGCCCAGGGAGAAGAGCAGGCCCAGAGAGAGATGCAGTGAGAGGTGCAGTGAGAGGAGCAGGAGCAGTGAGAGATGCAGTGAGAGGAGGAGGAGCAGTGAGAGATGCAGTGAGAGGAGCAGGAGCAGTGAGAGATGCAGTGAGAGGTGCAGTGAGAGATGCAGTGAGAGGAGCAGGAGCAGTGAGAGATGCAGTGAGAGGTGCAGTGAGAGGAGCAGTGACAGATGCAGTGAGAGATGCAGTGAGAGGAGCAGGAGCAGTGAGAGATGCAGTGAGAGGTGCAGTGACAGATGCAGTGAGAGGAGCAGTGACAGATGCAGTGAGAGGAGCAAGAGCAGTGAGAGATGCAGTGAGAGGAGCAGGATAAGTGAGAGATGCAATGAGAGGAGCAGGAGCAGTGAGAGATGCAGTGAGAGGTGCAGTGACAGATGACAGATGCAGTGAGAGTGCAGTGAGAGATGCAGTGACAGATGCAGTGAGAGGTGCAGTGAGAGGTGCAGTGAGAGATGCAGTGAGAGGTGCAGTGAGAGATGCAGTGAGAGATGCAGTGAGAGGTGCAGTGAGAGGTGCAGTGAGAGATGCAGTGAGAGGTGCAGTGAGAGGAGCAGTGACAGATGCAGTGAGAGATGCAGTGAGAGGAGCAGTGAGAGATGCAGTGAGAGGTGCAGTGAGAGGAGCAGGAGCAGTGAGAGGTGCAGTGAGAGGTGAGAGATGCAGTGAGAGGTGCAGTGAGAGGTGCAGTGAGAGATGCAGTGAGAGATGCAGTGAGAGGTGCAGTGAGAGGTGCAGTGAGAGATGCAGTGAGAGATGCAGTGAGAGATGCAGTGAGAGGTGCAGTGAGAGGAGCAGTGACAGATGCAGTGAGAGATGCAGTGAGAGGAGCAGTGAGAGATGCAGTGAGAGGTGCAGTGAGAGGAGCAGGAGCAGTGAGAGGTGCAGTGAGAGGTGAGAGATGCAGTGAGAGGTGCAGTGAGAGGAGCAGGAGCAGTGAGAGATGCAGTGAGAGATGTAGTGAGAGGTGCAGTGAGAGGTGCAGTGAGAGATGCAGTGAGAGGTGCAGTGAGAGGAGCAGTGAGAGATGCAGTGAGAGGTGCAGTGAGAGGAGCAGGAGCAGTGAGAGGTGCAGTGAGAGGTGTAGTGAGAGGTGAGAGATGCAGTGAGAGGAGCAGGAGCAGTGAGAGATGCAGTGACAGATGCAGTGAGAGGTGCAGTGAGAGATGCAGTGAGAGGTGCAGTGACAGATGCAGTGAGAGATTCAGTGAGAGGAGCAGGATCAGTGAGAGATGCAGTGAGAGGAGCAGGAGCAGTGAGAGATGCAGTGAGAGGTGCAGTGACAGGTGCAGTGAGAGGTGCAGTGAGAGGTGCAGTGAGAGATCCAGTGAGAGGAGCAGTGACAGATGCAGTGAGAGATGCAGTGAGAGGAGCAGGAGCAGTGAGAGATGCAGTGAGAGGTGCAGTGACAGATGCAGTGAGAGGAGCAGGAGCAGTGAGAGATGCAGTGAGAGGTGCAGTGAGAGGAGCAGTGACAGATGCAGTGAGAGGAGCAAGAGCAGTGAGAGATGCAGTGAGAGGAGCAGGATCAGTGAGAGATGCAATGAGAGGAGCAGGAGCAGTGAGAGATGCAGTGAGAGGTGCAGTGAGAGGTGCAGTGACAGATGACAGATGCAGTGAGAGTGCAGTGAGAGATGCAGTGAGAGGTGCAGTGAGAGGTGCAGTGAGAGATGCAGTGAGAGATGCAGTGAGAGATGCAGTGAGAGGTGCAGTGAGAGGTGCAGTGAGAGATGCAGTGAGAGATGCAGTGAGAGGTGCAGTGAGAGGAGCAGTGACAGATGCAGAGAGAGATGCAGTGAGAGGAGCAGTGAGAGATGCAGTGAGAGGTGCAGTGAGAGGAGCAGGAGCAGTGAGAGGTGCAGTGAGAGGTGCAGTGAGAGGTGAGAGATGCAGTGAGAGGTGCAGTGAGAGATGCAGTGAGAGGTGCAGTGAGAGGTGCAGTGAGAGATGCAGTGAGAGGTGCAGTGAGAGGTGCAGTGAGAGGTGCAGTGAGAGATGCAGTGAGAGGTGCAGTGAGAGATGCAGTGAGAGGAGCAGTGACAGATGCAGTGAGAGATGCAGTGAGAGGAGCAGTGAGAGATGCAGTGAGAGGTGCAGTGAGAGGAGCAGGAGCAGTGAGAGATGCAGTGAGAGATGCAGTGAGAGGTGCAGTGAGAGATGCAGTGAGAGGTGCAGTGAGAGGAGCAGTGAGAGATGCAGTGAGAGGTGCAGTGAGAGGAGCAGGAGCAGTGAGAGGTGCAGTGAGAGGTGCAGTGAGAGGTGAGAGATGCAGTGAGAGGAGCAGGAGCAGTGAGAGATGCAGTGACAGATGCAGTGAGAGGTGCAGTGACAGATGCAGTGAGAGATGCAGTGAGAGGTGCAGTGACAGATGCAGTGAGAGATTCAGTGAGAGGAGCAGGATCAGTGATAGATGCAGTGAGAGGAGCAGGAGCAGTGAGAGATGCAGTGACAGGTGCAGTGAGAGATGCAGTGAGAGGAGCAGTGACAGATGCAGTGAGAGGAGCAGGAGCAGTGAGAGATGCAGTGAGAGGTGCAGTGACAGATGCAGTGAGAGGAGCCGGAGCAGTGAGAGATGCAGTGAGAGGAGCAGTGACAGATGCAGTGAGAGGAGCAAGAGCAGTGAGAGATGCAGTGAGAGGAGCAGGATCAGTGAGAGATGCAATGAGAGGAGCAGGAGCAGTGAGAGATGCAGTGAGAGGTGCAGTGAGAGGTGCAGTGACAGATGACAGATGCAGTGAGAGTGCAGTGAGAGATGCAGTGACAGATGCAGTGAGAGGTGCAGTGAGAGGTGCAGTGATAGATGCAGTGAGAGGTGCAGTGAGAGATGCAGTGAGAGATGCAGTGAGAGGTGCAGTGAGAGGTGTAGTGAGAGATGCAGTGAGAGGTGCAGTGAGAGGAGCAGTGAGAGATGCAGTGAGAGGTGCAGTGAGAGGAGCAGGAGCAGTGAGAGGTGCAGTGAGAGGTGCAGTGAGAGGTGAGAGATGCAGTGAGAGGAGCAGGAGCAGTGAGAGATGCAGTGACAGATGCAGTGAGAGGTGCAGTGAGAGATGCAGTGAGAGGTGCAGTGACAGATGCAGTGAGAGGTGCAGTGAGAGATGCAGTGAGAGGTGCAGTGAGAGATTCAGTGAGAGGAGCAGGATCAGTGAGAGATGCAGTGAGAGGAGCAGGAGCAGTGAGAGATGCAGTGACAGATGCAGTGACAGGTGCAGTGAGAGATGCAGTGAGAGGAGCAGTGACAGATGCAGTGAGAGGAGCAGGAGCAGTGAGAGATGCAGTGAGAGGTGCAGTGACAGATGCAGTGAGAGGAGCAGGAGCAGTGAGAGATGCAGTGAGAGGTGCAGTGAGAGGAGCAGTGACAGATGCAGTGAGAGGAGCAAGAGCAGTGAGAGATGCAGTGAGAGGAGCAGGATCAGTGAGAGATGCAATGAGAGGAGCAGGAGCAGTGAGAGATGCAGTGAGAGGTGCAGTGAGAGGTGCAGTGACAGATGACAGATGCAGTGAGAGTGCAGTGAGAGATGCAGTGACAGATGCAGTGAGAGGTGCAGTGAGAGGTGCAGTGAGAGATGCAGTGAGAGGTGCAGTGAGAGATGCAGTGAGAGATGCAGTGAGAGGTGCAGTGAGAGGTGCAGTGAGAGATGCAGTGAGAGGTGCAGTGAGAGGAGCAGTGAGAGATGCAGTGAGAGGTGCAGTGAGAGGAGCAGGAGCAGTGAGAGGTGCAGTGAGAGGTGCAGTGAGAGGTGAGAGATGCAGTGAGAGGTGCAGTGAGAGGTGCAGTGAGAGATGCAGTGAGAGGTGCAGTGAGAGGTGCAGTGAGAGATGCAGTGAGAGGTGCAGTGAGAGGAGCAGTGAGAGATGCAGTGAGAGGTGCAGTGAGAGGAGCAGGAGCAGTGAGAGGTGCAGTGAGAGGTGCAGTGAGAGGTGAGAGATGCAGTGAGAGGTGCAGTGAGAGGTGCAGTGAGAGGTGCAGTGAGAGATGCAGTGAGAGGTGCAATGAGAGGTGCAGTGAGAGGTGCAGTGAGAGATGCAGTGACAGATGCAGTGAGAGATTCAGTGAGAGGAGCAGGATCAGTGATAGATGCAGTGAGAGGAGCAGGAGCAGTGAGAGATGCAGTGACAGGTGCAGTGAGAGATGCAGTGAGAGGAGCAGTGACAGATGCAGTGAGAGGAGCAGGAGCAGTGAGAGATGCAGTGAGAGGTGCAGTGACAGATGCAGTGAGAGGAGCCGGAGCAGTGAGAGATGCAGTGAGAGGAGCAGTGACAGATGCAGTGAGAGGAGCAAGAGCAGTGAGAGATGCAGTGAGAGGAGCAGGATCAGTGAGAGATGCAATGAGAGGAGCAGGAGCAGTGAGAGATGCAGTGAGAGGTGCAGTGAGAGGTGCAGTGACAGATGACAGATGCAGTGAGAGTGCAGTGAGAGATGCAGTGACAGATGCAGTGAGAGGTGCAGTGAGAGGTGCAGTGATAGATGCAGTGAGAGGTGCAGTGAGAGATGCAGTGAGAGATGCAGTGAGAGGTGCAGTGAGAGGTGTAGTGAGAGATGCAGTGAGAGGTGCAGTGAGAGGAGCAGTGAGAGATGCAGTGAGAGGTGCAGTGAGAGGAGCAGGAGCAGTGAGAGGTGCAGTGAGAGGTGCAGTGAGAGGTGAGAGATGCAGTGAGAGGAGCAGGAGCAGTGAGAGATGCAGTGACAGATGCAGTGAGAGGTGCAGTGAGAGATGCAGTGAGAGGTGCAGTGACAGATGCAGTGAGAGGTGCAGTGAGAGATGCAGTGAGAGGTGCAGTGAGAGATTCAGTGAGAGGAGCAGGATCAGTGAGAGATGCAGTGAGAGGAGCAGGAGCAGTGAGAGATGCAGTGACAGATGCAGTGACAGGTGCAGTGAGAGATGCAGTGAGAGGAGCAGTGACAGATGCAGTGAGAGGAGCAGGAGCAGTGAGAGATGCAGTGAGAGGTGCAGTGACAGATGCAGTGAGAGGAGCAGGAGCAGTGAGAGATGCAGTGAGAGGTGCAGTGAGAGGAGCAGTGACAGATGCAGTGAGAGGAGCAAGAGCAGTGAGAGATGCAGTGAGAGGAGCAGGATCAGTGAGAGATGCAATGAGAGGAGCAGGAGCAGTGAGAGATGCAGTGAGAGGTGCAGTGAGAGGTGCAGTGACAGATGACAGATGCAGTGAGAGTGCAGTGAGAGATGCAGTGACAGATGCAGTGAGAGGTGCAGTGAGAGGTGCAGTGAGAGATGCAGTGAGAGGTGCAGTGAGAGATGCAGTGAGAGATGCAGTGAGAGGTGCAGTGAGAGGTGCAGTGAGAGATGCAGTGAGAGGTGCAGTGAGAGGAGCAGTGAGAGATGCAGTGAGAGGTGCAGTGAGAGGAGCAGGAGCAGTGAGAGGTGCAGTGAGAGGTGCAGTGAGAGGTGAGAGATGCAGTGAGAGGTGCAGTGAGAGGTGCAGTGAGAGATGCAGTGAGAGGTGCAGTGAGAGGTGCAGTGAGAGATGCAGTGAGAGGTGCAGTGAGAGGAGCAGTGAGAGATGCAGTGAGAGGTGCAGTGAGAGGAGCAGGAGCAGTGAGAGGTGCAGTGAGAGGTGCAGTGAGAGGTGAGAGATGCAGTGAGAGGTGCAGTGAGAGGTGCAGTGAGAGGTGCAGTGAGAGATGCAGTGAGAGGTGCAATGAGAGGTGCAGTGAGAGGTGCAGTGAGAGATGCAGTGAGAGGTGCAGTGAGAGGTGCAGTGAGAGGTGCAGTGAGAGATGCAGTGAGAGGTGCAGTGAGAGATGCAGTGAGAGGTGCAGTGAGAGGAGCAGTGAGAGGTGCAGTGAGAGGTGCAGTGAGAGGAGCAGGAGCAGTGAGAGGTGCAGTGAGAGATGCAGTGAGAGGAGCAGTGAGAGATGCAGTGAGAGATGCAGTGAGAGGTGCAGTGAGAGGTGCAGTGAGAGATGCAGTGAGAGGTGCAGTGAGAGGAGCAGTGAGAGGTGCAGTGAGAGGTGCAGTGAGAGATGCAGTGAGAGGTGCAGTGAGAGGTGCAGTGAGAGGTGCAGTGAGAGGTGCAGTGAGAGATGCAGTGAGAGGTGCAATGAGAGGTGCAGTGAGAGGTGCAGTGAGAGATGCAGTGAGAGGTGCAGTGAGAGGTGCAGTGAGAGGTGCAGTGAGAGATGCAGTGAGAGGTGCAGTGAGAGATGCAGTGAGAGGTGCAGTGAGAGGAGCAGTGAGAGGTGCAGTGAGAGGTGCAGTGAGAGGAGCAGGAGCAGTGAGAGGTGCAGTGAGAGATGCAGTGAGAGGAGCAGTGAGAGATGCAGTGAGAGATGCAGTGAGAGGTGCAGTGAGAGGTGCAGTGAGAGATGCAGTGAGAGGTGCAGTGAGAGGAGCAGTGAGAGATGCAGTGAGAGGTGCAGTGAGAGATGCAGTGAGAGGAGCAGGAGCAGTGAGAGGTGCAGTGAGAGGTGCAGTGAGAGGTGAGAGATGCAGTGAGAGGAGCAGTGAGAGATGCAGTGACAGATGCAGTGAGAGGTGCAGTGAGAGATGCAGTGAGAGGTGCAGTGACAGATGCAGTGAGAGATTCAGTGAGAGGAGCAGGATCAGTGAGAGATGCAGTGAGAGGAGCAGGAGCAGTGAGAGATGCAGTGACAGATGCAGTGAGAGATGCAGTGAGAGGTGCAGTGACAGATGCAGTGAGAGGTGCAGTGACAGATGCAGTGAGAGATGCAGTGAGTGGTGCAGTGAGAGATGCACTGAGAGGTGCAGTGAGAGGTGCAGTGAGAGGAGCAGTGAGAGATGCAGTGAGAGGTGCGGTGAGAGGTGCAGTGAGAGATGTAGTGAGTGGTGCAGTGAGAGGTGCAGTGAGAGATGCAGTGAGAGGTGCAGTGAGAGGTGCAGTGAGAGGAGCAGTGAGAGATGCAGTGAGAGGTGCGGTGAGAGGTGCAGTGAGAGATGCAGTGAGAGGTGCAGTGAGAGGAGCAGTGAGAGATACAGTGAGAGATGCAGTGAGAGGTGCAGTGACAGATGCAGTGAGAGGTGCAGTGAGAGATGCAGTGAGAGGTGCAGTGAGAGGTGCAGTGAGAGATACAGTGAGAGGTGCAGTGAGAGATGCAGTGAGAGGTGCAGCGAGATGCAGTGAGAGGTGCAGTGAGAGGTGCAGTGAGAGATGCAGTGAGAGATGCAGTGAGAGGTGCAGTGAGAGATGCAGTGAGAGGTGCAGTGAGAGATGCAGTGAGAGGTGCAGTGAGAGGTGCAGTGACAGATGCAGTGAGAGGTGCAGTGAGAGGTGCAGTGAGAGGTGCAGTGAGAGGAGCAGTGAGAGATGCGGTGAGAGATGCAGTGAGAGGTAAGGTGAGAGGTGCGGTGACAGATGCAGTGAGAGGTGCAGTGAGAGGTGCAGTGAGAGGTGCAGTGAGAGGTGCAGTGAGAGGTGCAGTGAGAGATGCGGTGAGAGATGCAGTGAGAGGTAAGGTGAGAGGTGCAGTGACAGATGCAGTGAGAGGTGCAGTGAGAGGAGCGGTGAGAGATGCGGTGAGAGATGCAGTGAGAGGTAAGGTGAGAGGTGCAGTGACAGATGCAGTGAGAGATGCAGTGAGAGATGCAGTGAGAGATGCAGTGAGAGGTGCAGTGAGAGATGCAGTGAGAGGTGCAGTGAGAGGTGCAGTGAGAGGTGCAGTGAGAGGTGCAGTGAGATGCAGTGAGAGGTGCAGTGAGAGATGCAGTGAGAGGTGCAGTGAGATGCAGTGAGAGGTGCAGTGAGAGGTGCAGTGAGAGATGCAGTGAGAGGTGCAGTGAGAGGTGCAGTGAGAGGTGCAGTGAGAGGTGCAGTGAGATGCAGTGAGAGGTGCAGTGAGAGGTGCAGTGAGAGATGCAGTGGGACCTTACCCTTGTCTTGTCTCTCGTCGTACTTTTTGTCTTGCTTTTTGTTTTGCCTTTATTTCAGTTTTTCTTAGTGCTTAGTTTTTGTCTTTGGACAAAGCTCACTATTTATGTTTTTGGATCAGTCCTATATCCTCCGGGAAACGGACTCTCCCTCAACTTTCGACAGCTTATTTTCCAGTAGTTTGAATTTCCCGCGAGCAACACGCGCTTCCGAAAGAACGCAACCTAGCGGACGCAACGAGGACACACACACACGCAGCCTTGTACAGCGACATAGAAGTCCATATGCAAGTATTATTTCAATCGAAATTTAAATGCATTTAAAGTTGTTTATCCCTGCTTTAAGGTGTATGACTCCTTGCTGACTCTTAAAGGTTAACTGTTGTGAAATTTGTTGTTTCTGTGATCTCCTCTCTCTCTCTTCCTTTCATTCCTTCCGTTATTCTGCATATATGTTTGTTGTTAAATGTAATTGTTTGTTATAGTCTCATCTTATTAAACCCCATTATACTCTTATAATTGTCTCTGTTTGTTGCTCATCGAATAAAGCCTCTTTAATGTGTGATCCTAAGCTACAAGCTTGATATTAAGTAATTTCAGTTAGTATTAAAGCTGCAAGCAGCGATGAAAGGGCCCTCGCACCCGTGCCACCGCCACCCGGTGGCTTCAGGAAGACAGAGCACGGTGGGCAATGTGCATTTAAGTAGGTAAATATAGGAGGAGTATGTCAAAGTCAGTTACAAAAATGTCCTTTATTATGGGGATAGTAGCATGCGTTATCACTCAGATAAGTGTTGCTAGCATGTTTTAGCATGTTTCTAGCATGTTTAGAACTCAATGGCATATTTAATTAATATGTTGCTAGTACTGCATCACAATGTAAAACATGTCACTTCCTGTCGACAGTAGGTGGCGCTATTACTATAACTGAAAATTGTCATGGACATGTGTTCAGGGCAGAACTCTTATCAAATGTGTGAAGTTTGGCGCAGATTGGACATTGCCTTCTTGAGTAACAACAACTTCCTGTTTCATTGCATTAACATGCTTTAGCACTTAGCTAAGAATTGCTAGCATGTTTTAACATGTTTCTAACATGTTTATAACTCATTGGCATAATTAATATGTTGCTAGTACTGCATCACAGTGTTAAACATGTCACTTCCTGTTGCCAGTAGGTGGCGCTATTACTATAACTGAATATTCTCATGTAGATGTGTTCAGGCCATGACTCTTATCAAACGTGTGAAGTTTGGGGCAGATTGGACATTCCATACCTGAGTTACAGCAAATTCCTATTGAATTGCAGTAATAGCATGCTTTAGCACTTAGCTAAGTGCTTGCTAGCATGTTTTAGCATGTTTCAAGTATGTTGTTAGCATGTTTAACACTTGCTGGCACTTTTTTATATGTTATCAGGAGTCCACAACAGTGTTAAACATGTCACTTCCTGTTGCCAGCAGGTGGCGCTATGACTGTAACTGAATATGAGCATGGACATGTGTTCAGGACAGAACTCTTATCAAACATGTGAAGTTTGGGGCAGATTGGACATTGTTTGCCTGAGTTACAGCAACTTCCTGTTTCATGGCGAAACATCAAAATTTGTCAGGCCGCCGAGGACACGCCCTTCGACGAAAACTCAAGATCTTCGCAATTTAACGTCGCAAAGGCCTTAAGATTAGACTCACCAAATTTGAAGATGATCAGATTAAAACTGTAGGAGGAGTTCGTTAAAGTACGAGGCCTGAAAATGGCAAAAACTGCACAAAAATCTGAGAGGAAGTTCAAAATGGCTGACTTCCTGTTGTTTTTAGGGCTACGCTCCAAGAGACTTTTTTGTAGGTATTGGGCCATTACAGGTATGTACCGAATTTCGTACACGTACGTGAAACGTAACGCGAGGCGCAGTCCGTTGAACCTTTATAGGTGGCGCTATCGAGCCATTTTGCCCCGCCCAATTTTGAAACGCATATCAGATGTAAATTTTCGCCAGTTCTGACGCGTGTGCAAATTTTCGTGAGTTTTCGTGCATGTTTAGGCCCTCAAAAATTCGATTCATTGCGGAGAATAATAATAATAATAATAATAATAATAATAAACAGAGCAATTCCAAGAGGGTCCTCACACCATCGGTGCTCGGGCCCTAATAATAATAATAAACAGAGCAATTCCAAGAGGGTCCTCACACCATCGGTGCTCGGGCCCTAATAATAATTAAAGCTGCAAGCAGCATTGAAAGGGCCCTCGCACCCGTGCCACCGCCACCCGGTGGCTTTAGGAAGACAGAGCACGGTGGGCAATGTGCATTTAAGTAGGTAAATATAGGAGGAGTATGTCAAAGTCAGTTACAAAAATGTCCTTTATTATGGGGATAATAGTATGCGTTATCAGTCAGATAAGTTTTGCTAGCATGTTTTACCATGTTTCTAGCATGTTTAGAACTCAATGGCATATTTAATATGTTGCTAGTCGCATCACAGTGTTAAACATGTCACTTCCTGTTGACAGTAGGTGGCGCTATTACTTTAACTGAAAATTGTCATGTAGATGTATTCAGGGCATGACTCTTTTCAAACGTGTGAAGTTTAGGGCAGATTGGACATTGCATTTTTCAGTAACAACAACTTCCTTTTTCATTGCATTAGCATGCTTTAGCACTTAGCTAAGAATTGCTAGCATGTTTTAACATGTTTATAACTCAATGGCATATTTACTATGTTGTTAGTACTGCATCACAGTGTAAAACATGTCACTTCCTTTTGCCAGTAGGTGGCACTATTACTATAACTGAAAATTATCATGTAGATGTGTTCAGGCCATAACTCTTATCAAACATGTGAAGTTTGGGACAGATTGGACATTGCCTTCTTGAGTAACAACAACTTCCTGTTTCATTGCATTAGCATGCTTTAGTATTTAGCTAAGAATTGCTAACATGTTTTAACATGTTTATAACATGTTTAGAACTCAATGGCATATTTAATATGTTGCTAGTACTGCATCACAGTGTTAAACATGTAACTTCCTGTTGCCAGTAGGTGGCGCTATTACTTTAACTGAAAATTGTCATGTAGATTTGTTCAGGGCAGGACTCTTATCAAAAGTGTGAAGTTTGGGGCAGATTGGACATTGCCTTCTTGAATAACAACAACTTCCTATTTAATTGCATTCGCATGCTTAAGCGCTTAGCTAAGAATTGCTAACATGTTTTAACATGTTTATAACATGTTTAGAACTCAATGGCATATTTAATATGTTGCTAGTACTGCATCACAGTGTTAAACATGTAACTTCCTGTTGCCAGTAGGTGGCGCTATTACTTTAACTGAAAATTGTCATGTAGATTTGTTCAGGGCAGGACTCTTATCAAACATGTGAAGTTTGGGGCAGATTGGACATTGCCTTCTTGAATAACAACAACTTCCTATTTAATTGCATTCGCATGCTTAAGCGCTTAGCTAAGAATTGCTAGCATGTTTTAACATGTTTATAACATGTTTATAACTCAATGGCATATTTACTATGTTGGTAGTACTGCATCACACTGTTAAACATGTCACTTCCTGTTGCCAGTAGGTGGCGCTATTACTTTAACTGAAAATTGTCATGTAGATTTGTTTAGGGCAGGACTCTTATCAAACGTGTGAAGTTTGGGGCAGATTGGACATTGCCTTCTTCAGTAACAACAACTTCCTGTTTCATTGCAATAGCATGCTTTAACGCTTAGCTAAGAATTGCTAGCATGTTTTAACATGTTTATAACATGTTTATAACTCAATGGCATATTTACTATGTTGGTAGTACTGCATCACACTGTTAAACAGGTCACTTCCTGTTGCCAGTAGGTGGTGCTATTACTATAACTGAATATTCTCATGTAGATGTGTTCAGGCCATGACTCTTATCAAACGTGTGAAGTTTGGGGCAGATTGGACATTACATGCCTGAGTTACAGCAAATTCCTATTTAATTGCAGTAATAGCATGCTTTAGCACTTAGCTAAGTGTTTGCTAGCATGTTTTAGCATGTTTCTAGTATGTTGTTAGCATGTTTAGTGCTTGCTGGCACTTTTTTATATGTTATCAGGAGTCCACAACAGTGTTAAACATGTCACTTCCTGTTGCCAGCAGGTGGCGCTATGACTGTAACTGAATATGAGCATGGACATGTGTTCAGGACAGAACTCTTATCAAACGTGTGAAGTTTGGGGCAGATTGGACATTGTTTGCCTGAGTTACAGCAACTTCCTGTTTCATGGCGAAACATCAAAATTTGTCAGGCCGCCGAGGACACGCCCTTCGACGAAAACTCAAGATCTTCGCAATTTAACGTCGCAAAGGCCTTAAGATTAGACTCACCAAATTTGAAGATGATCAGATTAAAACTGTAGGAGGAGTTCGTTAAAGTACGAGGCCTGAAAATGGCAAAAACTGCACAAAAATCTGAGAGGAAGTTCAAAATGGCTGACTTCCTGTTGTGTTTAGGGCTATGCTCCAAGAGACTTTTTTGTAGGTATTGGGCCATTACATGTATGTACCGAATTTCGTACACGTACGTGAAACGTAGCAGGAGGCGCACTCCGTTGAACCTTTATAGGTGGCGCTATCGAGCCATTTTGCCCCGCCCAATTCTGAAACGCATATCAGATGTAAATTTTCGCCAGTTCTGACGCGTGTGCAAATTTTCGTGAGTTTTCGTGCATGTTTAGGCCCTCAAAAATGCGATTCATTGCGGAGAAGAAGAAGAATAATAATAATAATAAACAGAGCAATTCCAAGAGGGTCCTCACACCATCGGTGCTCGGGCCCTAATAAATATATATATATATATAAATATAGCTGCGAGCAGCGATTACGGGCCCAAGCCGGTGGCACCGCTACCCCGGCACCGGGGTGGCGGTTCCGCCAGCTTTGGCCCTTCATCGCTGCTCGCAGCTATATTTATATATATATATATATATATATATATATAAACGGCCCGGTGGCACCGCCACCCCGGTGCCTTTGGGGTTATTGTGCACGACGTGCAAAAACGTAACCCCGCTTTGACTGTCAAAAAGAAGTGTGCTGTAGAGCTTGCATCAGTGTGGGCTCTGCAAAAGTGCGCATCGAGGGCACATATCAACCACAAAGTATGCGTGAGCAACCTTCTGAAACCTAAAATGAAAAATGAGACACCCTACGGTCTCATGGATTTAACGGACACATGAAATAAGTACACAAGACCGAAAATTCATATGAAGTGTGCCATTTGGGACAGGGCCTATGATCGTGAACCACAATAGCCACATATATGAGATAATTTAAATTTAGAATAATTTTTAATGTCATAGGATGTCATATGTCAATATGTTTTGTAGCACTTAAATGTGTAAATCCAGAAGCCTAGTATTTATCTGGAGGTCTTTGTCCTTTGCCTGTCAACCTGGTTTGTCTGTGCCTTTTCTGTTCTGCCCTGTTTGCCATTGTTCACCCTGCCTGTCTTGACCATTCTCAATAAAAAGCTGCAAATGGATTCAAAAAGACAAGGCCTTAAACTTAAACTTGAACAAGGATTAAATTCTTGTAACTGTAACAGACACCAAGGCACAATCACACACATGCACGCACGCACACACACACAGTTTAAAAACAAAAAAATATTTATCCAACCCCATTTAAAAACAGTCTGTGATTCCTTTACTTTATTAATCAAATTTATTTAAAAAATACAAGGCTTAAGACATTTATTTTCCTTTTTAATTCAGGCCAAACCACACAGCAGTGAAATGGTTAATCTAGCCCTCCTCCCCCTACACACACACACACACACACACAGACAGGCACAGACACAGAGACGTAGGCTTATGGCAAGCCGTTTTAACATTTAATCATTTTAAAAACACTATTTTCTATTTTCATGCTACTAGTACTTATTTTTTAGATACTAGTATTTTTAGATACTAATATAGTATCTAATGAATAAATACTAGTATCTTTTAAAAGGTACTAGTCCCTAAGGAATAAGCACTAGTATCTAAAGTATAGGCACTAGTACCTAAAGAATAAGCACTATTCGCTAATGAATAAGTACTAGTACTTAATGGAATAGATACTAGTATCTAAAAAATAAGTACTAGTAGCATGAAAATAGAGACTAGTAGGTTAAAATGATTAAATGTTAAGACGGCTTGCCATATTGGCTCAGAGAGAGAGAGAGAGAAAATGACCATATTCAAACCAAAATATCTGACTTTCTGTTGTTCGGAGCTAATAACTGTAAATTAGAAAGTTGTTCGGCTTGAGGAGAAGAATATACACGCTGAGTTTTGTAACTGTAGGTAAAACTAACTAAGTTATAACACACTTTATATGTCCTTATTAAGCCATGAAAATTCATTTCCTCGCCACGGCCAAACCGTTCGAGATATCAAAAGTCCGTCCGCAATTTAGCATCCTCAACGTCTTGACATCATGCACACCGAGTTTGGCGATGATTGAATGAATTGCCTAGGAGTAGTACTTCAAATTCCACAGCAAGCGTTTTCCAAACAACCCATAATAGCCGACTTCCTGTTGGGCTGGCGTAAAACTTGACCGGGGGTAAGATGTTCGGCCCGATGAGATCTATATGTGTACTGAGTTTCATATTAATTCATGCAAGCGTGTTGGATATATGGACCAAATTGTCGGACCCCGTTCAAGAGGGCGCTGTTGAGCCCCCCTGCCACGCCCGGGTACCAGCTTCAGCCCGGCCCTGATGGCCGTGGGTTCTGACCTGTGTGCAAAATTTCAAGAGTTTTTGAGCACGTTAAGAGCCCCAAAAGCCCCTGAAACCTTGAAATCCATTAAAAGCAATAGACAAATCCCTCACACACAGAGACAGAGAGAGAGGGAGAGAAAATTCTCAGATACATCCACATTCAAACTTAAATATCTGACTTGCTGTTGTTTGGAGCTAATGACAGTTAATTAGAAAGTTGTCCGGCTTGATCTGAACAATATGCGGACCGAGTTTTATGATTGTAGGTAAAACTATATAACTAACACCCCCACTTTTGTCAAAAGGTGGCGCTACTGAGCCCCTGCACCACGCCCGTTTCTGAAACTTTGCACGTCTACTGGCTAATAAATGTGATCTGTCTGTCGAGTTTCATGCAATTTTAAGCAATCTCAGGCATGCTAAGAGTCTCAAAAGCATCCAAAAAGAATATTAAAGTTTGATGCGTTTGATGCGTTGTCACGGCAACAGTATCTTAGATATCAATAATCCTTTCACAAGTCTACATCTGGCGTGTGTTTACATTATACACATAAAGTTTGAAGCAAATCGGGTAAAAATAAGAGGGTGATTTCATAACATTTTGAAAGTGACACACTTCCTGCTGCCAGTTGGTGGCGCTATAACATTGACTCACAATAGTCACATCCATGTGATCGGACTCTTACAACGAACACACTGCTGAAGTTTCATCAAGATCAGTTAATGTATGCAGAAGTTATAACACACTTCCTGTTTCCATTATTCGCCATAAATTCGTTTCCTCGCCACGGCCAAACCGTTCGAGATATCAAAAATCCCCTGGCAACTTTTCATCGTCAATCTCTTGTCTTCATGCTGACCGAGTTTCGTGGCGATTGGTTGAATTCTCTAGGAGGAGTATTTCGAATTCCATTGCATGCGTTTTCCAAACAAGCCTTAATAGCCGACTTCCTGTTGGGCTGGGGTAAAAAGTAAAAGTACAAAGGATATATGAACCGATGAGATCTATATGTGTACCGAGTTTCATATTATTACATGCAAGCGTGTTTGATTTATGAACCAAGTTTTTGGACCCCGTTCCAGGGGGCGCTGTCAAACCCCCCTGCCACGCCCGGGTACCAGCTTCAGCCCGGCCCTGATGGCCGCCGGTTCTGACCCGTGTGCAAAGTTTCAAGAGTTTTTGAGCACGTTAAGGGGCCCAAAAGTGCGCTGAGAGTCTCAAAAGCATCCAAAAAGAATATTAAAGTTTGATGCATTGTCACGGCAACAGCATCTAAGATATCAACAATCCTTTCACAGGTCTACATCTGGCGTGTGTCTACATTATACACATCAAGTTTGAAGCAAATCGGGTAAAGCCTGTTTGATTTATGGACCAAGTTTTCGGACCCCGTTCCAGGGGGCGCTGTCGAGCCCCCCTGCCACGCCCGGGTACCAGCTTCAGCCCGGCCCTGATGGCCGCGGTTTCTGACCCGTGTGCAAAGTTTCAAGAGTTTTTGAGCATGTTAAGGGCCCCAAAAGTGCGCTAAGAATCTCAAAAGTATCCAAAAAGAATATTAAAGTTTGATACGTTGTCACGGCAACAGCATCTAAGATATCAACAATACTTTCACAGGTCTACATCTGGCTTGTGTCTACATTATACACATCAAGTTTGAAGCAAATAGGGTAAAGCGTGTTGGATATATGGACCAAATTGTCGGACCCGTTCAAGGGGGCGCTGTCGAGCCCCCCTGCCACGCCCGGGTACCAGCTTCAGCCTGGCCCTGATGGCCGTGGGTTTTGTCCCGTGTGCAAAGTTTCAAGAGTTTTCGAGCACGTTAAGAACCCCAAAAGTGCCCGAAAGCATAAAAAAGCATGAAAAAGCTTAAAAAAAGGAATATTAATGTTTGATGCATTGCCATGGCAACAGTATCAAAGATATCAATAATCCTTTCACAGGTCTACATCTGGCGTGTGTCTACATTATGCACATGAAGTTTGAAGCAAATCGGGTAAAAATAAGAGGGTGATTTCATAACATTTTGAAAGTGACACACTTCCTGCTGCCAGTTGGTGGCACTATAACTTTGACTCACAATAGTCACATCCATGTGATCGGGCTCTTACAACGAACACACTGCTGAAGTTTCATCAAGATTAGTTAATGTATGCAGTAGTTATAACACACTTCCTGTTTCATGTTTCTCGCCATAATTTTGTTTCCTCGCCACGGCCAAACCGTTCGAGATATCAAAAATCCCCTGGCAACTTTTCATCCTCAGTGTCTTGACTTCATGCTGACCGAGTTTCGTGCCGTGTGTTTGAATTCTCTAGGAGGAGTATTTCACATTCCATTGCATGCGTTTTCCAAACAACCCTTAATAGCCGACTTCCTGTTGGGCTGGGGTAAAAAGTAAGAGCATGAAGTATATATGAACCGATGAGATCTATATGTGTACTGAGTTTCATATTATTACATGCAAGCGTGTTTGATTTATGGACCAAGTGTTCAAACCCCGTTCCAGGGGGCGCTGTCGAGCCCCCCTGCCACGCCCGGGTACCAGCTTCAGCCCGGCCCTGATGGCCGCGGGTTCTGAGATGTGTGCAAAGTTTCAAGAGTTTTCGAGCACGTTAAGGCCCCCAAAAGTGCCCAAAAGGTAGTAAAATAATAATAAATATAGCTGCGAGCAGCGATTACGTGCCCAAGCCGGTGGCACCGCAACCCCGGTGTCTTTAGTTACCTAAAGGCACCGGGGTGGCGGTTCCGCCAGCTTTGGCCCTTCATCGCTGCTCGCAGCTATATTTATATATATATATATATATATATATATATATATATATAAACAGCCCGGTGGCACCGCCACCCCGGTGCCTTTGGGGTTATTGTGCACGACGTGCAAAAACGTAACCCCGCTTTGACTGTCGAAAAGAAGTGTGCTGTAGAGCTTGCATCAGTGTGGGCTCTGCAAAAGTGCGCATCGAGGGCACATATCAACCACAAAGTATGCGTGAGCAACCTTCTGAAACCTAAAATGAAAAATGAGACACCCTACGGTCTCATGGATTTAACGGACACATGAAATAAGTACACAAGACCGAAAATTCATATGAAGTGTGTCATTTGGGACAGGGCCTATGATCGTGAACCACAATAGCCACATATATGAGATAATTTAAATTTAGAATCATTTTTAATGTCATAGGATGTCATATGTCAATATGTTTTGTAGCACTTAAATGTGTAAATCCAGAAGCCTAGTATTTATCTGGAGGTCTTTGTCCTTTGCCTGTCAACCTGGTTTGTCTCTGCCTTTTCTGTTCTGCCCTGTTTGCCATTGTTCACCCTGCCTGTCTTGACCATTCTTAATAAAAAGCTGCAAATGGATTCAAAAAGACAAGGCCTTAAACTTAAATTTGAACAAGGATTAAACTCTTGTAACTGTAACAGACACCAAGGCACAATCACACACATGCAGGCACGCACGCACACACAGTTTAAAAACAAACAAATATTTATCCAACCCCATTTAAAAACAGTCTGTGATTCCTTTACTTTATTAATAAAACTTATTTAAAAAATACAAGGCTTAAGACATTTATTTTCCTTTTTAATGCAGGCCAAACCACACAGCAGTGAAATGGTTAATCTAGCCCTCCTCCCCCTACACACACACACACACACACACACACACACAGACAGGCACAGACACAGAGACGTAGGCTTATGGCAAGCCGTTTTAACATTTAATCATTTAAACCCACTAGTCTCTATTTTCATGCTACTAGTACTTATTTTTTAGATACTAGTATTTTAAGATACTAATATAGTATCTAATGAATAAGTACTAGTATCTTTTAAAAGGTACTAGTCCCTAAGGAATAAGCACTAGTATCTAAAGAATAGGCACTAGTACCTAAAGAATAAGCACTAGTCGCTAATGAATAAGTACTAGTACTTAATGGAATAGATACTAGTATCTAAAAAATAAGTACTAGTAGCATGAAAATAGAGACTAGTAGGTTAAAATGATTAAATGTTAAGACGGCTTGCCATATTGGCTCAGAGAGAGAGAGAGAGAAAATGACCATAATCAAACCAAAATATCTGACTTTCTGTTGTTCGGAGCTAATAACTGTAAATTAGAAAGTTGTTCGGCTTGAGGAGAAGAATATACACGCTGAGTTTTGTAACTGTAGGTAAAACTAACTAAGTTATAACACACTTTATATGTCCTTATTAAGCCATGAAAATTCATTTCCTCGCCACGGCCAAACCGTTCGAGATATCAAAAGTCCGTCCGCAATTTAGCATCCTCAAAGTCTTGACATCATGCACACCGAGTTTGGCGATGATTGAATGAATTGCCTAGGAGTAGTACTTCAAATTCCACAGCAAGCGTTTTCCAAACAACCCATAATAGCCGACTTCCTGTTGGGCTGGCGTAAAACTTGACCGGGGGTAAGATGTTCGGCCCGATGAGATCTATATGTGTACTGAGTTTCATATTAATTCATGCAAGCGTGTTGGATATATGGACCAAATTGTCGGACCCCGTTCAAGAGGGCGCTGTTGAGCCCCCCTGCCACGCCCGGGTACCAGCTTCAGCCCGGCCCTGATGGCCGTGGGTTCTGACCTGTGTGCAAAATTTCAAGAGTTTTTGAGCACGTTAAGAGCCCCAAAAGCCCCTGAAACCTTGAAATCCATTAAAAGCAATAGACAAATCCCTCACACACAGAGACAGAGAGAGAGGGAGAGAAAATTCTCAGATACATCCACATTCAAACTTAAATATCTGACTTGCTGTTGTTTGGAGCTAATGACAGTTAATTAGAAAGTTGTCCGGCTTGATCTGAACAATATGCGTACCGAGTTTTATGATTGTAGGTAAAACTATATAACTAACACCCCCACTTTTGTCAAAAGGTGGCGCTACTGAGCCCCTGCACCACGCCCGTTTCTGAAACTTTGCACATGTCTACTGGCTAATAAATGTGATCTGTCTGTCGAGTTTCATGCAATTTTAAGCAATTTCAGGCATGCTAAGAGTCTCAAAAGCATCCAAAAAGAATATTAAAGTTTGATGCGTTTGATGCGTTGTCACGGCAACAGTATCTTAGATATCAATAATCCTTTCACAAGTCTACATCTGGCGTGTGTTTACATTATACACATAAAGTTTGAAGCAAATCGGGTAAAAATAAGAGGGTGATTTCAAAGCATTTTGAAAGTGACACACTTCCTGCTGCCAGTTGGTGACGCTATAACATTGACTCACAATAGTCACATCCATGTGATCGGACTCTTACAACGAACACACTGCTGAAGTTTCATCAAGATCAGTTAATGTATGCAGAAATTATAACACACTTCCTGTTTCCATTATTCGCCATAAATTCGTTTCCTCGCCACGGCCAAACCGTTCGAGATATCAAAAATCCCCTGGCAACTTTTCATCGTCAATCTCTTGACTTCATGCTGACCGAGTTTCGTGGCGATTGGTTGAATTCTCTAGGAGGAGTATATCGAATTCCATTGCATGCGTTTTCCAAACAAGCCTTAATAGCCGACTTCCTGTTGGGCTGGGGTAAAAAGGAAAAGTACAAAGGATATATGAACCGATGAGATCTATATGTGTACCGAGTTTCATATTATTACATGCAAGCGTGTTTGATTTATGAACCAAGTTTTTGGACCCCGTTCCAGGGGGTGCTGTCAAACCCCCCTGCCACGCCCGGGTACCAGCTTCAGCCCGGCCCTGGTGGCCGCCGGTTCTGACCCGTGTGCAAAGTTTCAAGAGTTTTTGAGCACGTTAAGGGGCCCAAAAGTGCGCTGAGAGTCTCAAAAGCATCCAAAAAGAATATTAAAGTTTGATGCATTGTCACGGCAACAGCATCTAAGATATCAACAATCCTTTCACAGGTCTACATCTGGCGTGTGTCTACATTATACACATCAAGTTTGAAGCAAATCGGGTAAAGCCTGTTTGATTTATGGACCAAGTTTTCGGACCCCGTTCCAGGGGGCGCTGTCGAGCCCCCCTGCCACGCCCGGGTACCAGCTTCAGCCCGGCCCTGATGGCCGCGGTTTCTGACCCGTGTGCAAAGTTTCAAGAGTTTTTGAGCACGTTAAGAACCCCAAAAGTGCCCGAAAGCATAAAAAAGCACGAAAAAGCTTAAAAAAAGGAATATTAATGTTTGATGCATTGCCATGGCAACAGTATCAAAGATATCAATAATCCTTTCACAGGTCTACATCTGGCGTGTGTCTACATTATGCACATGAAGTTTGAAGCAAATCGGGTAAAAATAAGAGGGTGATTTAAAAGCATTTTGAAAGTGACACACTTCCTGCTGCCAGTTGGTGGCGCTATAACTCTGACTCACAATAGTCACATCCATGTGATCGGGCTCTTACAACGAACACACTGCTGAAGTTTCATCAAGATCAGTTAATGTATGCATTAGTTATTACACACTTCCTGTTTCATGTTTCTCGCCATAATTTCGTTTCCTCGCCACGGCCAAACCGTTCGAGATATCAAAAATCCCCTGGCAACTTTTCATCCTCAGTGTCTTGACTTCATGCTGACCGAGTTTCGTGTCGTGTGTTTGAATTCTCTAGGAGGAGTATTTCACATTCCATTGCATGCGTTTTCCAAACAAGCCTTAATAGCCGACTTCCTGTTGGGCTGGGGTAAAAAGTAAGAGCATGAAGTATATATGAACCGATGAGATCTATATGTGTACTGAGTTTCATATTATTACATGCAAGCGTGTTTGATTTATGGACCAAGTGTTCAAACCCCGTTCCAGGGGGCGCTGTCGAGCCCCCCTGCCACGCCCGGGTACCAGCTTCAGCCCGGCCCTGATGGCCGCGGGTTCTGAGATGTGTGCAAAGTTTCAAGAGTTTTCGAGCACGTTAAGGCCCCCAAAAGTGCCCAAAAGGTAGTAAAATAATAATAAATATAGCTGCGAGCAGCGATTACGGGCCCAAGCCGGTGGCACCGCAACCCCGGTGTCTTTAGTTACCTAAAGGCACCGGGGTGGCGGTTCCGCCAGCTTTGGCCCTTCATCGCTGCTCGCAGCTATATTTATATATATATATATATATATATATATATATATATATATATATATATATAAACGGCCCGGTGGCACCGCCACCCCGGTGCCTTTGGGGTTATTGTGCACGACGTGCAAAAACGTAACCCCGCTTTGACTGTCGAAAAGAAGTGTGCTGTAGAGCTTGCATCAGTGTGGGCTCTGCAAAAGTGCGCATCGAGGGCACATATCAACCACAAAGTATGCGTGAGCAACCTTCTGAAACCTAAAATGAAAAATGAGACACCCTACGGTCTCATGGATTTAACGGACACATGAAATAAGTACACAAGACCGAAAATTCATATGAAGTGTGTCATTTGGGACAGGGCCTATGATCGTGAACCACAATAGCCACATATATGAGATAATTTAAATTTAGAATCATTTTTAATGTCATAGGATGTCATATGTCAATATGTTTTGTAGCACTTAAATGTGTAAATCCAGAAGCCTAGTATTTATCTGGAGGTCTTTGTCCTTTGCCTGTCAACCTGGTTTGTCTCTGCCTTTTCTGTTCTGCCCTGTTTGCCATTGTTCACCCTGCCTGTCTTGACCATTCTTAATAAAAAGCTGCAAATGGATTCAAAAAGACAAGGCCTTAAACTTAAATTTGAACAAGGATTAAACTCTTGTAACTGTAACAGACACCAAGGCACAATCACACACATGCACGCACGCACGCACACACAGTTTAAAAACAAAAAAATATTTATCCAACCCCATTTAAAAACAGTCTGTGATTCCTTTACTTTATTAATAAAACTTATTTAAAAAATACAAGGCTTAAGACATTTATTTTCCTTTTTAATGCAGGCCAAACCACACAGCAGTGAAATAGTTCATCTAGCCCTCCTCCCCCTACACACACACACACACACACACAGACAGGCACAGACACAGAGACGTAGGCTTATGGCAAGCCGTTTTAACATTTAATCATTTAAACCCACTAGTCTCTATTTTCATGCTACTAGTACTTATTTTTTAGATACTAGTATTTTTAGATACTAATATAGTATCTAATGAATAAGTACTAGTATCTTTTAAAAGGTACTAGTCCCTAAGGAATAAGCACTAGTATCTAAAGAATAGGCACTAGTACCTAAAGAATAAGCACTAGTCGCTAATGAATAAGTACTAGTACTTAATGGAATAGATACTAGTATCTAAAAAATAAGTACTAGTAGCATGAAAATAGAGACTAGTAGGTTAAAATGATTAAATGTTAAGACGGCTTGCCATATTGGCTCAGAGAGAGAGAGAGAGAAAATGACCATATTCAAAACAAAATATCTGACTTTCTGTTGTTCGGAGCTAATAACTGTAAATTAGAAAGTTGTTCGGCTTGAGGAGAAGAATATACACGCTGAGTTTTGTAACTGTAGGTAAAACTAACTAAGTTATAACACACTTTATATGTCCTTATTAAGCCATGAAAATTCATTTCCTCGCCATGGCCAAACCGTTCGAGATATCAAAAGTCCGTCCGCAATTTAGCATCCTCAAAGTCTTGACATCATGCACACCGAGTTTGGCGATGATTGAATGAATTGCCTAGGAGTAGTACTTCAAATTCCACAGCAAGCGTTTTCCAAACAACCCATAATAGCCGACTTCCTGTTGGGCTGGCGTAAAACTTGACCGGGGGTAAGATGTTCGGCCCGATGAGATCTATATGTGTACTGAGTTTCATATTAATTCATGCAAGCGTGTTGGATATATGGACCAAATTGTCGGACCCCGTTCAAGAGGGCGCTGTTGAGCCCCCCTGCCACGCCCGGGTACCAGCTTCAGCCCGGCCCTGATGGCCGTGGGTTCTGACCTGTGTGCAAAATTTCAAGAGTTTTTGAGCACGTTAAGAGCCCCAAAAGCCCCTGAAACCTTGAAATCCATTAAAAGCAATAGACAAATCCCTCACACACAGAGACAGAGAGAGAGGGAGAGAAAATTCTCAGATACATCCACATTCAAACTTAAATATCTGACTTGCTGTTGTTTGGAGCTAATGACAGTTAATTAGAAAGTTGTCCGGCTTGATCTGAACAATATGCGTACAGAGGTTTATGATTGTAGGTAAAACTATATAACTAACACCCCCACTTTTGTCAAAAGGTGGCGCTACTGAGCCCCTGCACCACGCCCGTTTTTGAAACTTTGCACATGTCTACTGGCTAATAAATGTGATCTGTCTGTCGAGTTTCATGCAATTTTAAGCAATTTCAGGCATGCTAAGAGTCTCAAAAGCATCCAAAAAGAATATTAAAGTTTGATGCGTTTGATGCGTTGTCACGGCAACAGTATCTTAGATATCAATAATCCTTTAACAAGTCTACATCTGGCGTGTGTTTACATTATACACATAAAGTTTGAAGCAAATCGGGTAAAAATAAGAGGGTGATTTCAAAGCATTTTGAAAGTGACAGACTTCCTGCTGCCAGTTGGTGGCGCTATAACATTGACTCACAATAGTCACATCCATGTGATCGGACTCTTACAACGAACACACTGCTGAAGTTTCATCAAGATCAGTTAATGTATGCAGTAGTTATAACACACTTCCTGTTTCCATTATTCGCCATAAATTCGTTTCCTCGCCACG
The DNA here is from genome assembly GCA_031834385.1 of Semotilus atromaculatus. NCBI lineage: Eukaryota > Metazoa > Chordata > Actinopteri > Cypriniformes > Leuciscidae > Semotilus > Semotilus atromaculatus. Next base: position 40,768,814 of record JAULUF010000015.1, on the reverse strand, counting down.
GCCAAACCGTTCGAGATATCAAAAATCCCCTGGCAACTTTTCATCGTCAATCTCTTGACTTCATGCTGACCGAGTTTCGTGGCGATTGGTTGAATTCTCTAGGAGGAGTATATCGAATTCCATTGCATGCGTTTTCCAAACAAGCCTTAATAGCCGACTTCCTGTTGGGCTGGGGTAAAAAGTAAAAGTACAAAGGATATATGAACCGATGAGATCTATATGTGTACCGAGTTTCATATTATTACATGCAAGCGTGTTTGATTTATGAACCAAGATTTTGGACCCCGTTCCAGGGGGCGCTGTCAAACCCCCCTGCCACGCCCGGGTACCAGCTTCAGCCCGGCCCTGATGGCCGCCGGTTCTGACCCGTGTGCAAAGTTTCAAGAGTTTTTGAGCACGTTAAGGGGCCCAAAAGTGCGCTGAGAGTCTCAAAAGCATCCAAAAAGAATATTAAAGTTTGATGCATTGTCACGGCAACAGCATCTAAGATATCAACAATCCTTTCACAGGTCTACATCTGGCGTGTGTCTACATTATACACATCAAGTTTGAAGCAAATCGGGTAAAGCCTGTTTGATTTATGGACCAAGTTTTCGGACCCCGTTCCAGGGGGCGCTGTCGAGCCCCCCTGCCACGCCCGGGTACCAGCTTCAGCCCGGCCCTGATGGCCGCGGTTTCTGACCCGTGTGCAAAGTTTCAAGAGTTTTTGAGCATGTTAAGGGCCCCAAAAGTGCGCTAAGATTCTCAAAAGTATCCAAAAAGAATATTAAAGTTTGATGCGTTGTCACGGCAACAGCATCTAAGATATCAACAATCCTTTCACAGGTCTACATCTGGCTTGTGTCTACATTATACACATCAAGTTTGAAGCAAATAGGGTAAAGCGTGTTGGATATATGGACCAAATTGGCGGACCCGTTCAAGGGGGCGCTGTCGAGCCCCCCTGCCACGCCCGGGTACCAGCTTCAGCCTGGCCCTGATGGCCGTGGGTTTTGTCCCGTGTGCAAAGTTTCAAGAGTTTTCGAGCATGTTAAGAACCCCAAAAGTGCCCGAAAGCATAAAAAAGCACGAAAAAGCTTAAAAAAAGGAATATTAATGTTTGATGCATTGCCATGGCAACAGTATCAAAGATATCAATAATCCTTTCACAGGTCTACATCTGGCGTGTCTCTACATTATGCACATGAAGTTTGAAGCAAATCGGGTAAAAATAAGAGGGTGATTTAAAAGCATTTTGAAAGTGACACACTTCCTGCTGCCAGTTGGTGGCGCTATAACTTTGACTCACAATAGTCACATCCATGTGATCGGGCTCTTACAACGAACACACTGCTGAAGTTTCATCAAGATCAGTTAATGTATGCATTAGTTATAACACACTTCCTGTTTCATGTTTCTCGCCATAATTTCGTTTCCTCGCCACGGCCAAACCGTTCGAGATATCAAAAATCCCCTGGCAACTTTTCATCCTCAGTGTCTTGACTTCATGCTGACCGAGTTTCGTGCCGTGTGTTTGAATTCTCTAGGAGGAGTATTTCACATTCCATTGCATGCGTTTTCCAAACAAGCCTTAATAGCCGACTTCCTGTTGGGCTGGGGTAAAAAGTAAGAGCATGAAGTATATATGAACCGATGAGATCTATATGTGTACTGAGTTTCATATTATTACATGCAAGCGTGTTTGATTTATGGACCAAGTGTTCAAACCCCGTTCCAGGGGGCGCTGTCGAGCCCCCCTGCCACGCCCGGGTACCAGCTTCAGCCCGGCCCTGATGGCCGCGGGTTCTGAGATGTGTGCAAAGTTTCAAGAGTTTTCGAGCACGTTAAGGCCCCCAAAAGTGCCCAAAAGGTAGTAAAATAATAATAAATATAGCTGCGAGCAGCGATTACGGGCCCAAGCCGGTGGCACCGCAACCCCGGTGCCTTTAGTACCTAAAGGCACCGGGGTGGCGGTTCCACCGGCTTTGGCCCTTCATCGCTGCTCGCAGCTATATTTATATATATATATATAAACAGCCCGGTGGCACCGCCACCCCGGTGCCTTTGGGGTTATTGTGCACAACGTGCAAAAACGTAACCCCGCTTTGACTGTCGAAAAGAAGTGTGCTGTAGAGCTTGCATCAGTGTGGGCTCTGCAAAAGTCCGCATCGAGGGCACATATCAACCACAAAGTATGCGTGAGCAACCTTCTGAAACCTAAAATGAAAAATGAGACACCCTACGGTCTCATGGATTTAACAGACACATGAAATAAGTACACAAGACCGAAAATTCATATGAAGTGTGCCATTTGGGACAGGGCCTATGATTGTGAACCACAATAGCCACATATATGAGATAATTTAAATTTAGAATATTTTTTAATGTCATAGGATGTCATATGTCAATATGTTTTGTAGCACTTAAATGTGTAAATCCAGAAGCCTAGTATTTATCAGGAAGTCTTTGTCCTTTGCCTGTCAACCTGATTTGTCTCTGCCTTTTCTGTTCTGCCCTGTTTGCCATTGTTCACCCTGCCTGTCTTGACCATTCTTAATAAAAAGCTGCAAATGGATTCAAAAAGACAAGGCCTTAAACTTGAACAAGGATTAAACTCTTGTAACTGTAACAGACACCAAGGCACAATCACACACACACACACACACACACACACACACACACACACACACACACACACACACACACACGCACGCAGTTTAAAAACAAAAAAATATTTATCCAACCTCATTTAAAAACAGTCTGTGAGTGCCATCTTTTGGACATTCATCATATTGCATTGGTTTTCATTTCTTGTCCTCAAACAGAGCACTAATCTGTTTATTTTTAAGTTAAACATTCTACATTTATTAAAAAAGAAACATCAAATGTGTTTTGAGTCATAGTATTATTTTATACAGAAATAAATTATTTGTAATTCAGATGAGAATAAAGTTAGTGTTTTACAATTTTAAGGAAAACAAATATATTGTTCTGAAATATAGCACATTCATTTTAAATTCATTCAGCTTCAATTACCAATACAATCTTAATTGTATTTAAAGCAAACTATACATTTAAAAGATCTGGGTTCTATGCATATTTTGTAATTTATAAAAATACAAAATTGTTATGCAAAAAGACAAGGCCTTAGAGATTTCTTTATCCTTTAATATAGGAAAAATCACACAGCAATGAAAGGCTTAATCTCTTGTCACTGTAACAGACAGCCAGCCACACACACACACACACACATAAACACAGACACCAGCCCTCCCTCCCCCTCCCTCCCCACACAGACAGCCACACACACACACACACACACACACACACACACACACACACACACACACACAGAACATAGGCTACTCCGTCATTTTGTTCATAGAGGACATAATTCAAACTGCAAAGTGTTTAATTATATTTGTGGACACTCGCAACAAAGCACAACATTGTGCTTTTGTAAAGTAAATTCAAGCAATCCGCCTCCGAAATTTAAAATTAAACGAAAATGCTCACCTCTGCACGGGCATACCTAATATATTTATATATAAATACAATTGGCTTACCTGATTTTGAACACAAGAGGGCAGTATAGCCCTATGTATTACTTGATGTATTTATTTTTTGACTGAATAGCGCATTCTGGCTGTTTTAAAACTTGTACATTATTTTTAAATTGAAAACAAGAATAAAATGGGTTTAGTTTAGTGTTTCCTTTTTTGACATGATTTTTAATCCCTCGCCATAGCAAAACAATTTGAGATATTCAATTTCCGTTCACAATATAGCATCTTTAATGTATTTTCATCATGTTGAAAAAGTCTGGTGGGAATTAAATAAACCACTTAAAAGGAGTAAGTACAAATGTAGAGGCTGGATTTGCAAAACATCATTCATCATATTGCATTGGTTTTAATTTATTGTCCTCAAACAGAACACTAATCTATTTATAAAAGTTACACATTCTACATTGATTAAAAAAGAAACATCAAATATGTTTTTAGTCATAGTATTTTTTTATACAGAAATAAATTATTTGTAATTCAGATGAGAATAAAGTTAGTGTTTTACATTTTTAAGGAAAACAAATATATTGTTCTGAAATATAGCACATTCATTTAAAATTCATTCAGCTTCAATTACCAATACAATCTTAATTGTATTTAAAGCAAACTATACATTTAAAAGATCTGGGTTCTATGCATATTTTGTCATTTAAAAAAATACAAAATTGTTATGCAAAAAGACAAGGCCTTAGAGATTTATTTATCCTTTAATGCAGGAAAAATCACACAGCAATGAAAGGCTTAATCTCTTGTCACTGTACAGACAGCCAGCCACACACACACACACACACACACACACACACACACACACACACACACACACACACACACACACACACACACACACACACACACACACACACACACACACATAAACACAGACACCAGCCCTCCCTCCCCCTCCCTCCCTCCCTCCCTCCCCACACAGACAGCCACACACACACACACACACAGAATGGGGAGGGGGCCCTCTCTCTGTCAGAGAGAGACAGAGAGATACCATTTCAAGAAATCCACATTCAAACCACAATATCTGACGTTCTGAGGGTCGGAGATAATGACTTTAAATTAGAAAGTTGTTCGGCTTGAAAAGAAGAATATACACGCTGAGTTTTGTAACTGTAGGTAAAACTAACTAAGTTATAACACACTTTATATGTCCTTTTTTAGTCATGAAAATTCATTTCCTCGCCACGGCCAAACCGTTCGAGATATCAAAAATCCGTCCGCAATTTAGCATCCTCAATGTCTTGACTTCACGCACACCGAGTTTGGCGATGATTGAATGAATTGCCTAGGAGTAGTACTTCAAATTCCACAGCAAGCGTTTTCCAAACAACCTATAATAGCCGACTTCCTGTTGGGCTGGCGTAAAACTTGACCGGGGTTAAGATGTTCGGCCCGATGAGATCTATATGTGTACTGAGTTTCATATTAATTCATGCAAGCGTGTTGGATATATGGACCAAATTGTCGGACCCCGTTCAAGGGGGCGCTGTTGAGCCCCCCTGCCACGCCCGGGTACCAGCTTCAGCCCGGCCCTGATGGCCGTGGGTTCTGACCTGTGTGCAAAATTTCAAGCGTTTTTGAGCACGTTAAGAGCCCCAAAAGCCCCTGAAACCTTGAAATCCATTAAAAGCAATAGACAAATCCCTCACACACAGAGACAGAGAGAGAGGGAGAGAAAATTCTCAGAAACATCCATATCAATAATCCTTTCACAAGTCTACATCTGGCGTGTGTTTACATTATACACATAAAGTTTGAAGCAAATCGGGTAAAAATAAGAGGGTGATTTCAAAGCATTTTGAAAGTGACACACTTCCTGCTGCCAGTTGGTGGCGCTATAACATTGACTCACAATAGTCACATCCATGTGATCGGGCTCTTACAACGAACACACTGCTGAAGTTTCATCAAGATCAGTTAATGTATGCAGAAGTTATAACACACTTCCTGTTTCCATTATTCGCCATAAATTCGTTTCCTCGCCACGGCCAAACCGTTCGAGATATCAAAAATCCCCTCGCAACTTTTCATCGTCAATCTCTTGACTTCATGCTGACCGAGTTTCGTGGCGATTGGTTGAATTCTCTAGGAGGAGTATATCGAATTCCATTGCATGCGTTTTCCAAACAACCCTTAATAGACGACTTCCTGTTGGGCTGGGGTAAAAAGTAAAAGTACAAAGGATATATGAACCGATGAGATCTATATGTGTACCGAGTTTCATATTATTACATGCAAGCGTGTTTGATTTATGGACCAAGTTTTCGGACCCCGTTCCAGGGGGCGCTGTCGAGCCCCCCTGCCACGCCCAGGTACCATCTTCAGCTCGGCCCTGATGGCCGCGGGTTCTGACATGTGTGCAAAGTTTCAAGAGTTTTTGAGCATGTTAAGGGCCCCAAAATTGCCCAAATAGTCGTAAGAAAAATATAGAAAATGACTTTCCAAACCCATAATAACCGACTTCCTGTTGGGCTGACGTAAAACTTAGAGCGCGAAAGTTGTTCGGCCCGATGAGATCTATAAGTGTACCGAGTTTCAGATTATTACATGCAAGCGTGTTTGATATATGGACAAGTGTTCAAAACCCGTTCCAGGGGGCGCTGTCGAGCCCCCCTGCCACGCCCGGGTACCAGCTTCAGCCCGGCCCTGATGGCCGCGGGTTCTGATCTGTGTGCAAAGTTTCCAGAGTTTTCGAGCACGTTAAGGGCCCCAAAAGTGCCAAAAAGGTAGTAAAATAATAAGAAGAAGAAGAATAATAATAAAAAGAATAATAAATAATCCTTAGGAAAACAATAGGGCCTTCGCCTTTTCAGGCTTGGGCCCTAATAATAATAATAATAATAATAATAATCCTAAATAATAATCCTTAGGAAAACAATAGGGCCTTCGCCTTTTCAGGCTTGGGCCCTAATAATAATCCTAAATAATAATCCTTAGGAAAACAATAGGGCCTTCGCCTTTTCAGGCTTGGGCCCTAATTAAAGCTGCAAGCAGCGATGAAAGGGCCCTCGCACCCGTGCCACCGCCACCCGGTGGCTTCAGGAAGACAGAGCACGGTGGGCAATGTGCATTTAAGTAGGTAAATATAGGAGGAGTATGTCAAAGTCAGTTACAAAAATGTCCTTTATTATGGGGATAATAGTATGCGTTATCAGTCAGATAAGTTTTGTTAGCATGTTTTACCATGTTTCTAGCATGTTTAGAACTCAATGGCATATTTAATATGTTGCTAGTCGCATCACAGTGTTAAACATGTCACTTCCTGTTGACAGTAGGTGGCGCTATTACTTTAACTGAAAATTGTCATGTAGATGTATTCAGGGCATGACTCTTTTCAAACGTGTGAAGTTTAGGGCAGATTGGACATTGCATTTTTCAGTAACAACAACTTCCTTTTTCATTGCATTAGCATGCTTTAGCACTTAGCTAAGAATTGCTAGCATGTTTTAACATGTTTATAACTCAATGGCATATTTACTATGTTGTTAGTACTGCATCACAGTGTAAAACATGTCACTTCCTTTTGCCAGTAGGTGGCACTATTACTATAACTGAAAATTATCATGTAGATGTGTTCAGGCCATAACTCTTATCAAACATGTGAAGTTTGGGACAGATTGGACATTGCCTTCTTGAGTAACAACAACTTCCTGTTTCATTGCATTAGCATGCTTTAGTATTTAGCTAAGAATTGCTAGCATGTTTTAACATGTTTATAACATGTTTAGAACTCAATGGCATATTTAATATGTTGCTAGTACTGCATCACAGTGTTAAACATGTAACTTCCTGTTGCCAGTAGGTGGCGCTATTACTTTAACTGAAAATTGTCATGTAGATTTGTTCAGGGCAGGACTCTTATCAAACATGTGAAGTTTGGGGCAGATTGGACATTGCCTTCTTGAATAACAACAACTTCCTATTTAATTGCATTCGCATGCTTAAGCGCTTAGCTAAGAATTGCTAGCATGTTTTAACATGTTTATAACATGTTTATAACTCAATGGCATATTTACTATGTTGGTAGTACTGCATCACACTGTTAAACATGTCACTTCCTGTTGCCAGTAGGTGGCGCTATTACTTTAACTGAAAATTGTCATGTAGATTTGTTTAGGGCAGGACTCTTATAAAACGTGTGAAGTTTGGGGCAGATTGGATATTGCCTTCTTCAGTAACAACAACTTCCTGTTTCATTGCAATAGCATGCTTTAACGCTTAGCTAATAATTGCTAGCATATTTTAACATGTTTCTAACATGTTTTAACATGTTTCTAACTCAATGGCATATTTACTATGTTGCTAGTACAGCATCACAGTGTTAAACAGGTCACTTCCTGTTGCCAGTAGGTGGTGCTATTACTATAACTGAATATTCTCATGTAGATGTGTTCAGGCCATGACTCTTATCAAACGTGTGAAGTTTGGGGCAGATTGGACATTACATGCCTGAGTTACAGCAAATTCCTATTTAATTGCAGTAATAGCATGCTTTAGCACTTAGCTAAGTGTTTGCTAGCATGTTTTAGCATGTTTCTAGTATGTTGTTAGCATGTTTAGTGCTTGCTGGCACTTTTTTATATGTTATCAGGAGTCCACAACAGTGTTAAACATGTCACTTCCTGTTGCCAGCAGGTGGCGCTATGACTGTAACTGAATATGAGCATGGACATGTGTTCAGGACAGAACTCTTATCAAACATGTGAAGTTTGGGGCAGATTGGACATTGTTTGCCTGAGTTACAGCAACTTCCTGTTTCATGGCGAAACATCAAAATTTGTCAGGCCGCCGAGGACACGCCCTTCGACGAAAACTCAAGATCTTCGCAATTTAACGTCGCAAAGGCCTTAAGATTAGACTCACCAAATTTGAAGATGATCAGATTAAAACTGTAGGAGGAGTTCGTTAAAGTACGAGGCCTGAAAATGGCAAAAACTGCACAAAAATCTGAGAGGAAGTTCAAAATGGCTGACTTCCTGTTGTGTTTAGGGCTATGCTCCAAGAGACTTTTTTGTAGGTATTGGGCCATTACATGTATGTACCGAATTTCGTACACGTACGTGAAACGTAGCAGGAGGCGCACTCCGTTGAACCTTTATAGGTGGCGCTATCGAGCCATTTTGCCCCGCCCAATTCTGAAACGCATATCAGATGTAAATTTTCGCCAGTTCTGACGCGTGTGAAAATTTTCGTGAGTTTTCGTGCATGTTTAGGCCCTCAAAAATGCGATTCATTGCGGAGAAGAAGAAGAATAATAATAATAATAAACAGAGCAATTCCAAGAGGGTCCTCACACCATCGGTGCTCGGGCCCTAATTAAAGCTGCAAGCAGCGATGAAAGGGCCCTCGCACCCGTGCCACCGCCACCCGGTGGCTTCAGGAAGACAGAGCACGGTGGGCAATGTGCATTTAAGTAGGTAAATATAGGAGGAGTATGTCAAAGTCAGTTACAAAAATGTCCTTTATTATGGGGATAGTAGCATGCGTTATCACTCAGATAAGTGTTGCTAGCATGTTTTAGCATGTTTCTAGCATGTTTAGAACTCAATGGCATATTTAATTAATATGTTGCTAGTACTGCATCACAATGTAAAACATGTCACTTCCTGTCGACAGTAGGTGGCGCTATTACTATAACTAAAAATTGTCATGGACATGTGTTCAGGGCAGAAATCTTATCAAACGTGTGAAGTTTGGGGCAGATTGGACATTGCCTTCCTGAGTAACAAAAACTTCCTGTTTCATTGTATTAGCATGCTTTAGCACTTAGCTAAGAATTGCTAGCATGTTTTAACATGTTTCTAACATGTTTATAACTCATTGGCATAATTAATATGTTGCTAGTACTGCATCACAGTGTTAAACATGTCACTTCCTGTTGCCAGTAGGTGGCGCTATTACTATAACTGAATATTCTCATGTAGATGTGTTCAGGCCATGACTCTTATCAAACGTGTGAAGTTTGGGGCAGATTGGACATTCCATACCTGAGTTACAGCAAATTCCTATTGAATTGCAGTAATAGCATGCTTTAGCACTTAGCTAAGTGCTTGCTAGCATGTTTTAGCATGTTTCAAGTATGTTGTTAGCATGTTTAACACTTGCTGGCACTTTTTTATATGTTATCAGGAGTCCACAACAGTGTTAAACATGTCACTTCCTGTTGCCAGTAGGTGGCGCTATGACTGTAACTGAATATGAGCATGGACATGTGTTCAGGACAGAACTCTTATCAAACGTGTGAAGTTTGGGTCAGATTGGACATTGTTTGCCTGAGTTACAGCAACTTCCTGTTTCATGGCGAAACATCAAAATTTGTCAGGCCGCCGAGGACACGCCCTTCGACGAAAACTCAAGATCTTCGCAATTTAACGTCGCAAAGGCCTTAAGATTAGACTCACCAAATTTGAAGATGATCAGATTAAAACTGTAGGAGGAGTTCGTTAAAGTACGAGGCCTGAAAATGGCAAAAACTGCACAAAAATCTGAGAGGAAGTTCAAAATGGCTGACTTCCTGTTGTGTTTAGGGCTATGCTCCAAGAGACTTTTTTGTAGGTATTGGGCCATTACATGTATGTACCGAATTTCGTACACGTACGTGAAACGTAGCAGGAGGCGCACTCCGTTGAACCTTTATAGGTGGCGCTATCGAGCCATTTTGCCCCGCCCAATTCTGAAACGCATATCAGATGTAAATTTTCGCCAGTTCTGACGCGTGTGCAAATTTTCGTGAGTTTTCGTGCATGTTTAGGCCCTCAAAAATGCGATTCATTGCGGAGAAGAAGAATAATAATAATAAATATAGCTGCGAGCAGCGATTACGGGCCCAAGCCGGTGGCACCGCAACCCCGGAGCCTTTAGTTACCTAAAGGCACCGGGGTGGCGGTACCACCGGCTTTGGCCCTTCATCGCTGCTCGCAGCTATATTTATATATATATATATATATATATATATATATATATATATATAAAAAGCCGGTGGCACCGCCACCCTGGTGCCTTTAGGGTTATTGTGCACGACGTGCAAAACCGTAACTCCACTTTGACTGTCGAAAAGAAGTGTGCTGTAGAGCTTGCATCAGTGTGGGCTCTGCAAAAGTGCGCATCGAGGGCACATATCAACCCCAAAGTATGCGTGAGCAACCTTCTGAAACCTAAAATGAAAAATGAGACACCCTACGGTCTCATGGATTTAACGGACACATGAAATAAGTACACAAGACCGAAAATTCATATGAAGTGTGCCATCTGGGACAGGGCCTATGATCGTGAACCACAATAGCCACATATATGAGATAATTTAAATTTAGAATAATTTTTAATGTCATAGGTCAATATGTTTTGCAGCACCTGTCAACCTGGTTTGTCTCTGCCTTTTCTGTTCTGCCCTGTTTGCCATTGTTCACCCTGCCTGTCTTGACAATTCTTAATAAAAAGCTGCAAATGGATTCCCCTGGCCTGACCCTGCCTTGTTACAACGCATATGCTGCATCTGCATCTGCTAGTTTCGCTTCAGCACTGATGATGTTGTAGGAATAGTGCGCTCTGGTTGGTCTGGATTATTCTGGATTTTTTATTTTATACAGAATTAAGTTATTTTTAATTCAGATGAGAATAAAGTTAGTGTTGATTAAAATGAAGGAAAACAAATATATTGATCTGAAATATAGCACATTCATTTTAAATTAATTTAGGTTCAATTACCAAACATACAATCTTAATTTAATTTAAAGCAAACAATACATATGGGTTTTAATTTTTTTTAAACATGTATTTATTTATATATATATATATATATATCCAAAAAGACAAGGCCTTAGACTTAAATTTGAACAAGGGTTAAACTCTTGTCACTGTAACACACACACACACACACACACACACACACTCACACACACACACATGCAGTTTAAAAGCAAAAAAAATATTTATCCAACCCCATTTAAAAACAGTCTGTGAGTGCCATCTTTTGGACATTGATCATATTGCATAGGTTTTCATTTCGTGTCCTCAAACAGAGCACTAATTTGTTTATTTTTAAGTTACACATTCTACATGTATTAAAATAGAAAATATATATTTTTTTTTTATGGTAGTATTTTATACAAAAAATTATAATTCTGATGAGAATAAAGTTAGTGTGGATAAAAAAAATTAAGGAAAACATATATTGATCTAATATAGCACATTCATTTTAAATTCATTCAGCTTGAATCACCAAACATACAATATTCATTTTATTTAAAGCAAACAATATATTTAAAAGATATGTTCTATGCATATTTTGTCATTTTAATTAAAAAAATATCCATAAAGTGCTATGCAAAAAGACAAGGCCTTAGATATTTATTTATCCTTTTAATGCAGGACTAATTTTAAACTTAAATTAAGTGCACGGTCATTCATAACGGTGCGCGTTCACGGCGAGGATGGAGCAGAACAAAGCAAACGTTTTTTAGTTCATTCTCCCATAGCAAATAATGGAAAACGCTCGCTCTGCTCTGGACGTAAGTATTTTATTTTCATTTTAGCGATTTAAATGCGCTAATTTTGAAATGAGAATTTTTATATATATAAAGACACAGATAATATTACTTGCCTGACCTGATTAGAACATTGAAAAATTTTTTAAAAAATAACTAGGGAATCACTAAACCGAGAGAATTATTATGATTTGATGATACACTCAAAATATTCCACAACAAATTCTTTAAATGTAATGATATTCAGAACAGAACACGAATAAAAAAATAACTATAATCAAGCCAAAACTAAATAATTTAAAACAAAAGTAAAAGTAAGTGGTTTTGGGCTCACGTAAATCTCTCTTTAGAATCAAAATGTTGCAACATTTGCGATGTATTTGGATGCTAAACTATTCTTTATTATAGGCTTTGTACTTCACTCACGTTACAATATCGACGGAAAAAATCATCCTCTTCACTTGTGCAAAAACGTGCTTGGTAACATCACAGTGGAGCGGTTGCTTACGCGGGCACGGGCGCGATCGAACTGTGTGTGTGTGCTTGTATGTGAGAGAGAGAGAGGCGGGCGCGATCGAACTGTGCGTGTGTTTGTGTGTGCGTGTGTGTGAGAGAGAGAGACGCGGGCGCGATCAAAGTGTATGTGTGTGCGTGTGGGAGAGAGGCGCGGGCGCGATCGTACTGTGTGTTTGTGTGTGTGTGTGTGTCTGCGCGCGCGCGCGTGTGTGTGAGAGAGAGAGGCGCGCGCGATCGAACAGTGGAAACATAGGCTACTCGTCATTTTGTTCCAGGACATCATTCAAACTGCAAACTGTTTACTTATATTTGTGTACACTCCTATTTTTTACAGTCTAAGGTGCAATAAAACACAAAATCCTCAGTCACATCTAATATATTTATTTAGAAATATTATTTTGAACACAAGAGGGCAGTATAGCCCTATCTATGATTTTGTGTTTAAACTATCACCCGAAGAGAATCCCCCTCCCCCTCCCCACACAGACACACACACACACACACACACACAGAATGGCAGCAGACACTCTATCTGTCAGAGAGAGGGAGAGAAAATTCTCAGAATCCACATTCAAACCACAATATCTTACTTTCTGTTGGTTGGAGCTAATGATTATAAATTAGAAAGTTGTTCAGCTTGATGAGAACAATATCTATGGTGAGTTTTGTAACTGTAGGTAAAACTAACTATGTTATAACACACTTTATGTGTCCTTTTTTTGTCATAAATTCGTTTCATCACCACGACCAAACCGTTCGAGATATCAAAAATCCGTTCGCAATTTAGCATCCTCAATGTCTTGACTTCACGCACAACAAGTTTGATAGCTATCGAATGAATTACCTAGGAGGAGTACTTCGTTTTCCAGAGGATGAGTTTCCAAACAACCCATAATAACTGACTTCCTGTTGGGCTGACGTAAAACTTAGAGCACGAAAGTTGTTCGGCCCGATGAGATCTATAAGTGTACCGAGTTTCATATTAATACATGCAAGCGTGTTTGATATATGGACAAGTGTTCGAATCCCATTCCAGGGGGCGCTGTCGAGCCCCCCTGCCACGCCCGGGTACCAGCTTCAGCCCGGCCCTGATGGCCGCGGGTTCTGACCCGTGTCCAAAGTTTCAAGAGTTTTCGAGCATGTTAAGGCCCCCAAAAGCCCCTGAAACCTTGAAAAACAATAATTAAAAGCATTCTCACTCAACAGAGAAATCCCCCTCCCCTCACAGACACAGAGGTATGCAGAGAGAGGGAGAGAGGGACAGAAAATTTTACAAAACATCCACATTCAAACCAAAATATCTGACTTCCTGTTGTTCAGAGCTAATAACTGTAAATTAGAAAGTTGTCCGGCTTGATCCGAACAACATACGTACCGAGTTTTATGATTGTAGGTAAAACTATAAAACGAACCCTCCCACTTTTGTCAAAAGGTGGCGCTACTGAGCCCCTGCACCACGCACGTTTCTGAAACTTTGCACATGTCTACTGGCTAATAAATGTGATGTGTCTGTCGAGTTTCATGCAATTTCAAGCATGCTAAGAGTCTCAAAACCATCCAAAAAGAATTTTAAAGTTTGATGCGTTGCTACGGCAACCGTATCAAAGATATCAAGAATCCATTCACAGGTCTACATCTGCCGTGTATTCACATTATAGTAATGAAGTTTGAAGTAAATCGGGTAAAAATAAGAGGGCGATTTCAAAGCATTTTGAAAGTGACACACTTCCTGCTGCCAGTTGGTGGCGCTATAACTTTGACTCACAATAGTCACATCCATGTGATCGGCCTTTTACAGCAAACACACTGCTGAAGTTTCATCAAGATCAGTTAATGTATGCAGAAGTTATAACACACGTCCTGTTTCACGTTTCTCGCCATATTTTCGTTTCCTCGCCACGGCCAAACCGTTTGAGATATCAAAAATCCCCTGGCAATTTTTCATCCTCAGTGTCTTGACTTCACGCTGACCGAGTTTCGTGCCGTGTGTTTGAATTCTCTAGGAGGAGTATTTCAAATTCCATTGCATATGTTTTCCAAACAACCCTTAATAGACGACTTCCTGTTTGGCTGGGGTAAAAAGTAAGAGTATGAAGTATATATGAACCGATGAGATCTATATGTGTACCGAGTTTCATATTATTACATGCAAGCGTGTTTGATTTATGGACCAAGTTTTCGGACCGCGTTCCAGGGGGCGCTGTCGAGCCCCCCTGCCACGCCCGGGTACCATCTTCAGCTCGGCCCTGATGGCCGCGGGTTCTGACATGTGTGCAAAGTTTCAAGAGTTTTTGAGCATCTTAAGGGCCCCAAAAGTGCCCAAAAGGTAGTAAGAAAAATAATAATAATAAAGAAAAAAAAAAAGAAAGAAAAAAAAAAATAATAATCCTAAGGAAAACAATAGGGCCTTCGCCTTTTCAAGGCTTGGGCCCTAATAATTAAAGCTGCAAGCAGCGATGAAAGGGCCCTCGCACCCGTGCCACTGCCACCCGGTGGCTTCAGGAAGACAGAGCACGGTGGGCAATGTGCATTTAAGTAGGTAAATATAGGAGGAGTATGTCAAAGTCAGTTACAAAAATGTCCTTTATTATGGGGATAGTAGCATGCGTTATCACTCAGATAAGTGTTGCTAGCATGTTTTAGCATGTTTCTAGCATGTTTAGAACTCAATGGCATATTTAATTAATATGTTGCTAGTACTGCATCACAATGTAAAACATGTCACTTCCTGTCGACAGTAGGTGGCGCTATTACTATAACTGAAAATTGTCATGGACATGTGTTCAGGGCAGAAATCTTATCAAACGTGTGAAGTTTGGGGCAGATTGGACATTGCCTTCCTGAGTAACAAAAACTTCCTGTTTCATTGTATTAGCATGCTTTAGCACTTAGCTAAGAATTGCTAGCATGTTTTAACATGTTTCTAACATGTTTATAACTCATTGGCATAATTAATATGTTGCTAGTACTGCATCACAGTGTTAAACATGTCACTTCCTGTTGCCAGTAGGTGGCGCTATTACTATAACTGAATATTCTCATGTAGATGTGTTCAGGCCATGACTCTTATCAAACGTGTGAAGTTTGGGGCAGATTGGACATTCCATACCTGAGTTACAGCAAATTCCTATTGAATTGCAGTAATAGCATGCTTTAGCACTTAGCTAAGTGCTTGCTAGCATGTTTTAGCATGTTTCAAGTATGTTGTTAGCATGTTTAACACTTGCTGGCACTTTTTTATATGTTATCAGGAGTCCACAACAGTGTTAAACATGTCACTTCCTGTTGCCAGCAGGTGGCGCTATGACTGTAACTGAATATGAGCATGGACATGTGTTCAGGACAGAACTCTTATCAAACATGTGAAGTTTGGGGCAGATTGGACATTGTTTGCCTGAGTTACAGCAAATTCCTGTTTCATGGCGAAACATCAAAATTTGTCAGGCCGCCGAGGACACGCCCTTCGACGAAAACTCAAGATCTTCGCAATTTAACGTCGCAAAGGCCTTAAGATTAGACTCACCAAATTTGAAGATGATCAGATTAAAACTGTAGGAGGAGTTTGTTAAAGTACGAGGCCTGAAAATGGCAAAAACTGCACAAAAATCTGAGAGGAAGTTCAAAATGGCTGACTTCCTGTTGTGTTTAGGGCTATGCTCCAAGAGACTTTTTTGTAGGTATTGGGCCATTACATGTATGTACCGAATTTCGTACACGTACGTGAAACGTAGCAGGAGGCGCACTCCGTTGAACCTTTATAGGTGGCGCTATCGAGCCATTTTGCCCCGCCCAATTCTGAAACGCATATCAGATGTAAATTTTCGCCAGTTCTGACGCGTGTGCAAATTTTCGTGAGTTTTCGTGCATGTTTAGGCCCTCAAAAATGCGATTCATTGCGGAGAAGAAGAAGAATAATAATAAATATAGCTGCGAGCAGCGATTACGGGCCCAAGCCGGTGGCACCGCAACCCCGGTGCCTTTAGTACCTAAAGGCACCGGGGTGGCGGTTCCGCCAGCTTTGGCCCTTCATCGCTGCTCGCAGCTATATTTATATATATATATATATATATATATATATATATATATAAACGGCCCGGTGGCACCGCCACCCCGGTGCCTTTGGGGTTATTGTGCACGACGTGCAAAAACGTAACCCCGCTTTGACTGTCGAAAAGAAGTGTGCTGTAGAGCTTGCATCAGTGTGGGCTCTGCAAAAGTGCGCATCGAGGGCACATATCAACCATGCGTGAGCAACCTTCTGAAACCTAAAATGAAAAATGAGACACCCTACGGTCTCATGGATTTAACGGACACATGAAATAAGTACACAAGACCGAAAATTCATATGAAGTGTGCCATTTGGGACAGGGTCTATGATCGTGAACCACAATAGCCACATATATGAGATAATTTAAATTTAGAATAATTTTTAATGTCATAGGATGTCATATGTCAATATGTTTTGTAGCACTTAAATGTGTAAATCCAGAAGCCTAGTATTTATCTGGAGGTCTTTGTCCTTTGCCTGTCAACCTGGTTTGTCTCTGCCTTTTCTGTTCTGCCCTGTTTGCCATTGTTCACCCTGCCTGTCTTGACCATTCTTAATAAAAAGCTGCAAATGGATTCAAAAAGACAAGGCCTTAAACTTAAACTTGAACAAGGATTAAACTCTTGTAACTGTAACAGACACCAAGGCACAATCACACACATGCACGCACGCACGCACACACAGTTTAAAAACAAAAAAATATTTATCCAACCCCATTTAAAAACAGTCTGTGATTCCTTTACTTTATTAATAAAACTTATTTAAAAAATACAAGGCTTAAGACATTTATTTTCCTTTTTAATGCAGGCCCAATCACACAGCAGTGAAATGGTTAATCTAGCCCTCCTCCCCCTACACACACACACACACACACACAGACAGGCACAGACACAGAGACGTAGGCTTATGGCAAGCCGTCTTAACATTTAATCATTTAAACCCACTAGTCTCTATTTTCATGCTACTAGTACTTATTTTTTAGATACTAGTATTTTTAGATACTAATATAGTATCTAATGAATAAGTACTAGTATCTTTTAAAAGGTACTAGTCCCTAAGGAATAAGCACTAGTATCTAAAGAATAGGCACTAGTACCTAAAGAATAAGCACTAGTCGCTAATGAATAAGTACTAGTACTTAATGGAATAGATACTAGTATCTAAAAAATAAGTACTAGTAGCATGAAAATAGAGACTAGTAGGTTAAAATGATTAAATGTTAAGACGGCTTGCCATATTGGCTCAGAGAGAGAGAGAGAGAGAGAATGACCATATTCAAACCAAAATATCTGACTTTCTGTTGTTCGGAGCTAATAACTGTAAATTAGAAAGTTGTTCGGCTTGAGGAGAAGAATATACACGCTGAGTTTTGTAACTGTAGGTAAAACTAACTAAGTTATAACACACTTTATATGTCCTTATTAAGCCATGAAAATTCATTTCCTCGCCACGGCCAAACCGTTCGAGATATCAAAAGTCCGTCCGCAATTTAGCATCCTCAAAGTCTTGACATCATGCACACCGAGTTTGGCGATGATTGAATGAATTGCCTAGGAGTAGTACTTCAAATTCCACAGCAAGCGTTTTCCAAACAACCCATAATAGCCGACTTCCTGTTGGGCTGGCGTAAAACTTGACCGGGGGTAAGATGTTCGGCCCGATGAGATCTATATGTGTACTGAGTTTCATATTAATTCATGCAAGCGTGTTGGATATATGGACCAAATTGTCGGACCCCGTTCAAGAGGGCGCTGTTGAGCCCCCCTGCCACGCCCGGGTACCAGCTTCAGCCCGGCCCTGATGGCCGTGGGTTCTGACCTGTGTGCAAAATTTCAAGAGTTTTTGAGCACGTTAAGAGCCCCAAAAGCCCCTGAAACCTTGAAATCCATTAAAAGCAATAGACAAATCCCTCACACACAGAGACAGAGAGAGAGGGAGAGAAAATTCTCAGATACATCCACATTCAAACTTAAATATCTGACTTGCTGTTGTTTGGAGCTAATGACAGTTAATTAGAAAGTTGTCCGGCTTGCTCTGAACAATATGCGTACCGAGTTTTATGATTGTAGGTAAAACTATATAACTAACACCCCCACTTTTGTCAAAAGGTGGCGCTACTGAGCCCCTGCACCACGCCCGTTTCTGAAACTTTGCACATGTCTACTGGCTAATAAATGTGATCTGTCTGTCGAGTTTCATGCAATTTTAAGCAATTTCAGGCATGCTAAGAGTCTCAAAAGCATCCAAAAAGAATATTAAAGTTTGATGCGTTTGATGCGTTGTCACGGCAACAGTACCTTAGATATCAATAATCCTTTCACAAGTCTACATCTGGCGTGTGTTTACATTATACACATAAAGTTTGAAGCAAATCGGGTAAAAATAAGAGGGTGATTTCAAAGCATTTTGAAAGTGACACACTTCCTGCTGCCAGTTGGTGGCGCTATAACATTGACTCACAATAGTCACATCCATGTGATCGGACTCTTACAACGAACACACTGCTGAAGTTTCATCAAGATCAGTTAATGTATGCAGAAGTTATAACACACTTCCTGTTTCCATTATTTGCCATAAATTCGTTTCCTCGCCACGGCCAAACCGTTCGAGATATCAAAAATCCCCTGGCAACTTTTCATCGTCAATCTCTTGACTTCATGCTGACCGAGTTTCGTGGCGATTGGTTGAATTTTCTAGGAGGAGTATATCGAATTCCATTGCATGCGTTTTCCAAACAAGCCTTAATAGCCGACTTCCTGTTGGGCTGGGGTAAAAAGTAAAAGTACAAAGGATATATGAACCGATGAGATCTATATGTGTACCGAGTTTCATATTATTACATGCAAGCGTGTTTGATTTATGAACCAAGTTTTTGGACCCCGTTCCAGGGGGCGCTGTCAAACCCCCCTGCCACGCCCGGGTACCAGCTTCAGCCCGGCCCTGATGGCCGCCGGTTCTGACCCGTGTGCAAAGTTTCAAGAGTTTTTGAGCACGTTAAGGGGCCCAAAAGTGCGCTGAGAGTCTCAAAAGCATCCAAAAAGAATATTAAAGTTTGATGCATTGTCACGGCAACAGCATCTAAGATATCAACAATCCTTTCACAGGTCTACATCTGGCGTGTGTCTACATTATACACATCAAGTTTGAAGCAAATCGGGTAAAGCCTGTTTGATTTATGGACCAAGTTTTCGGACCCCGTTCCAGGGGGCGCTGTCGAGCCCCCCTGCCACGCCCGGGTACCAGCTTCAGCCCGGCCCTGATGGCCGCGGTTTCTGACCCGTTTGCAAAGTTTCAAGAGTTTTTGAGCATGTTAAGGGCCCCAAAAGTGCGCTAAGAATCTCAAAAGTATCCAAAAAGAATATTAAAGTTTGATGCGTTGTCACGGCAACAGCATCTAAGATATCAACAATCCTTTCACAGGTCTACATCTGGCTTGTGTCTACATTATACACATCAAGTTTGAAGCAAATAGGGTAAAGCGTGTTGGATATATGGACCAAATTGTCGGACCCGTTCAAGGGGGCGCTGTCGAGCCCCCCTGCCACGCCCGGGTACCAGCTTCAGCCTGGCCCTGATGGCCGTGGGTTTTGTCCCGTGTGCAAAGTTTCAAGAGTTTTCGAGCACGTTAAGAACCCCAAAAGTGCCCGAAAGCAAAAAAAAGCACGAAAAAGCTTAAAAAAAGGAATATTAATGTTTGATGCATTGCCATGGCAACAGTATCAAAGATATCAATAATCCTTTCACAGGTCTACATCTGGCGTGTCTCTACATTATGCACATGAAGTTTGAAGCAAATCGGGTAAAAATAAGAGGGTGATTTAAAAGCATTTTGAAAGTGACACACTTCCTGCTGCCAGTTGGTGGCGCTATAACTTTGACTCACAATAGTCACATCCATGTGATCGGGCTCTTACAACGAACACACTGCTGAAGTTTCATCAAGATCAGTTAATGTATGCATTAGTTATAACACACTTCCTGTTTCATGTTTCTCGCCATAATTTCGTTTCCTCGCCACGGCCAAACCGTTCGAGATATCAAAAATCCCCTGGCAACTTTTCATCCTCAGTGTCTTGACTTCATGCTGACCGAGTTTCGTGCCGTGTGTTTGAATTCTCTAGGAGGAGTATTTCACATTCCATTGCATGCGTTTTCCAAACAAGCCTTAATAGCCGACTTCCTGTTGGGCTGGGGTAAAAAGTAAGAGCATGAAGTATATATGAACCGATGAGATCTATATGTGTACTGAGTTTCATATTATTACATGCAAGCGTGTTTGATTTATGGACCAAGTGTTCAAACCCCGTTCCAGGGGGCGCTGTCGAGCCCCCCTGCCACGCCCGGGTACCAGCTTCAGCCCGGCCCTGATGGCCGCGGGTTCTGAGATGTGTGCAAAGTTTCAAGAGTTTTCGAGCACGTTAAGGCCCCCAAAAGTGCCCAAAAGGTAGTAAAATAATAATAATAATAATAATAATAATAATCCTAAATAATAATCCTTAGGAAAACAATAGGGCCTTCGCCTTTTCAGGCTTGGGCCCTAATTAAAGCTGCAAGCAGCATTGAAAGGGCCCTCGCACACGTGCCATCGCCACCCGGTGGCTTTAGGAAGACAGAGCACGGTGGGCAATGTGCATTTAAGTAGGTAAATATAGTGGGAGTATGTCAAAGTCAGTTACAAAAATGTCCTTTATTGTGGGGATAATAGCATGCGTTATCACTCAGATAAGTGTTGCTAGCATGTTTTTAGCATGTTTAGAACTCAATGGCATATTTACTATGTTGCTAGTACTGCATCACAGTGTCAAATATGTCACTTCCTTTTGACAGTAGGTGGCGCTATTACTTTAACTTAAAATTGTAATGCGGATTTGTTCAGGCCATGACTCTTATCAAACGTGTGAAGTTTGGGGCAGATTTGACATTCCATGCCTCAGTTACAGCAAATTCCTATTTAATTGCAGTAATAGCATGCATTGGCACTTAGTTAAGTGTTTGCTAGAATGTTTCTAGTATGTTGCTAGCATGTTTAACACTTGCTGGCACTTTTTTATATATTATTAGAAGTCCACAACAGTGTTAAACATGTCACTTCCTGTTGCCAGCAGGTGGCGCTATGACTGTAACTGAATATGAGCATGCACATGTGTTCAGGACAGAACTCTTATTAAACTTGTGAAGTTTTGGGCAGATTGGACATTGCCTTAAGTAAAAACAACTTCCTGTTTCATAGCATTAGCATGCTTTAGCACTTAGCTAAGAATTGCTAGCATGTTTATAACTCAATGGCATATTTACTATGTTGCCAGTACTGCATCACACTGTTAAACATGTCACTTCCTGTTGCCAGTAGGTGGCGCTATTACTATAGCTGAAAATTGTCATGTAGATGTGTTCAGGGCAGGACTCTTATCAAATGTGTGAAGTTTGGGGCAGATTGGACATTGCCTTCTTAAGTAACAACAACTTCCTGTTTCATTGCATTAGCATGCTTTAGCACTTAGCTAAGAATTGCTAGCATGTTTTAACATGTTTCTAACATGTGTATAACTCAATGGCATATTTACTATGTTGCTAGTACTGCATCACAGTGTAAAACGTGCACGGAGGGGAATGTGCATTTATGTAGGTAAATATAGGAGTATGTCAATGTCAGTTACAAAAATGTCCTTTATTATGGGGATTATACAATGTGTTTTCACTCAGATAAGTGTTGCTAACATGTTTTAGCATGTTTCTAGCATGCTTGGAACTCAATGGTATATCTAAATTTGTTGCTAGTACTGCATCACATTGTAGATGTCACTTCCTGTTGACAGTAGGTGGCGCTATTACTATAAGTGAAAATTGTCATGTAGATGTGTTCAGGGCAGGACTTTTATCAAAAGTGTGACGTTTGGGGCAGATTGGACATTCCTTGCCTGAGTTAAAACAACTTCCTGTTTCATGGCATTAATAGCATGATTTAACACTTAACTAAGTATTGCTAGCATGCTTTAGCATGTTTCTAACATGTTTAACACTCAATGGCATATTTTACTATGTTGCTAGTACTGCATCACAGTGTAAAACATGTCACTTCCTGTTGACAGTAGGTGGCGCTAATACTATAACAGAAAATTAACAGAAAATTATCATGTAGATGTGTTCAGGCCATGACTCTTATCAAACATGTGAAGTTTGGGGCAGATTGGACATTGCCTTCTTGAGTAACAACAACTTCCTCTTTCATTGCATTAGCATGCCTTAGCACTTAGCTAAGAATTGTTAGCATGTTTTAACATGTTTCTAACATGTTGAACACTCAATGGCATATTTTACTATGTTGCTAGTACTGCATCACAGTGTAAAACATGTCACTTCCTGTTGACAGTAGGTGGCGCTATTACTATAACAGAAAATTAACAGAAAATTATCATGTAGATGTGTTCAGGCCATGACTCTTATCAAACGTGTGAAGTTTGGGGCAGATTGGACATTGCCTTCTTGAGTAACAACAACTTCCTCTTTCATTGCATTGGCATGCTTTAGCACTTAGCTAAGTGTTTGCTAGCATGTTTTAGCATGTTTCTAGTATGTTGCTAGCATGTTTAGCACTTGCTGGCACTTTTTTATATGTTATTAGTAGTCCACAACAGTGTTAAACATGTCACTTCCTGTTGCCAGCAGGTGGCGCTATGACTGTAACTGAATATGAGCATGGACATGTGTTCAGGACAGAACTCTTATCAAACATGTGAAGTTTGGGGCAGATTGGACATTGTTTGCCTGAGTTACAGCAACTTCCTGTTTCATTGTATTAGCATGCTTTAGCACTTAGCTAAGAATTGCTAGCATGTTTTAACATGTTTCTAACATGTTTATAACTCATTGGCATAATTAATATGTTGCTAGTACTGCATCACAGTGTTAAACATGTCACTTCCTGTTGCCAGTAGGTGGTGCTATTACTATAACTGAATATTCTCATGTAGATGTGTTCAGGCCATGACTCTTATCAAACGTGTGAAGTTTGGGGCAGATTGGACATTCCATACCTGAGTTACAGCAAATTCCTATTGAATTGCAGTAATAGCATGCTTTAGCACTTAGCTAAGTGCTTGCTAGCATGTTTTAGCATGTTTCAAGTATGTTGTTAGCATGTTTAACACTTGCTGGCACTTTTTTATATGTTATCAGGAGTCCACAACAGTGTTAAACATGTCACTTCCTGTTGCCAGCAGGTGGCGCTATGACTGTAACTGAATATGAGCATGGACATGTGTTCAGGACAGAACTCTTATCAAACATGTGAAGTTTGGGGCAGATTGGACATTGTTTGCCTGAGTTACAGCAACTTCCTGTTTCATGGCGAAACATCAAAATTTGTCAGGCCGCCGAGGACACGCCCTTCGACGAAAACTCAAGATCTTCGCAATTTAACGTCGCAAAGGCCTTAAGATTAGACTCACCAAATTTGAAGATGATCAGATTAAAACTGTAGGAGGAGTTCGTTAAAGTACGAGGCCTGAAAATGGCAAAAACTGCACAAAAATCTGAGAGGAAGTTCAAAATGGCTGACTTCCTGTTGTGTTTAGGGCTATGCTCCAAGAGACTTTTTTGTAGGTATTGGGCCATTACATGTATGTACCGAATTTCGTACACGTACGTGAAACGTAGCAGGAGGCGCACTCCGTTGAACCTTTATAGGTGGCGCTATCGAGCCATTTTGCCCCGCCCAATTCTGAAACGCATATCAGATGTAAATTTTCGCCAGTTCTGACGCGTGTGCAAATTTTCGTGAGTTTTCGTGCATGTTTAGGCCCTCAAAAATGCGATTCATTGCGGAGAAGAAAAAGAATAATAATAATAATAATAATAAAATAAATAAAATAAAATAAATAAATAATAAAAGCAGCGATGAAAGGGCCCTCGCACCCGTGCAACCGCCACCCGGTGGCTTTAGGAAGACAGAGCACGGAGGGGAATGTGCATTTATGTAGGTAAATATAGGAGGAGTATGTCAATGTCAGTTACAAAAATGTCCTTTATTATGGGGATTATACAATGTGTTTTCACTCAGATAAGTGTTGCTAACATGTTTTAGCATGTTTCTAGCATGCTTGGAACTCAATGGTATATCTAAATTTGTTGCTAGTACTGCATCACATTGTAGATGTCACTTCCTGTTGACAGTAGGTGGCGCTATTACTATAAGTGAAAATTGTCATGTAGATGTGTTCAGGGCAGGACTTTTATCAAAAGTGTGACGTTTGGGGCAGATTGGACATTCCTTGCCTGAGTTAAAACAACTTCCTGTTTCATGGCATTAATAGCATGATTTAACACTTAACTAAGTATTGCTAGCATGCTTTAGCATGTTTCTAACATGTTTAACACTCAATGGCATATTTTACTATGTTGCTAGTACTGCATCACAGTGTAAAACATGTCACTTCCTGTTGACAGTAGGTGGCGCTAATACTATAACAGAAAATTAACAGAAAATTATCATGTAGATGTGTTCAGGCCATGACTCTTATCAAACATGTGAAGTTTGGGGCAGATTGGACATTGCCTTCTTGAGTAACAACAACTTCCTCTTTCATTGCATTAGCATGCCTTAGCACTTAGCTAAGAATTGTTAGCATGTTTTAACATGTTTCTAACATGTTGAACACTCAATGGCATATTTTACTATGTTGCTAGTACTGCATCACAGTGTAAAACATGTCACTTCCTGTTGACAGTAGGTGGCGCTATTACTATAACAGAAAATTAACAGAAAATTATCATGTAGATGTGTTCAGGCCATGACTCTTATCAAACGTGTGAAGTTTGGGGCAGATTGGACATTGCCTTCTTGAGTAACAACAACTTCCTCTTTCATTGCATTGGCATGCTTTAGCACTTAGCTAAGTGTTTGCTAGCATGTTTTAGCATGTTTCTAGTATGTTGCTAGCATGTTTAGCACTTGCTGGCACTTTTTTATATGTTATTAGTAGTCCACAACAGTGTTAAACATGTCACTTCCTGTTGCCAGCAGGTGGCGCTATGACTGTAACTGAATATGAGCATGGACATGTGTTCAGGACAGAACTCTTATCAAACATGTGAAGTTTGGGGCAGATTGGACATTGTTTGCCTGAGTTACAGCAACTTCCTGTTTCATTGTATTAGCATGCTTTAGCACTTAGCTAAGAATTGCTAGCATGTTTTAACATGTTTCTAACATGTTTATAACTCATTGGCATAATTAATATGTTGCTAGTACTGCATCACAGTGTTAAACATGTCACTTCCTGTTGCCAGTAGGTGGCGCTATTACTATAACTGAATATTCTCATGTAGATGTGTTCAGGCCATGACTCTTATCAAACGTGTGAAGTTTGGGGCAGATTGGACATTCCATACCTGAGTTACAGCAAATTCCTATTGAATTGCAGTAATAGCATGCTTTAGCACTTAGCTAAGTGCTTGCTAGCATGTTTTAGCATGTTTCAAGTATGTTGTTAGCATGTTTAACACTTGCTGGCACTTTTTTATATGTTATCAGGAGTCCACAACAGTGTTAAACATGTCACTTCCTGTTGCCAGCAGGTGGCGCTATGACTGTAACTGAATATGAGCATGGACATGTGTTCAGGACAGAACTCTTATCAAACATGTGAAGTTTGGGTCAGATTGGACATTGTTTGCCTGAGTTACAGCAACTTCCTGTTTCATGGCGAAACATCAAAATTTGTCAGGCCGCCGAGGACACGCCCTTCGACGAAAACTCAAGATCTTCGCAATTTAACGTCGCAAAGGCCTTAAGATTAGACTCACCAAATTTGAAGATGATCAGATTAAAACTGTAGGAGGAGTTCGTTAAAGTACGAGGCCTGAAAATGGCAAAAACTGCACAAAAATCTGAGAGGAAGTTCAAAATGGCTGACTTCCTGTTGTGTTTAGGGCTACGCTCCAAGAGACTTTTTTGTAGGTATTGGGCCATTACAGGTATGTACCGAATTTCGTACACGTACTTGAAACGTAACGCGAGGCGCACTCCGTTGAACCTTTATAGGTGGCGCTATCGAGCCATTTTGCCCCGCCCAATTTTGAAACGCATATCAGATGTAAATTTTCGCCAGTTCTGACGCGTGTGCAAATTTTCGTGAGTTTTCGTGCATGTTTAGGCCCTCAAAAATGCGATTCATTGCGGAGAAGAAGAAGAATAATAATAAACAGAGCAATTCCAAGAGGGTCCTCACACCATCGGTGCTCGGGCCCTAATAAACAGAGCAATTCCAAGAGGGTCCTCACACCATCGGTGCTCGGGCCCTAATTAAAGCTGCAAGCAGCATTGAAAGGGCCCTCGCACACGTGCCATCGCCACCCGGTGGCTTTAGGAAGACAGAGCACGGTGGGCAATGTGCATTTAAGTAGATAAATATAGTGGGAGTATGTCAAAGTCAGTTACAAAAATGTCCTTTATTATGGGGATAATAGTATGCATTATCAGTCAGATAAGTTTTGCTAGCATGTTTTTAGCATGTTTAGAACTCAATGGCATATTTACTATGTTGCTAGTACTGCATCACAGTGTCAAATATGTCACTTCCTTTTGACAGTAGGTGGCGCTATTACTTTAACTTAAAATTGTAATGCGGATTTGTTCAGGCCATGACTCTTATCAAACGTGTGAAGTTTGGGGCAGATTTGACATTCCATGCCTCAGTTACAGCAAATTCCTATTTAATTGCAGTAATAGCATGCATTGGCACTTAGTTAAGTGTTTGCTAGAATGTTTCTAGTATGTTGCTAGCATGTTTAACACTTGCTGGCACTTTTTTATATATTATTAGAAGTCCACAACAGTGTTAAACATGTCACTTCCTGTTGCCAGCAGGTGGCGCTATGACTGTAACTGAATATGAGCATGCACATGTGTTCAGGACAGAACTCTTATTAAACTTGTGAAGTTTTGGGCAGATTGGACATTGCCTTCTTAAGTAAAAACAACTTCCTGTTTCATAGCATTAGCATGCTTTAGCACTTAGCTAAGAATTGCTAGCATGTTTATAACTCAATGGCATATTTACTATGTTGCCAGTACTGCATCACACTGTTAAACATGTCACTTCCTGTTGCCAGTAGGTGGCGCTATTACTATAGCTGAAAATTGTCATGTAGATGTGTTCAGGGCAGGACTCTTATCAAATGTGTGAAGTTTGGGGCAGATTGGACATTGCCTTCTTAAGTAACAACAACTTCCTGTTTCATTGCATTAGCATGCTTTAGCACTTAGCTAAGAATTGCTAGCATGTTTTAACATGTTTCTAACATGTGTATAACTCAATGGCATATTTACTATGTTGCTAGTACTGCATCACAGTGTAAAACGTGCACGGAGGGGAATGTGCATTTATGTAGGTAAATATAGGAGGAGTATGTCAATGTCAGTTACAAAAATGTCCTTTATTATGGGGATTATACAATGTGTTTTCACTCAGATAAGTGTTGCTAGCATGTTTTAGCATGTTTCTAGCATGCTTGGAACTCAATGGTATATCTAAATTTGTTGCTAGTACTGCATCACATTGTAGATGTCACTTCCTGTTGACAGTAGGTGGCGCTATTACTATAAGTGAAAATTGTCATGTAGATGTGTTCAGGGCAGGACTTTTATCAAAAGTGTGACGTTTGGGGCAGATTGGACATTCCTTGCCTGAGTTAAAACAACTTCCTGTTTCATGGCATTAATAGCATGATTTAACACTTAACTAAGTATTGCTAGCATGCTTTAGCATGTTTCTAACATGTTTAACACTCAATGGCATATTTTACTATGTTGCTAGTACTGCATCACAGTGTAAAACATGTCACTTCCTGTTGACAGTAGGTGGCGCTAATACTATAACAGAAAATTAACAGAAAATTATCATGTAGATGTGTTCAGGCCATGACTCTTATCAAACATGTGAAGTTTGGGGCAGATTGGACATTGCCTTCTTGAGTAACAACAACTTCCTCTTTCATTGCATTAGCATGCCTTAGCACTTAGCTAAGAATTGTTAGCATGTTTTAACATGTTTCTAACATGTTGAACACTCAATGGCATATTTTACTATGTTGCTAGTACTGCATCACAGTGTAAAACATGTCACTTCCTGTTGACAGTAGGTGGCGCTATTACTATAACAGAAAATTAACAGAAAATTATCATGTAGATGTGTTCAGGCCATGACTCTTATCAAACGTGTGAAGTTTGGGGCAGATTGGACATTGCCTTCTTGAGTAACAACAACTTCCTCTTTCATTGCATTGGCATGCTTTAGCACTTAGCTAAGTGTTTGCTAGCATGTTTTAGCATGTTTCTAGTATGTTGCTAGCATGTTTAGCACTTGCTGGCACTTTTTTATATGTTATTAGTAGTCCACAACAGTGTTAAACATGTCACTTCCTGTTGCCAGCAGGTGGCGCTATGACTGTAACTGAATATGAGCATGGACATGTGTTCAGGACAGAACTCTTATCAAACATGTGAAGTTTGGGGCAGATTGGACATTGTTTGCCTGAGTTACAGCAACTTCCTGTTTCATTGTATTAGCATGCTTTAGCACTTAGCTAAGAATTGCTAGCATGTTTTAACATGTTTCTAACATGTTTATAACTCATTGGCATAATTAATATGTTGCTAGTACTGCATCACAGTGTTAAACATGTCACTTCCTGTTGCCAGTAGGTGGTGCTATTACTATAACTGAATATTCTCATGTAGATGTGTTCAGGCCATGACTCTTATCAAACGTGTGAAGTTTGGGGCAGATTGGACATTCCATACCTGAGTTACAGCAAATTCCTATTGAATTGCAGTAATAGCATGCTTTAGCACTTAGCTAAGTGCTTGCTAGCATGTTTTAGCATGTTTCAAGTATGTTGTTAGCATGTTTAACACTTGCTGGAACTTTTTTATGTTATCAGGAGTCCACAACAGTGTTAAACATGTCACTTCCTGTTGCCAGCAGGTGGCGCTATGACTGTAACTGAATATGAGCATGGACATGTGTTCAGGACAGAACTCTTATCAAACATGTGAAGTTTGGGGCAGATTGGACATTGTTTGCCTGAGTTACAGCAACTTCCTGTTTCATGGCGAAACATCAAAATTTGTCAGGCCGCCGAGGACACGCCCTTCGACGAAAACTCAAGATCTTCGCAATTTAACGTCGCAAAGGCCTTAAGATTAGACTCACCAAATTTGAAGATGATCAGATTAAAACTGTAGGAGGAGTTCGTTAAAGTACGAGGCCTGAAAATGGCAAAAACTGCACAAAAATCTGAGAGGAAGTTCAAAATGGCTGACTTCCTGTTGTGTTTAGGGCTACGCTCCAAGAGACTTTTTAGTAGGTATTGGGCCATTACAGGTATGTACCGAATTTCGTACACGTACGTGAAACGTAACGCGAGGCGCACTCCATTGAACCTTTATAGGTGGCGCTATCGAGCCATTTTGCCCCGCCCAATTTTGAAACGCATATCAGATGTAAATTTTCGCCAGTTCTGACGCGTGTGCAAATTTTCGTGAGTTTTCGTGCATGTTTAGGCCCTCAAAAATGTGATTCATTGCGGAGAAGAAGAAGGAGAATAATAATAATTAAAGCTGCAAGCAGCATTGAAAGGGCCCTCGCACCCGTGCCACCGCCACCCGGTGGCTTTAGGAAGACAGAGCACGGTGGGCAATGTGCATTTAAGTAGGTAAATATAGGAGGAGTATGTCAAAGTCAGTTACAAAAATGTCCTTTATTATGGGGATAATAGTATGCGTTATCAGTCAGATAAGTTTTGCTAGCATGTTTTACCATGTTTCTAGCATGTTTAGAACTCAATGGCATATTTAATATGTTGCTAGTCGCATCACAGTGTTAAACATGTCACTTCCTGTTGACAGTAGGTGGCGCTATTACTTTAACTGAAAATTGTCATGTAGATGTATTCAGGGCATGACTCTTTTCAAACGTGTGAAGTTTAGGGCAGATTGGACATTGCATTTTTCAGTAACAACAACTTCCTTTTTCATTGCATTAGCATGCTTTAGCACTTAGCTAAGAATTGCTAGCATGTTTTAACATGTTTATAACTCAATGGCATATTTACTATGTTGTTAGTACTGCATCACAGTGTAAAACATGTCACTTCCTTTTGCCAGTAGGTGGCACTATTACTATAACTGAAAATTATCATGTAGATGTGTTCAGGCCATAACTCTTATCAAACATGTGAAGTTTGGGACAGATTGGACATTGCCTTCTTGAGTAACAACAACTTCCTGTTTCATTGCATTAGCATGCTTTAGTATTTAGCTAAGAATTGCTAGCATGTTTTAACATGTTTATAACATGTTTAGAACTCAATGGCATATTTAATATGTTGCTAGTACTGCATCACAGTGTTAAACATGTAACTTCCTGTTGCCAGTAGGTGGCGCTATTACTTTAACTGAAAATTGTCATGTAGATTTGTTCAGGGCAGGACTCTTATCAAACATGTGAAGTTTGGGGCAGATTGGACATTGCCTTCTTGAATAACAAAAACTTCCTATTTAATTGCATTCGCATGCTTAAGCGCTTAGCTAAGAATTGCTAGCATGTTTTAACATGTTTATAACATGTTTATAACTCAATGGCATATTTACTATGTTGGTAGTACTGCATCACACTGTTAAACATGTCACTTCCTGTTGCCAGTAGGTGGCGCTATTACTTTAACTGAAAATTGTCATGTAGATTTGTTTAGGGCAGGACTCTTATCAAACGTGTGAAGTTTGGGGCAGATTGGATATTGCCTTCTTCAGTAACAACAACTTCCTGTTTCATTGCAATAGCATGCTTTAACGCTTAGCTAATAATTGCTAGCATATTTTAACATGTTTCTAACATGTTTTAACATGTTTCTAATTCAATGGCATATTTACTATGTTGCTAGTACAGCATCACAGTGTTAAACAGGTCACTTCCTGTTGCCAGTAGGTGGTGCTATTACTATAACTGAATATTCTCATGTAGATGTGTTCAGGCCATGACTCTTATCAAACGTGTGAAATTTGGGGCAGATTGGACATTACATGCCTGAGTTACAGCAAATTCCTATTTAATTGCAGTAATAGCATGCTTTAGCACTTAGCTAAGTGTTTGCTAGCATGTTTTAGCATGTTTCTAGTATGTTGTTAGCATGTTTAGTGCTTGCTGGCACTTTTTTATATGTTATCAGGAGTCCACAACAGTGTTAAACATGTCACTTCCTGTTGCCAGTAGGTGGCGCTATGACTGTAACTGAATTTGAGCATGGACATGTGTTCAGGACAGAACTCTTATCAAACGTGTGAAGTTTGGGTCAGATTGGACATTGTTTGCCTGAGTTACAGCAACTTCCTGTTTCATGGCGAAACATCAAAATTTGTCAGGCCGCCGAGGACACGCCCTTCGACGAAAACTCAAGATCTTCGCAATTTAACGTCGCAAAGGCCTTAAGATTAGACTCACCAAATTTGAAGATGATCAGATTAAAACTGTAGGAGGAGTTCGTTAAAGTACGAGGCCTGAAAATGGCAAAAACTGCACAAAAATCTGAGAGGAAGTTCAAAATGGCTGACTTCCTGTTGTGTTTAGGGCTATGCTCCAAGAGACTTTTTTGTAGGTATTGGGCCATTACATGTATGTACCGAATTTCGTACACGTACGTGAAACGTAGCAGGAGGCGCACTCCGTTGAACCTTTATAGGTGGCGCTATCGAGCCATTTTGCCCCGCCCAATTCTGAAACGCATATCAGATGTAAATTTTCGCCAGTTCTGACGCGTGTGCAAATTTTCGTGAGTTTTCGTGCATGTTTAGGCCCTCAAAAATGCGATTCATTGCGGAGAAGAAGAAGAAGAATAATAATAAATATAGCTGCGAGCAGCGATTACGGGCCCAAGCCGGTGGCACCGCAACCCCGGAGCCTTTAGTTACCTAAAGGCACCGGGGTGGCGGTACCACCGGCTTTGGCCCTTCATCGCTGCTCGCAGCTATATTTATATATATATATATATATATATATATATATATATATATATATATAAAAAGCCGGTGGCACCGCCACCCTGGTGCCTTTAGGGTTATTGTGCACGACGTGCAAAACCGTAACTCCACTTTGACTGTCGAAAAGAAGTGTGCTGTAGAGCTTGCATCAGTGTGGGCTCTGCAAAAGTGCGCATCGAGGGCACATATCAACCCCAAAGTATGCGTGAGCAACATTCTGAAACCTAAAATGAATTAAAGCTGCAAGCAGCATTGAAAGGGCCCTCGCACACGTGCCATCGCCACCCGGTGGCTTTAGGAAGACAGAGCACGGTGGGCAATGTGCATTTAAGTAGATAAATATAGTGGGAGTATGTCAAAGTCAGTTACAAAAATGTCCTTTATTGTGGGGATAATAGCATGCGTTATCACTCAGATAAGTGTTGCTAGCATGTTTTTAGCATGTTTAGAACTCAATGGCATATTTACTATGTTGCTAGTACTGCATCACAGTGTCAAATATGTCACTTCCTTTTGACAGTAGGTGGCGCTATTACTTTAACTTAAAATTGTAATGCGGATTTGTTCAGGCCATGACTCTTATCAAACGTGTGAAGTTTGGGGCAGATTTGACATTCCATGCCTCAGTTACAGCAAATTCCTATTTAATTGCAGTAATAGCATGCATTGGCACTTAGTTAAGTGTTTGCTAGAATGTTTCTAGTATGTTGCTAGCATGTTTAACACTTGCTGGCACTTTTTTATATATTATTAGAAGTCCACAACAGTGTTAAACATGTCACTTCCTGTTGCCAGCAGGTGGCGCTATGACTGTAACTGAATATGAGCATGCACATGTGTTCAGGACAGAACTCTTATTAAACTTGTGAAGTTTTGGGCAGATTGGACATTGCCTTCTTAAGTAAAAACAACTTCCTGTTTCATAGCATTAGCATGCTTTAGCACTTAGCTAAGAATTGCTAGCATGTTTATAACTCAATGGCATATTTACTATGTTGCCAGTACTGCATCACACTGTTAAACATGTCACTTCCTGTTGCCAGTAGGTGGCGCTATTACTATAGCTGAAAATTGTCATGTAGATGTGTTCAGGGCAGGACTCTTATCAAATGTGTGAAGTTTGGGGCAGATTGGACATTGCCTTCTTAAGTAACAACAACTTCCTGTTTCATTGCATTAGCATGCTTTAGCACTTAGCTAAGAATTGCTAGCATGTTTTAACATGTTTCTAACATGTGTATAACTCAATGGCATATTTACTATGTTGCTAGTACTGCATCACAGTGTAAAACGTGCACGGAGGGGAATGTGCATTTATGTAGGTAAATATAGGAGGAGTATGTCAATGTCAGTTACAAAAATGTCCTTTATTATGGGGATTATACAATGTGTTTTCACTCAGATAAGTGTTGCTAACATGTTTTAGCATGTTTCTAGCATGCTTGGAACTCAATGGTATATCTAAATTTGTTGCTAGTACTGCATCACATTGTAGATGTCACTTCCTGTTGACAGTAGGTGGCGCTATTACTATAAGTGAAAATTGTCATGTAGATGTGTTCAGGGCAGGACTTTTATCAAAAGTGTGACGTTTGGGGCAGATTGGACATTCCTTGCCTGAGTTAAAACAACTTCCTGTTTCATGGCATTAATAGCATGATTTAACACTTAACTAAGTATTGCTAGCATGCTTTAGCATGTTTCTAACATGTTTAACACTCAATGGCATATTTTACTATGTTGCTAGTACTGCATCACAGTGTAAAACATGTCACTTCCTGTTGACAGTAGGTGGCGCTAATACTATAACAGAAAATTAACAGAAAATTATCATGTAGATGTGTTCAGGCCATGACTCTTATCAAACATGTGAAGTTTGGGGCAGATTGGACATTGCCTTCTTGAGTAACAACAACTTCCTCTTTCATTGCATTAGCATGCCTTAGCACTTAGCTAAGAATTGTTAGCATGTTTTAACATGTTTCTAACATGTTGAACACTCAATGGCATATTTTACTATGTTGCTAGTACTGCATCACAGTGTAAAACATGTCACTTCCTGTTGACAGTAGGTGGCGCTATTACTATAACAGAAAATTAACAGAAAATTATCATGTAGATGTGTTCAGGCCATGACTCTTATCAAACGTGTGAAGTTTGGGGCAGATTGGACATTGCCTTCTTGAGTAACAACAACTTCCTCTTTCATTGCATTGGCATGCTTTAGCACTTAGCTAAGTGTTTGCTAGCATGTTTTAGCATGTTTCTAGTATGTTGCTAGCATGTTTAGCACTTGCTGGCACTTTTTTATATGTTATTAGTAGTCCACAACAGTGTTAAACATGTCACTTCCTGTTGCCAGCAGGTGGCGCTATGACTGTAACTGAATATGAGCATGGACATGTGTTCAGGACAGAACTCTTATCAAACATGTGAAGTTTGGGGCAGATTGGACATTGTTTGCCTGAGTTACAGCAACTTCCTGTTTCATTGTATTAGCATGCTTTAGCACTTAGCTAAGAATTGCTAGCATGTTTTAACATGTTTCTAACATGTTTATAACTCATTGGCATAATTAATATGTTGCTAGTACTGCATCACAGTGTTAAACATGTCACTTCCTGTTGCCAGTAGGTGACGCGATTACTATAACTGAATATTCTCATGTAGATGTGTTCAGGCCATGACTCTTATCAAACGTGTGAAGTTTGGGGCAGATTGGACATTCCATACCTGAGTTACAGCAAATTCCTATTGAATTGCAGTAATAGCATGCTTTAGCACTTAGCTAAGTGCTTGCTAGCATGTTTTAGCATGTTTCAAGTATGTTGTTAGCATGTTTAACACTTGCTGGCACTTTTTTATATGTTATCAGGAGTCCACAACAGTGTTAAACATGTCACTTCCTGTTGCCAGCAGGTGGCGCTATGACTGTAACTGAATATGAGCATGGACATGTGTTCAGGACATAACTCTTATCAAACATGTGAAGTTTGGGGCAGATTGGACATTGCCTTCTTGAGTAACAACAACTTCCTCTTTCATTGCATTGGCATGCTTTAGCACTTAGCTAAGTGTTTGCTAGCATGTTTTAGCATGTTTCTAGTATGTTGCTAGCATGTTTAGCACTTGCTGGCACTTTTTTATATGTTATTAGTAGTCCACAACAGTGTTAAACATGTCACTTCCTGTTGCCAGCAGGTGGCGCTATGACTGTAACTGAATATGAGCATGGACATGTGTTCAGGACAGAACTCTTATCAAACATGTGAAGTTTGGGGCAGATTGGACATTGTTTGCCTGAGTTACAGCAACTTCCTGTTTCATTGTATTAGCATGCTTTAGCACTTAGCTAAGAATTGCTAGCATGTTTTAACATGTTTCTAACATGTTTATAACTCATTGGCATAATTAATATGTTGCTAGTACTGCATCACAGTGTTAAACATGTCACTTCCTGTTGCCAGTAGGTGACGCGATTACTATAACTGAATATTCTCATGTAGATGTGTTCAGGCCATGACTCTTATCAAACGTGTGAAGTTTGGGGCAGATTGGACATTCCATACCTGAGTTACAGCAAATTCCTATTGAATTGCAGTAATAGCATGCTTTAGCACTTAGCTAAGTGCTTGCTAGCATGTTTTAGCATGTTTCAAGTATGTTGTTAGCATGTTTAACACTTGCTGGCACTTTTTTATATGTTATCAGGAGTCCACAACAGTGTTAAACATGTCACTTCCTGTTGCCAGCAGGTGGCGCTATGACTGTAACTGAATATGAGCATGGACATGTGTTCAGGACAGAACTCTTATCAAACGTGTGAAGTTTGGGGCAGATTGGACATTGTTTGCCTGAGTTACAGCAACTTCCTGTTTCATGGCGAAACATCAAAATTTGTCAGGCCGCCGAGGACACGCCCTTCGACGAAAACTCAAGATCTTCGCAATTTAACGTCGCAAAGGCCTTAAGATTAGACTCACCAAATTTGAAGATGATCAGATTAAAACTGTAGGAGGAGTTCGTTAAAGTACGAGGCCTGAAAATGGCAAAAACTGCACAAAAATCTGAGAGGAAGTTCAAAATGGCTGACTTCCTGTTGTGTTTAGGGCTACGCTCCAAGAGACTTTTTTGTAGGTATTGGTCCATTACAGGTATGTACCGAATTTCGTACACGTACTTGAAACGTAACGCGAGGCGCACTCCGTTGAACCTTTATAGGTGGCGCTATCGAGCCATTTTGCCCCGCCCAATTTTGAAACGCATATCAGATGTAAATTTTCGCCAGTTCTGACGCGTGTGCAAATTTTCGTGAGTTTTCGTGCATGTTTAGGCCCTCAAAAATGCGATTCATTGCGGAGAAGAAGAAGAATAATAATAATAAACAGAGCAATTCCAAGAGGGTCCTCACACCATCGGTGCTCGGGCCCTAAAAATGAGACACCCTACGGTCTCATGGATTTAACGGACACATGAAATAAGTACACAAGACCGAAAATTCATATGAAGTGTGCCATCTGGGACAGGGCCTATGATCGTGAACCACAATAGCCACATATATGAGATAATTTAAATTTAGAATAATTTTTAATGTCATAGGTCAATATGTTTTGCAGCACCTGTCAACCTGGTTTGTCTCTGCCTTTTCTGTTCTGCCCTGTTTGCCATTGTTCACCCTGCCTGTCTTGACAATTCTTAATAAAAAGCTGCAAATGGATTCCCCTGGCCTGACCCTGCCTTGTTACAACACATATGCTGCATCTGCTCGCTATCTGCAGAACGGCTCTGGTAGTTTCGCTTCAGCACTGATGATGTTGTAGGAATAGTGCGCTCTGGTTGGTCTGGATTATTCTGGATTTTTTATTTTATACAGAATTAAGATATTTTTAATTCAGATGAGAATAAAGTTAGTGTTGATTAAAATGAAGGAAAACAAATATATTGATCTGAAATATAGCACATTCATTTTAAATTAATTTAGGTTCAATTACCAAACATACAATCTTAATTTAATTTAAAGCAAACAATACATATGGGTTTTAATTTTTTTTAAACATGTATTTATTTATATATATATATATATATATCCAAAAAGACAAGGCCTTAGACTTAAATTTGAACAAGGGTTAAACTCTTGTCACTGTAACACACACACACACACACACACACATGCAGTTTAAAAGCAAAAAAAATATTTATCCAACCCCATTTAAAAACAGTCTGTGAGTGCCATCTTTTGGACATTGATCATATTGCATAGGTTTTCATTTCGTGTCCTCAAACAGAGCACTAATTTGTTTATTTTTAAGTTACACATTCTACATGTATTAAAATAGAAAATATATATTTTTTTTTTATGGTAGTATTTTATACAAAAAATTATAATTCTGATGAGAATAAAGTTAGTGTGGATAAAAAAAATTAAGGAAAACATATATTGATCTAATATAGCACATTCATTTTAAATTCATTCAGCTTGAATCACCAAACATACAATATTCATTTTATTTAAAGCAAACAATATATTTAAAAGATATGTTCTATGCATATTTTGTCATTTTAATTAAAAAAATATCCATAAAGTGCTATGCAAAAAGAGAAGGCCTTAGATATTTATTTATCCTTTTAATGCAGGACTAATTTTAAACTTAAATTAAGTGCACGGTCATTCATAACGGTGCGCGTTCACGGCGAGGATGGAGCAGAACAAAGCAAACGTTTTTTAGTTCATTCTCCCATAGCAAATAATGGAAAACGCTCGCTCTGCTCTGGACGTAAGTATTTTATTTTCATTTTAGCGATTTAAATGCGCTAATTTTGAAATGAGAATTTTTATATATATAAAGACACAGATAATATTACTTGCCTGACCTGATTAGAACATTGAAAATTTTTTTAAAAAATAACTAGGGAATCACTAAACCGAGAGAATTATTATGATTTGATGATACACTCAAAATATTCCACAACAAATTCTTTAAATGTAATGATATTCAGAACAGAACACGAATAAAAAAATAACTATAATCAAGCCAAAACTAAATAATTTAAAACAAAAGTAAAAGTAAGTGGTTTTGGGCTCACGTAAATCTCTCTTTAGAATCAAAATGTTGCAACATTTGCGATGTATTTGGATGCTAAACTATTCTTTATTATAGGCTTTGTACTTCACTCACGTTACAATATCGACGGAAAAAATCATCCTCTTCACTTGTGCAAAAACGTGCTTGGTAACATCACAGTGGAGCGGTTGCTTACGCGGGCACGGGCGCGATCGAACTGTGTGTGTGTGCTTGTATGTGAGAGAGAGAGAGGCGGGCGCGATCGAACTGTGCGTGTGTTTGTGTGTGCGTGTGTGTGAGAGAGAGAGACGCGGGCGCGATCAAAGTGTATGTGTGTGCGTGTGGGAGAGAGGCGCGGGCGCGATCGTACTGTGTGTTTGTGTGTGTGTGTGTGTCTGCGCGCGCGCGCGTGTGTGTGAGAGAGAGAGGCGCGCGCGATCGAACAGTGGAAACATAGGCTACTCGTCATTTTGTTCCAGGACATCATTCAAACTGCAAACTGTTTACTTATATTTGTGTACACTCCTATTTTTTACAGTCTAAGGTGCAATAAAACACAAAATCCTCAGTCACATCTAATATATTTATTTAGAAATATTATTTTGAACACAAGAGGGCAGTATAGCCCTATCTATGATTTTGTGTTTAAACTATCACCCGAAGAGAATCCCCCTCCCCCTCCCCCTCCCCACACAGACACACACACACACACACACACACAGAATGGCAGCAGACACTCTATCTGTCAGAGAGAGGGAGAGAAAATTCTCAGAATCCACATTCAAACCACAATATCTTACTTTCTGTTGGTTGGAGCTAATGATTATAAATTAGAAAGTTGTTCAGCTTGATGAGAACAATATCTATGGTGAGTTTTGTAACTGTAGGTAAAACTAACTATGTTATAACACACTTTATGTGTCCTTTTTTTGTCATAAATTCGTTTCATCACCACGACCAAACCGTTCGAGATATCAAAAATCCGTTCGCAATTTAGCATCCTCAATGTCTTGACTTCACGCACAACAAGTTTGATAGC
The DNA here is from genome assembly GCA_031834385.1 of Semotilus atromaculatus. Classification (NCBI taxonomy): domain Eukaryota; kingdom Metazoa; phylum Chordata; class Actinopteri; order Cypriniformes; family Leuciscidae; genus Semotilus; species Semotilus atromaculatus. The sequence continues at coordinate 40,729,076 of JAULUF010000015.1, read as the reverse complement.
TATCGAATGAATTACCTAGGAGGAGTACTTCGTTTTCCAGAGGATGAGTTTCCAAACAACCCATAATAACTGACTTCCTGTTGGGCTGACGTAAAACTTAGAGCACGAAAGTTGTTCGGCCCGATGAGATCTATAAGTGTACCGAGTTTCATATTAATACATGCAAGCGTGTTTGATATATGGACAAGTGTTCGAATCCCATTCCAGGGGGCGCTGTCGAGCCCCCCTGCCACGCCCGGGTACCAGCTTCAGCCCGGCCCTGATGGCCGCGGGTTCTGACCCGTGTCCAAAGTTTCAAGAGTTTTCGAGCATGTTAAGGCCCCCAAAAGCCCCTGAAACCTTGAAAAACAATAATTAAAAGCATTCTCACTCAACAGAGAAATCCCCCTCCCCTCACAGACACAGAGGTATGCAGAGAGAGGGAGAGAGGGACAGAAAATTTTACAAAACATCCACATTCAAACCAAAATATCTGACTTCCTGTTGTTCAGAGCTAATAACTGTAAATTAGAAAGTTGTCCGGCTTGATCCGAACAACATACGTACCGAGTTTTATGATTGTAGGTAAAACTATAAAACGAACCCTCCCACTTTTGTCAAAAGGTGGCGCTACTGAGCCCCTGCACCACGCACGTTTCTGAAACTTTGCACATGTCTACTGGCTAATAAATGTGATGTGTCTGTCGAGTTTCATGCAATTTCAAGCATGCTAAGAGTCTCAAAACCATCCAAAAAGAATTTTAAAGTTTGATGCGTTGCTACGGCAACCGTATCAAAGATATCAAGAATCCATTCACAGGTCTACATCTGCCGTGTATTCACATTATAGTAATGAAGTTTGAAGTAAATCGGGTAAAAATAAGAGGGCGATTTCAAAGCATTTTGAAAGTGACACACTTCCTGCTGCCAGTTGGTGGCGCTATAACTTTGACTCACAATAGTCACATCCATGTGATCGGCCTTTTACAGCAAACACACTGCTGAAGTTTCATCAAGATCAGTTAATGTATGCAGAAGTTATAACACACGTCCTGTTTCACGTTTCTCGCCATATTTTCGTTTCCTCGCCACGGCCAAACCGTTTGAGATATCAAAAATCCCCTGGCAATTTTTCATCCTCAGTGTCTTGACTTCACGCTGACCGAGTTTCGTGCCGTGTGTTTGAATTCTCTAGGAGGAGTATTTCAAATTCCATTGCATATGTTTTCCAAACAACCCTTAATAGACGACTTCCTGTTTGGCTGGGGTAAAAAGTAAGAGTATGAAGTATATATGAACCGATGAGATCTATATGTGTACCGAGTTTCATATTATTACATGCAAGCGTGTTTGATTTATGGACCAAGTTTTCGGACCGCGTTCCAGGGGGCGCTGTCGAGCCCCCCTGCCACGCCCGGGTACCATCTTCAGCTCGGCCCTGATGGCCGCGGGTTCTGACATGTGTGCAAAGTTTCAAGAGTTTTTGAGCATCTTAAGGGCCCCAAAAGTGCCCAAAAGGTAGTAAGAAAAATAATAATAATAAAGAAAGAAAAAAAGAAAGAAAAAAAATAATAATAATCCTAAGGAAAACAATAGGGCCTTCGCCTTTTCAAGGCTTGGGCCCTAATAATTAAAGCTGCAAGCAGCGATGAAAGGGCCCTCGCACCCGTGCCACCGCCACCCGGTGGCTTCAGGAAGACAGAGCACGGTGGGCAATGTGCATTTAAGTAGGTAAATATAGGAGGAGTATGTCAAAGTCAGTTACAAAAATGTCCTTTATTATGGGGATAGTAGCATGCGTTATCACTCAGATAAGTGTTGCTAGCATGTTTTAGCATGTTTCTAGCATGTTTAGAACTCAATGGCATATTTAATTAATATGTTGCTAGTACTGCATCACAATGTAAAACATGTCACTTCCTGTCGACAGTAGGTGGCGCTATTACTATAACTGAAAATTGTCATGGACATGTGTTCAGGGCAGAAATCTTATCAAACGTGTGAAGTTTGGGGCAGATTGGACATTGCCTTCCTGAGTAACAAAAACTTCCTGTTTCATTGTATTAGCATGCTTTAGCACTTAGCTAAGAATTGCTAGCATGTTTTAACATGTTTCTAACATGTTTATAACTCATTGGCATAATTAATATGTTGCTAGTACTGCATCACAGTGTTAAACATGTCACTTCCTGTTGCCAGTAGGTGGCGCTATTACTATAACTGAATATTCTCATGTAGATGTGTTCAGGCCATGACTCTTATCAAACGTGTGAAGTTTGGGGCAGATTGGACATTCCATACCTGAGTTACAGCAAATTCCTATTGAATTGCAGTAATAGCATGCTTTAGCACTTAGCTAAGTGCTTGCTAGCATGTTTTAGCATGTTTCAAGTATGTTGTTAGCATGTTTAACACTTGCTGGCACTTTTTTATATGTTATCAGGAGTCCACAACAGTGTTAAACATGTCACTTCCTGTTGCCAGCAGGTGGCGCTATGACTGTAACTGAATATGAGCATGGACATGTGTTCAGGACAGAACTCTTATCAAACATGTGAAGTTTGGGGCAGATTGGACATTGTTTGCCTGAGTTACAGCAACTTCCTGTTTCATGGCGAAACATCAAAATTTGTCAGGCCGCCGAGGACACGCCCTTCGACGAAAACTCAAGATCTTCGCAATTTAACGTCGCAAAGGCCTTAAGATTAGACTCACCAAATTTGAAGATGATCAGATTAAAACTGTAGGAGGAGTTCGTTAAAGTACGAGGCCTGAAAATGGCAAAAACTGCACAAAAATCTGAGAGGAAGTTCAAAATGGCTGACTTCCTGTTGTGTTTAGGGCTATGCTCCAAGAGACTTTTTTGTAGGTATTGGGCCATTACATGTATGTACCGAATTTCGTACACGTACGTGAAACGTAGCAGGAGGCGCACTCCGTTGAACCTTTATAGGTGGCGCTATCGAGCCATTTTGCCCCGCCCAATTCTGAAACGCATATCAGATGTAAATTTTCGCCAGTTCTGACGCGTGTGCAAATTTTCGTGAGTTTTCGTGCATGTTTAGGCCCTCAAAAATGCGATTCATTGCGGAGAAGAAGAAGAATAATAATAATAATAAACAGAGCAATTCCAAGAGGGTCCTCACACCATCGGTGCTCGGGCCCTAATAAACAGAGCAATTCCAAGAGGGTCCTCACACCATCGGTGCTCGGGCCCTAATTAAAGCTGCAAGCAGCATTGAAAGGGCCCTCGCACACGTGCCATCGCCACCCGGTGGCTTTAGGAAGACAGAGCACGGTGGGCAATGTGCATTTAAGTAGATAAATATAGTGGGAGTATGTCAAAGTCAGTTACAAAAATGTCCTTTATTATGGGGATAATAGTATGCGTTATCAGTCAGATAAGTTTTGCTAGCATGTTTTTAGCATGTTTAGAACTCAATGGCATATTTACTATGTTGCTAGTACTGCATCACAGTGTCAAATATGTCACTTCCTTTTGACAGTAGGTGGCGCTATTACTTTAACTTAAAATTGTAATGCGGATTTGTTCAGGCCATGACTCTTATCAAACGTGTGAAGTTTGGGGCAGATTTGACATTCCATGCCTCAGTTACAGCAAATTCCTATTTAATTGCAGTAATAGCATGCATTGGCACTTAGTTAAGTGTTTGCTAGAATGTTTCTAGTATGTTGCTAGCATGTTTAACACTTGCTGGCACTTTTTTATATATTATTAGAAGTCCACAACAGTGTTAAACATGTCACTTCCTGTTGCCAGCAGGTGGCGCTATGACTGTAACTGAATATGAGCATGCACATGTGTTCAGGACAGAACTCTTATTAAACTTGTGAAGTTTTGGGCAGATTGGACATTGCCTTAAGTAAAAACAACTTCCTGTTTCATAGCATTAGCATGCTTTAGCACTTAGCTAAGAATTGCTAGCATGTTTATAACTCAATGGCATATTTACTATGTTGCCAGTACTGCATCACACTGTTAAACATGTCACTTCCTGTTGCCAGTAGGTGGCGCTATTACTATAGCTGAAAATTGTCATGTAGATGTGTTCAGGGCAGGACTCTTATCAAATGTGTGAAGTTTGGGGCAGATTGGACATTGCCTTCTTAAGTAACAACAACTTCCTGTTTCATTCATTGCATTAGCATGCTTTAGCACTTAGCTAAGAATTGCTAGCATGTTTTAACATGTTTCTAACATGTGTATAACTCAATGGCATATTTACTATGTTGCTAGTACTGCATCACAGTGTAAAACGTGCACGGAGGGGAATGTGCATTTATGTAGGTAAATATAGGAGGAGTATGTCAATGTCAGTTACAAAAATGTCCTTTATTATGGGGATTATACAATGTGTTTTCACTCAGATAAGTGTTGCTAGCATGTTTTAGCATGTTTCTAGCATGCTTGGAACTCAATGGTATATCTAAATTTGTTGCTAGTACTGCATCACATTGTAGATGTCACTTCCTGTTGACAGTAGGTGGCGCTATTACTATAAGTGAAAATTGTCATGTAGATGTGTTCAGGGCAGGACTTTTATCAAAAGTGTGACGTTTGGGGCAGATTGGACATTCCTTGCCTGAGTTAAAACAACTTCCTGTTTCATGGCATTAATAGCATGATTTAACACTTAACTAAGTATTGCTAGCATGCTTTAGCATGTTTCTAACATGTTTAACACTCAATGGCATATTTTACTATGTTGCTAGTACTGCATCACAGTGTAAAACATGTCACTTCCTGTTGACAGTAGGTGGCGCTAATACTATAACAGAAAATTAACAGAAAATTATCATGTAGATGTGTTCAGGCCATGACTCTTATCAAACATGTGAAGTTTGGGGCAGATTGGACATTGCCTTCTTGAGTAACAACAACTTCCTCTTTCATTGCATTAGCATGCCTTAGCACTTAGCTAAGAATTGTTAGCATGTTTTAACATGTTTCTAACATGTTGAACACTCAATGGCATATTTTACTATGTTGCTAGTACTGCATCACAGTGTAAAACATGTCACTTCCTGTTGACAGTAGGTGGCGCTATTACTATAACAGAAAATTAACAGAAAATTATCATGTAGATGTGTTCAGGCCATGACTCTTATCAAACGTGTGAAGTTTGGGGCAGATTGGACATTGCCTTCTTGAGTAACAACAACTTCCTCTTTCATTGCATTGGCATGCTTTAGCACTTAGCTAAGTGTTTGCTAGCATGTTTTAGCATGTTTCTAGTATGTTGCTAGCATGTTTAGCACTTGCTGGCACTTTTTTATATGTTATTAGTAGTCCACAACAGTGTTAAACATGTCACTTCCTGTTGCCAGCAGGTGGCGCTATGACTGTAACTGAATATGAGCATGGACATGTGTTCAGGACAGAACTCTTATCAAACATGTGAAGTTTGGGGCAGATTGGACATTGTTTGCCTGAGTTACAGCAACTTCCTGTTTCATTGTATTAGCATGCTTTAGCACTTAGCTAAGAATTGCTAGCATGTTTTAACATGTTTCTAACATGTTTATAACTCATTGGCATAATTAATATGTTGCTAGTACTGCATCACAGTGTTAAACATGTCACTTCCTGTTGCCAGTAGGTGGTGCTATTACTATAACTGAATATTCTCATGTAGATGTGTTCAGGCCATGACTCTTATCAAACGTGTGAAGTTTGGGGCAGATTGGACATTCCATACCTGAGTTACAGCAAATTCCTATTGAATTGCAGTAATAGCATGCTTTAGCACTTAGCTAAGTGCTTGCTAGCATGTTTTAGCATGTTTCAAGTATGTTGTTAGCATGTTTAACACTTGCTGGAACTTTTTTATGTTATCAGGAGTCCACAACAGTGTTAAACATGTCACTTCCTGTTGCCAGCAGGTGGCGCTATGACTGTAACTGAATTTGAGCATGGACATGTGTTCAGGACAGAACTCTTATCAAACATGTGAAGTTTGGGGCAGATTGGACATTGTTTGCCTGAGTTACAGCAACTTCCTGTTTCATGGCGAAACATCAAAATTTGTCAGGCCGCCGAGGACACGCCCTTCGACGAAAACTCAAGATCTTCGCAATTTAACGTCGCAAAGGCCTTAAGATTAGACTCACCAAATTTGAAGATGATCAGATTAAAACTGTAGGAGGAGTTCGTTAAAGTACGAGGCCTGAAAATGGCAAAAACTGCACAAAAATCTGAGAGGAAGTTCAAAATGGCTGACTTCCTGTTGTGTTTAGGGCTATGCTCCAAGAGACTTTTTTGTAGGTATTGGGCCATTACATGTATGTACCGAATTTCGTACACGTACGTGAAACGTAGCAGGAGGCGCACTCCGTTGAACCTTTATAGGTGGCGCTATCGAGCCATTTTGCCCCGCCCAATTCTGAAACGCATATCAGATGTAAATTTTCGCCAGTTCTGACGCGTGTGCAAATTTTCGTGAGTTTTCGTGCATGTTTAGGCCCTCAAAAATGCGATTCATTGCGGAGAAGAAGAAGAATAATAATAATAATTAAAGCTGCAAGCAGCATTGAAAGGGCCCTCGCACACGTGCCATCGCCACCCGGTGGCTTTAGGAAGACAGAGCACGGTGGGCAATGTGCATTTAAGTAGATAAATATAGTGGGAGTATGTCAAAGTCAGTTACAAAAATGTCCTTTATTGTGGGGATAATAGCATGCGTTATCACTCAGATAAGTGTTGCTAGCATGTTTTTAGCATGTTTAGAACTCAATGGCATATTTACTATGTTGCTAGTACTGCATCACAGTGTCAAATATGTCACTTCCTTTTGACAGTAGGTGGCGCTATTACTTTAACTTAAAATTGTAATGCGGATTTGTTCAGGCCATGACTCTTATCAAACGTGTGAAGTTTGGGGCAGATTTGACATTCCATGCCTCAGTTACAGCAAATTCCTATTTAATTGCAGTAATAGCATGCATTGGCACTTAGTTAAGTGTTTGCTAGAATGTTTCTAGTATGTTGCTAGCATGTTTAACACTTGCTGGCACTTTTTTATATATTATTAGAAGTCCACAACAGTGTTAAACATGTCACTTCCTGTTGCCAGCAGGTGGCGCTATGACTGTAACTGAATATGAGCATGCACATGTGTTCAGGACAGAACTCTTATTAAACTTGTGAAGTTTTGGGCAGATTGGACATTGCCTTCTTAAGTAAAAACAACTTCCTGTTTCATAGCATTAGCATGCTTTAGCACTTAGCTAAGAATTGCTAGCATGTTTATAACTCAATGGCATATTTACTATGTTGCCAGTACTGCATCACACTGTTAAACATGTCACTTCCTGTTGCCAGTAGGTGGCGCTATTACTATAGCTGAAAATTGTCATGTAGATGTGTTCAGGGCAGGACTCTTATCAAATGTGTGAAGTTTGGGGCAGATTGGACATTGCCTTCTTAAGTAACAACAACTTCCTGTTTCATTGCATTAGCATGCTTTAGCACTTAGCTAAGAATTGCTAGCATGTTTTAACATGTTTCTAACATGTGTATAACTCAATGGCATATTTACTATGTTGCTAGTACTGCATCACAGTGTAAAACGTGCACGGAGGGGAATGTGCATTTATGTAGGTAAATATAGGAGGAGTATGTCAATGTCAGTTACAAAAATGTCCTTTATTATGGGGATTATACAATGTGTTTTCACTCAGATAAGTGTTGCTAACATGTTTTAGCATGTTTCTAGCATGCTTGGAACTCAATGGTATATCTAAATTTGTTGCTAGTACTGCATCACATTGTAGATGTCACTTCCTGTTGACAGTAGGTGGCGCTATTACTATAAGTGAAAATTGTCATGTAGATGTGTTCAGGGCAGGACTTTTATCAAAAGTGTGACGTTTGGGGCAGATTGGACATTCCTTGCCTGAGTTAAAACAACTTCCTGTTTCATGGCATTAATAGCATGATTTAACACTTAACTAAGTATTGCTAGCATGCTTTAGCATGTTTCTAACATGTTTAACACTCAATGGCATATTTTACTATGTTGCTAGTACTGCATCACAGTGTAAAACATGTCACTTCCTGTTGACAGTAGGTGGCGCTAATACTATAACAGAAAATTAACAGAAAATTATCATGTAGATGTGTTCAGGCCATGACTCTTATCAAACATGTGAAGTTTGGGGCAGATTGGACATTGCCTTCTTGAGTAACAACAACTTCCTCTTTCATTGCATTAGCATGCCTTAGCACTTAGCTAAGAATTGTTAGCATGTTTTAACATGTTTCTAACATGTTGAACACTCAATGGCATATTTTACTATGTTGCTAGTACTGCATCACAGTGTAAAACATGTCACTTCCTGTTGACAGTAGGTGGCGCTATTACTATAACAGAAAATTAACAGAAAATTATCATGTAGATGTGTTCAGGCCATGACTCTTATCAAACGTGTGAAGTTTGGGGCAGATTGGACATTGCCTTCTTGAGTAACAACAACTTCCTCTTTCATTGCATTGGCATGCTTTAGCACTTAGCTAAGTGTTTGCTAGCATGTTTTAGCATGTTTCTAGTATGTTGCTAGCATGTTTAGCACTTGCTGGCACTTTTTTATATGTTATTAGTAGTCCACAACAGTGTTAAACATGTCACTTCCTGTTGCCAGCAGGTGGCGCTATGACTGTAACTGAATATGAGCATGGACATGTGTTCAGGACAGAACTCTTATCAAACATGTGAAGTTTGGGGCAGATTGGACATTGTTTGCCTGAGTTACAGCAACTTCCTGTTTCATTGTATTAGCATGCTTTAGCACTTAGCTAAGAATTGCTAGCATGTTTTAACATGTTTCTAACATGTTTATAACTCATTGGCATAATTAATATGTTGCTAGTACTGCATCACAGTGTTAAACATGTCACTTCCTGTTGCCAGTAGGTGACGCGATTACTATAACTGAATATTCTCATGTAGATGTGTTCAGGCCATGACTCTTATCAAACGTGTGAAGTTTGGGGCAGATTGGACATTCCATACCTGAGTTACAGCAAATTCCTATTGAATTGCAGTAATAGCATGCTTTAGCACTTAGCTAAGTGCTTGCTAGCATGTTTTAGCATGTTTCAAGTATGTTGTTAGCATGTTTAACACTTGCTGGCACTTTTTTATATGTTATCAGGAGTCCACAACAGTGTTAAACATGTCACTTCCTGTTGCCAGCAGGTGGCGCTATGACTGTAACTGAATATGAGCATGGACATGTGTTCAGGACATAACTCTTATCAAACGTGTGAAGTTTGGGGCAGATTGGACATTGTTTGCCTGAGTTACAGCAACTTCCTGTTTCATGGCGAAACATCAAAATTTGTCAGGCCGCCGAGGACACGCCCTTCGACGAAAACTCAAGATCTTCGCAATTTAACGTCGCAAAGGCCTTAAGATTAGACTCACCAAATTTGAAGATGATCAGATTAAAACTGTAGGAGGAGTTCGTTAAAGTACGAGGCCTGAAAATGGCAAAAACTGCACAAAAATCTGAGAGGAAGTTCAAAATGGCTGACTTCCTGTTGTGTTTAGGGCTACGCTCCAAGAGACTTTTTTGTAGGTATTGGTCCATTACAGGTATGTACCGAATTTCGTACACGTACTTGAAACGTAACGCGAGGCGCACTCCGTTGAACCTTTATAGGTGGCGCTATCGAGCCATTTTGCCCCGCCCAATTTTGAAACGCATATCAGATGTAAATTTTCGCCAGTTCTGACGCGTGTGCAAATTTTCGTGAGTTTTCGTGCATGTTTAGGCCCTCAAAAATGCGATTCATTGCGGAGAAGAAGAAGAATAATAATAATAAACAGAGCAATTCCAAGAGGGTCCTCACACCATCGGTGCTCGGGCCCTAATAAACAGAGCAATTCCAAGAGGGTCCTCACACCATCGGTGCTCGGGCCCTAATTAAAGCTGCAAGCAGCGATGAAAGGGCCCTCGCACCCGTGCCACCGCCACCCGGTGGCTTCAGGAAGACAGAGCACGGTGGGCAATGTGCATTTAAGTAGGTAAATATAGGAGGAGTATGTCAAAGTCAGTTACAAAAATGTCCTTTATTATGGGGATAATAGTATGCGTTATCAGTCAGATAAGTTTTGCTAGCATGTTTTAGCATGTTTCTAGCATGTTTAGAACTCAATGGCATATTTAATATGTTGCTAGTCGCATCACAGTGTTAAACATGTCACTTCCTGTTGACAGTAGGTGGCGCTATTACTTTAACTGAAAATTGTCATGTAGATGTATTCAGGGCATGACTCTTTTCAAACGTGTGAAGTTTAGGGCAGATTGGACATTGCATTTTTCAATAACAACAACTTCCTTTTTCATTGCATTAGCATGCTTTAGCACTTAGCTAAGAATTGCTAGCATGTTTTAACATGTTTATAACTCAATGGCATATTTACTATGTTGTTAGTACTGCATCACAGTGTAAAACATGTCACTTCCTTTTGCCAGTAGGTGGCACTATTACTATAACTGAAAATTATCATGTAGATGTGTTCAGGCCATAACTCTTATCAAACATGTGAAGTTTGGGACAGATTGGACATTGCCTTCTTGAGTAACAACAACTTCCTGTTTCATTGCATTAGCATGCTTTAGTATTTAGCTAAGAATTGCTAGCATGTTTTAACATGTTTATAACATGTTTAGAACTCAATGGCATATTTAATATGTTGCTAGTACTGCATCACAGTGTTAAACATGTAACTTCCTGTTGCCAGTAGGTGGCGCTATTACTTTAACTGAAAATTGTCATGTAGATTTGTTCAGGGCAGGACTCTTATCAAACATGTGAAGTTTGGGGCAGATTGGACATTGCCTTCTTGAATAACAACAACTTCCTATTTAATTGCATTCGCATGCTTAAGCGCTTAGCTAAGAATTGCTAGCATGTTTTAACATGTTTATAACATGTTTATAACTCAATGGCATATTTACTATGTTGCTAGTACAGCATCACAGTGTTAAACAGGTCACTTCCTGTTTCCAGTAGGTGGTGCTATTACTATAACTGAATATTCTCATGTAGATGTGTTCAGGCCATGACTCTTATCAAACGTGTGAAGTTTGGGGCAGATTGGACATTACATGCCTGAGTTACAGCAAATTCCTATTTAATTGCAGTAATAGCATGCTTTAGCACTTAGCTAAGTGTTTGCTAGCATGTTTTAGCATGTTTCTAGTATGTTGTTAGCATGTTTAGTGCTTGCTGGCACTTTTTTATATGTTATTAGGAGTCCACAACAGTGTTAAACATGTCACTTCCTGTTGCCAGTAGGTGGCGCTATGACTGTAACTGAATTTGAGCATGGACATGTGTTCAGGACAGAACTCTTATCAAACGTGTGAAGTTTGGGGCAGATTGGACATTGTTTGCCTGAGTTACAGCAACTTCCTGTTTCATGGCGAAACATCAAAATTTGTCAGGCCGCCGAGGACACGCCCTTCGACGAAAACTCAAGATCTTCGCAATTTAACGTCGCAAAGGCCTTAAGATTAGACTCACCAAATTTGAAGATGATCAGATTAAAACTGTAGGAGGAGTTCGTTAAAGTACGAGGCCTGAAAATGGCAAAAACTGCACAAAAATCTGAGAGGAAGTTCAAAATGGCTGACTTCCTGTTGTGTTTAGGGCTATGCTCCAAGAGACTTTTTTGTAGGTATTGGGCCATTACATGTATGTACCGAATTTCGTACACGTACGTGAAACGTAGCAGGAGGCGCACTCCGTTGAACCTTTATAGGTGGCGCTATCGAGCCATTTTGCCCCGCCCAATTCTGAAACACATATCAGATGTAAATTTTCGCCAGTTCTGACGCGTGTGCAAATTTTCGTGAGTTTTCGTGCATGTTTAGGCCCTCAAAAATGCGATTCATTGCGGAGAAGAAGAAGAATAATAATAATAAATATAGCTGCGAGCAGCGATTACGGGCCCAAGCCGGTGGCACCGCAACCCCGGAGCCTTTAGTTACCTAAAGGCACCGGGGTGGCGGTACCACCGGCTTTGGCCCTTCATCGCTGCTCGCAGCTATATTTATACATATATATATATATAAGTAGTTATTAGCCGGCAGCTTATGTCAAGATGATTGATGGTGACCTTTGACCTTGCCCCTCCCTCTCCCCCCCCTCCTGCCCTTCCTGTTTCCGGGGTCATGTATTAACCTTTGACCTCCCCCTCCCCGTTTCCGGGGTTGATGGATTAACCTTTGACCTAGCCCTTCCCGTTTCCGGGATTGATGGATTAACCTTTGGCCTAATGAGCGATCGATCATTTGGTTGACAGAAAGTTTTGACAGGTAGATTTGATGGATGATTTGCCCCATTGACCGAGGGGTATAAATATGTCATTGTTTTGGCTTTGATGGTGGCAGATGTTTTTTGAAATCCGGGGTTCCCTCCCACCGACTCTCACAATGCTAAAAAAGATCACAGATCGTGTGACACGATCCCTCCCACAAATATCTCTTAAAAGTGTATAAATAAATAGGATTTATTTGTTTGTGTGTGTGTGTGTGTGTGTGTGTGTGTGTGTGTGTGTGTGTATGTCACACTATCCCTCCCTCCCTCCCTCCCTCCCTCCCTTCCTCCCTCCCTCACTCACTCACTCACACCTCCCTCCCTCCCTCACTCACCCTGAATAACTAAAGTTAAAAAGCATTGATCTATAAATTAAATGTTTCTAAAATAAATATCTTACTAAATAACTAAAGTTGAAAACTATATAAATGAAATGTTTATTAAATTACAGAAGTTGAAAACCATCCGCTTCTTTAAAATACACATCTTACCGATCCAAATATTTTCAAAACCACAAAAGAGATAAAAAATCATACGACATGTTTTAGATAAATAAAAATTATCTTACTTTTTCAGAGAGATGAAAAACTCCTAAGAGGTCCATAGGTGTAAAAATCCCCCGATTCCCTCTCACCAGCATCTGACAGTCCCTGAACCAGAGTGTGTTTGACACATGTTAGCTTTCACATTCCTGAGCTCATTGTTGGGAAAGTGAGGTGAATATGTCTCACACTAGCTAGAGTTGAAAAAAAAACATATTTTAAAACTATATAAATGAAATGTTTATCAAATAAATATCTTTTAACTAAACAACATCACAGAGTGTGTATGGTTTGTGTGTGTGTGTGTGTGTGTGTGTGTGTGTGTGTATGTGTGTGTGTGTGTGTGTGTGTGTGTGTGTGTGTGTGTGTGTCACACTATCCCTCCCTCCCTCCCTCCCTTCCTCCCTCCCTCCCTCACTCACCCTGAATAACTAAAGTTGAAAAACATTGATCATTAAAAAATCTTGCTAAATTACAGAAGTTGAAAACCATCCGCTTCTTTAAAATACACATCTTACTGATCCAGATAATTTTAAAACCACAAAAGAGATAACAAATCATACGACATGTTTTAGATAAATAAATAATGATCTTACTTTTCAGCTGGTTGAAAAACTCCTAAGACATATATTTAAGCTGTAAAAATCCCCCGATTCTCTCTCTCTCTCACACATAGGCATCTGGCAGTCTCTCTGAACGTGACATATTTGACTCAAGTTGAAAAAAGCATGTGATCTTTAAAAGTCTGTGTGTGTGTGTCTGTGTGTCTGTTTCTGTGTGCTTGTGTTTGTGTGTGTGTGTGTGTGTGTGTGTGTGTGTGTATGTGTGTGACGGTTAGGTAAAATATCATTGATCATTTGAATCAAAATAGCATTGCTCATTTAAAAGTATATAATATCTTACTAAATAACTAAAGTTGAAAAACATTGATCTTTAAAAGTATATAAATGAAATGGTTATAAAATATTTGACAGCAACATTCTGTTCATTAAAAATCTTGTTAAATTACCGAAGTTGAAAACCATCCGCTTCTTTAAAATACACATCTTACTGATCCCAGATATTTTCAAAAACCACAAAAGAGATAAATAAAAATGCCCTTACTTTTCAGCTGATTAAAAAACACCCCGAGTGATTCTCTCTCTCCCCACCATCTGACAGGACTGTAGTGTCTGCTTGTTTCGGTCTCTGTGACAGTTAGGTAAAATATTATTGATCATTTAAATCAAAATAGCATGGCGCATTTAAAAGTATATAAACCAGATATAGATAAAATCATCTATTTCATCATGTTGAAAAACATGTGTTTTTTCCCCTTAAATTTCGCACTCCCCTGTCCTGCTTGACCTAGGGTCTTGTGTGTATGTGTGCTTGTCTATGTACCGGTAATGAGCGTGAGAATACGGATGTCATTAACGTTTTATTACTCTTTGAAAATACAATGGCTGAACATAACAGCGATTGTCCTATCTTCAAAACAGGACAACCGCTCACACTTGCACCATAGAAACATGGTTCTAATTAAAAACTTAGAAAGGTCGATACGGTTGGAAGAGCGTGACTTGAATGATTAGTGTTAATCTTATTTTATAGTATAATCATTAAAAGTTTAAATTATATCTTTTAAAAATACAAGATGTTTTAAATTAAATTAATTCATAAAACAAATATGCTACATCGGCGGTCTGTGGAAAAACTTGACTATATTTTTATTTATCAGGGTGCATGTAAAGAAATTTGGGGCTCTCACACATTGTGTGAAATGTTCAATAATTCCTTAAGTAGTATCTGTGCGGAAATCACCACAAAGGCCTATCTTTAGTGCGAGAGCACCAATGAAGACATTTAGAATCTTTGATGCCACAGGCCGCCCCCCATTAGCTTCTGGATATAGGGTGACAGAGCAGATGAGTCTCTGTGCGTCGTGCAATGTTAGTCTGCTAACGCTTTCCCAGAGTCAAAGTTTTGTTCGTACTAAAATGATTTCAAATCATAATTGTAAAAGTTTAAAAATTTTAAAATGAAAAGATTGTTTAAATTAAATCTTTATAGTTTTAATACATGCGTATCTTCTATTTATCTTTTAGAAGATTACTGTAATGATTTTGTTTAACAGTGACCTAAATTATAATTTTTATTAATATAGCCATAACGATTTTTGTACTGCAACAGCATATTCTATCCCGTACATCTAAAACACGACCTAACAGAAAATTGCATTTTTAGATTTTCAATAAATAAATAAATCATTTAATATAATTTCCAAGCAGTTTTGCACTCACAAACCATAAAATCTCTATTTTAGATTAAATGATTATAAATAAAGTATATAACTCTATAACAAAAATGTTACTAAAATGTATTCACACAAATTTAAACATAGTTTTAGCTATATATATATATATAAAATATTATATAAAAACACCTTACATTTTCAGAGCGCTGAAGTAGTAGTAGAATCTAGATCTATGCAATAATTAAAACATTTCAAAAAGCAAATAGTTTAAGTTGTGATAAGCAAACCCAGCCAGACCCCTTTAGAGATAAACTACAGGGTGAGATGAACTCTCACAGAGACGAGAGGAGTCACAGGGGCTAAATGCCACAGCGTATGTAAAGTTGCTCCGCTTTCCAGGATTTATTCATGTAAAAAGCATAATCTTAAAAGTTTAAAGTGGATCTTTTAAAATCAAAAGACTGTTTAAAGCAAATCTTTAAAGGTTTATTAAAATTGTATCTTTTATTTATCTTCTACTTTTGTACGATATAAATGATTGTGCATACATTTAACCTAAGCTATTATTTTTTACTAAACAACGCATGTTCAAAAATGAAATTAAAAATGTTTAAGCAAAAACTGCGCTTTGGCGACTTACGTTTTATTTCAAACAGTATTTTTGTCTATGCTCCATGAAATATGTTTGTCACAACTCTATACAACCCAGAACTCTACATAACTCTTATTTAGATTAAGTTCACATGTTCAGAGACGCGATGTGCCTCTGGGGTCCTTACAGCATAAGTAAAGCATAAGTAAAGTTTGTCTCGAGCGAATATTTAATTTTACTCGTCTTAATTCAAAGCATGATCTTACTTTATCTACGGTAGCGATGATCTATTGTGTGTATAAGATGTATATATAATTTTTACTTTTATTTTATCTCCCAAACTATCCTTATTCATTGTGGAAACACACAGGGTGAAACCCTTCATTGAGATTATCTACTCAAAATATATGTAGAATTTTAAAATGGGTGGCCGCATGAACAGACTTTGGGGAGAGCCGATGATACTCCAGCAGGAAGCATGCCCTTTGACCTCCTCCACTTTGAAGGCTTTTTTTGTCAATCACCCTACAAGGTGGTTCTTAAAGGTACGCTGTGTAGGAATTTCTTCCATCTAGTGGTGAAATTGTATTTTGCATTAGCACGGATATTCAGAATATTCAAATGAGTGCTGCATCTACGTAGCCGTTATGTGCCTATGACAACATGTCTTCCAATAGCACTTCATCGAGTTTAACTATACATTTGAGATACAGTACTAGAACAGTACAGTCGCGATGCCTAAATAATGAATTACACAACCAAGCGATGAAAAATGCTTGTAATTTAGACCGTAACCTGTCGAGAAGAAAGCAGCGCTTCATAGTCCCTTTCAAAGTCTTTCTCCTTCATTAGCTCTATCCACCGGGGAAAAGCTATCCCGATATTTACCCTAGGTTTGAATTCGCTTAGGGTAAATTTTTTGTCTGCGATGATTCCTCCTCCTGTGCCTCGTCATAAGTATGGTCCTGCATCATGAAGTACCGTGCGCAGCCAGCTCAGGCTTGCAAATTTGGCGGGGGAGTGGCAAGCGACTCTCACGGATATCCTTGTCCGCTACTTTACAGACAGTCTCTCATCTGACCACCTCATCAAAAGACATGTCTAAAAGTGAGTATTGTTTCTATAAATATTTTATGCAACGGTGTTTTATTTAAAATAATGTTTTGTTTTATTTAAACAATGTTTATCTGCTGTAACCGCTCAACGTACTGTAATGCACTGCGTTACTGCCTATAGGATGATTGCATGATTTTTGCCATTTAAAATAACACGGTCTTTCCTTTTCTCTCTCTCTCTCTCTCTAGAGACAGCAAACACTGCAGGACAATCAGGCATCCAAGTAACATGTTAGTGTGGTTTATATTTATTTTTAATGAGAAATATTATAGAGTGCAACAGGCAGTTTCTGGAAGTAAAAACACCTCCGGTAACCAGCAACGGTGAAAAAAGTGGACAGGGGTGTATATTGGGTGTATAATGAACAATTGACAGATGAACTGACAGATATTTTATGTAAATAGGCAAAATCTCTACATCTGATGGTGGCCATGTGTTTTCTCCTATCATAACCGGTTCAACTTGTGGCTCCTTAGAGATCAACATGACTTCTGCCAAATCAAATGCGCCGGCAAATTGTAAGTGTAATACATGAGAAACTATTAAAATGGCTTTCGACTATGTAATGTATAAAATTAATCTTAATTAAGCAGTCAAAGTTAACTATTTGGGACCCATTTTAAGTAAGGCTACATTCTGGGCTAACAGCATCATGTGCAAATTTGGAATACTGAAAATGTTAATGTTTTTGGCACTATTGGATTGAGTTTTGTAGAATATGACTCTATTGGATGTATAATGAACAATTGACAGATAAACTGACCAATATTTTATGTAAACAGGCAAAATTTCTACATCTGATGGTGGCCATGTGTTTTCTCCTATCATAACTGGTTTAACTCCTGGCTCCTTTGAGATCAATATGACTTCTGCCGAATCAAATGTGCCGGCAAATTGTAAGTGTAATACATGAGAAACTATTAAAACAGCATTAGCCTATGTAATGTTTAAAATTAATCTTAATTAAGCAGTCGGACTTAACTATTTGGGACCAATTTTAAGGAATATGTATGTTTGTTCCTATTGAACAATATGTATGCATGTGGAATATGTATGTTTTTGGTACTATTTGATCCAGTTTAGTAGAAACTTCTGTAGAATTTATTTTATGCGGTGTCATGCTTCTGGATTATTCAGACTCAGAATTGTAACTATTACTATAGCCTTTATCAGCCATTTACTTTACTGCAGACTTATCAAACTTATTTATTTACTGCAGATTTGATCAAAGCCAAATACTGCCCAAAAGGGGAGACTAGGAAATAAGAGAAACAGGTTAATACAAGGTTAGATTCAATCTTTATATTCTTTCCCATTTTTCCTTCATTTTCCTGTTATTGTTTTAATTTTTAAATTTTTATATTCTCAGATCATCAAAGGTTTCTGAAAGCAAACACCAGTCAGTTGGTTGAAAAAGTGAAGAACATTGATCCAATCAGCATGAAGAATCTCTCATGTAGGAACTGCAACAACAACTGTTTTATTGTTTGGCATTATGTACTTAAACGGTTTTTAAAAAATGTTTTAATAATTGATTGGTGATGGAGTTTTCATTTTTTGTATTGATAATCAAGCATATTGTACAAGCAAGAAGAAATCAAACTGGGGACATAATAAACAGTGGCAAAGTTTATATTTCTAAAAAGTTTTAAGCTTAGATATCTTTAAATACATTTTAATGTGATTTTTAATGTTTTCATTCTACTTGACCTTATGATTATAATAAAAGATTATAATAATCAAATATAATGTATTTTTTATGACCATTAAATGAGAAAACAACTTAACATCACATCAAGCTTTGACGTAAATTTTACTGCTTCCTAAAGACAACACTTAGTTGCATTTACAGGTTAGTTTTTTAACAAATGATTGGTCAATAATTGAACAATTGCATGATACCGTCCTCTGTGAACTAATGCAAATGCACTAGCATTAAGAGCCTTTACGGAGTAAAGATTTTGTAAAAGGTTTTTCTTATTAGATAACAATTTTTACAACCTTAACAAATGTTGAACGCATTCACTAAATAATCTAATAAATTGAACTTAATAGTTTGGACAAAATTAAGAATGTTAACCTGATTCGACTAAATGGCATTGAATTAAACTTATGTAATAAACTTAAGATTACTGAAATAAACAATGTTTATTAAATGCAACATAACCCAGTAACGTGGGGCCTGTTGACATAAAAAAGTTAAGTAAATCCAACATATATTTTAGATTTTCCAACAAAATTTGATTAAACATTACAAGGGCAAAAAACATCTGCATGTGTGAATTGTTCACAATAGATCCATAACACAGATTTAGAAAGTAGATAGGTTGGAATTTCTTTTGTGCATACTTTAAGTTAACAATTACCAAAGTTCTGTCCCTGAAGCGTTTATTAAATTGTCTAGAGTAAAATTAAAACATGATATAAATATCACATTAAAATGTATTTAAAGATATCTAAGCTTAAAACTTTTTAGAAATATAAACTTTGCCACTGTTTATTATGTCCCCAGTTTGATTTCTTCTTGCTTGTACAATATGCTTGATTATCAATACAAAAAATGAAAACTCCATCACCAATCAATTATTAAAACATTTTTTAAAAACCGTTTAAGTACATAATGCCAAACAATAAAACAGTTGTTGTTGCAGTTCCTACATGAGAGATTCTTCATGCTGATTGGATCAATGTTCTTCACTTTTTCAACCAACTGACTGGTGTTTGCTTTCAGAAACCTTTGATGATCTGAGAATATAAAAATTTAAAAATTAAAACAATAACAGGAAAATGAAGGAAAAATGGGAAAGAATATAAAGATTGAATCTAACCTTGTATTAACCTGTTTCTCTTATTTCCTAGTCTCCCCTTTTGGGCAGTATTTGGCTTTGATCAAATCTGCAGTAAATAAATAAGTTTGATAAGTCTGCAGTAAAGTAAATGGCTGATAAAGGCTATAGTAATAGTTACAATTCTGAGTCTGAATAATCCAGAAGCATGACACCGCATAAAATAAATTCTACAGAAGTTTCTACTAAACTGGATCAAATAGTACCAAAAACATACATATTCCACATGCATACATATTGTTCAATAGGAACAAACATACATATTCCTTAAAATTGGTCCCAAATAGTTAAGTCCGACTGCTTAATTAAGATTAATTTTAAACATTACATAGGCTAATGCTGTTTTAATAGTTTCTCATGTATTACACTTACAATTTGCCGGCACATTTGATTCGGCAGAAGTCATATTGATCTCAAAGGAGCCAGGAGTTAAACCAGTTATGATAGGAGAAAACACATGGCCACCATCAGATGTAGAAATTTTGCCTGTTTACATAAAATATTGGTCAGTTTATCTGTCAATTGTTCATTATACATCCAATAGAGTCATATTCTACAAAACTCAATCCAATAGTGCCAAAAACATTAACATTTTCAGTATTCCAAATTTGCACATGATGCTGTTAGCCCAGAATGTAGCCTTACTTAAAATGGGTCCCAAATAGTTAACTTTGACTGCTTAATTAAGATTAATTTTATACATTACATAGTCGAAAGCCATTTTAATAGTTTCTCATGTATTACACTTACAATTTGCCGGCGCATTTGATTTGGCAGAAGTCATGTTGATCTCTAAGGAGCCACAAGTTGAACCGGTTATGATAGGAGAAAACACATGGCCACCATCAGATGTAGAGATTTTGCCTATTTACATAAAATATCTGTCAGTTCATCTGTCAATTGTTCATTATACACCCAATATACACCCCTGTCCACTTTTTTCACCGTTGCTGGTTACCGGAGGTGTTTTTACTTCCAGAAACTGCCTGTTGCACTCTATAATATTTCTCATTAAAAATAAATATAAACCACACTAACATGTTACTTGGATGCCTGATTGTCCTGCAGTGTTTGCTGTCTCTAGAGAGAGAGAGAGAGAGAAAAGGAAAGACCGTGTTATTTTAAATGGCAAAAATCATGCAATCATCCTATAGGCAGTAACGCAGTGCATTACAGTACGTTGAGCGGTTACAGCAGATAAACATTGTTTAAATAAAACAAAACATTATTTTAAATAAAACACCGTTGCATAAAATATTTATAGAAACAATACTCACTTTTAGACATGTCTTTTGATGAGGTGGTCAGATGAGAGACTGTCTGTAAAGTAGCGGACAAGGATATCCGTGAGAGTCGCTTGCCACTCCCCCGCCAAATTTGCAAGCCTGAGCTGGCTGCGCACGGTACTTCATAATGCAGGACCATACTTATGACGAGGCACAGGAGGAGGAATCATCGCAGACAAAAAATTTACCCTAAGCGAATTCAAACCTAGGGTAAATATCGGGATAGCTTTTCCCCGGTGGATAGAGCTAATGAAGGAGAAAGACTTTGAAAGGGACTATGAAGCGCTGCTTTCTTCTCGACAGGTTACGGTCTAAATTACAAGCATTTTTCATCGCTTGGTTGTGTAATTCATTATTTAGGCATCGCGACTGTACTGTTCTAGTACTGTATCTCAAATGTATAGTTAAACTCGATGAAGTGCTATTGGAAGACATGTTGTCATAGGCACATAACGGCTACGTAGATGCAGCACTCATTTGAATATTCTGAATATCCGTGCTAATGCAAAATACAATTTCACCACTAGATGGAAGAAATTCCTACACAGCGTACCTTTAAGAACCACCTTGTAGGGTGATTGACAAAAAAAGCCTTCAAAGTGGAGGAGGTCAAAGGGCATGCTTCCTGCTGGAGTATCATCGGCTCTCCCCAAAGTCTGTTCATGCGGCCACCCATTTTAAAATTCTACATATATTTTGAGTAGATAATCTCAATGAAGGGTTTCACCCTGTGTGTTTCCACAATGAATAAGGATAGTTTGGGAGATAAAATAAAAGTAAAAATTATATATACATCTTATACACACAATAGATCATCGCTACCGTAGATAAAGTAAGATCATGCTTTGAATTAAGACGAGTAAAATTAAATATTCGCTCGAGACAAACTTTACTTATGCTTTACTTATGCTGTAAGGACCCCAGAGGCACATCGCGTCTCTGAACATGTGAACTTAATCTAAATAAGAGTTATGTAGAGTTCTGGGTTGTATAGAGTTGTGACAAACATATTTCATGGAGCATAGACAAAAATACTGTTTGAAATAAAACGTAAGTCGCCAAAGCGCAGTTTTTGCTTAAACATTTTTAATTTCATTTTTGAACATGCGTTGTTTAGTAAAAAATAATAGCTTAGGTTAAATGTATGCACAATCATTTATATCGTACAAAAGTAGAAGATAAATAAAAGATACAATTTTAATAAACCTTTAAAGATTTGCTTTAAACAGTCTTTTGATTTTAAAAGATCCACTTTAAACTTTTAAGATTATGCTTTTTACATGAATAAATCCTGGAAAGCGGAGCAACTTTACATACGCTGTGGCATTTAGCCCCTGTGACTCCTCTCGTCTCTGTGAGAGTTCATCTCACCCTGTAGTTTATCTCTAAAGGGGTCTGGCTGGGTTTGCTTATCACAACTTAAACTATTTGCTTTTTGAAATGTTTTAATTATTGCATAGATCTAGATTCTACTACTACTTCAGCGCTCTGAAAATGTAAGGTGTTTTTATATAATATTTTATATATATATATATAGCTAAAACTATGTTTAAATTTGTGTGAATACATTTTAGTAACATTTTTGTTATAGAGTTATATACTTTATTTATAATCATTTAATCTAAAATAGAGATTTTATGGTTTGTGAGTGCAAAACTGCTTGGAAATTATATTAAATGATTTATTTATTTATTGAAAATCTAAAAATGCAATTTTCTGTTAGGTCGTGTTTTAGATGTACGGGATAGAATATGCTGTTGCAGTACAAAAATCGTTATGGCTATATTAATAAAAATTATAATTTAGGTCACTGTTAAACAAAATCATTACAGTAATCTTCTAAAAGATAAATAGAAGATACGCATGTATTAAAACTATAAAGATTTAATTTAAACAATCTTTTCATTTTAAAATTTTTAAACTTTTACAATTATGATTTGAAATCATTTTAGTACGAACAAAACTTTGACTCTGGGAAAGCGTTAGCAGACTAACATTGCACGACGCACAGAGACTCATCTGCTCTGTCACCCTATATCCAGAAGCTAATGGGGGGCGGCCTGTGGCATCAAAGATTCTAAATGTCTTCATTGGTGCTCTCGCACTAAAGATAGGCCTTTGTGGTGATTTCCGCACAGATACTACTTAAGGAATTATTGAACATTTCACACAATGTGTGAGAGCCCCAAATTTCTTTACATGCACCCTGATAAATAAAAATATAGTCAAGTTTTTCCACAGACCGCCGATGTAGCATATTTGTTTTATGAATTAATTTAATTTAAAACATCTTGTATTTTTAAAAGATATAATTTAAACTTTTAATGATTATACTATAAAATAAGATTAACACTAATCATTCAAGTCACGCTCTTCCAACCGTATCGACCTTTCTAAGTTTTTAATTAGAACCATGTTTCTATGGTGCAAGTGTGAGCGGTTGTCCTGTTTTGAAGATAGGACAATCGCTGTTATGTTCAGCCATTGTATTTTCAAAGAGTAATAAAACGTTAATGACATCCGTATTCTCACGCTCATTACCGGTACATAGACAAGCACACATACACACAAGACCCTAGGTCAAGCAGGACAGGGGAGTGCGAAATTTAAGGGGAAAAAACACATGTTTTTCAACATGATGAAATAGATGATTTTATCTATATCTGGTTTATATACTTTTAAATGCGCCATGCTATTTTGATTTAAATGATCAATAATATTTTACCTAACTGTCACAGAGACCGAAACAAGCAGACACTACAGTCCTGTCAGATGGTGGGGAGAGAGAGAATCACTCGGGGTGTTTTTTAATCAGCTGAAAAGTAAGGGCATTTTTATTTATCTCTTTTGTGGTTTTTGAAAATATCTGGGATCAGTAAGATGTGTATTTTAAAGAAGCGGATGGTTTTCAACTTCGGTAATTTAACAAGATTTTTAATGAACAGAATGTTGCTGTCAAATATTTTATAACCATTTCATTTATATACTTTTAAAGATCAATGTTTTTCAACTTTAGTTATTTAGTAAGATATTATATACTTTTAAATGAGCAATGCTATTTTGATTCAAATGATCAATGATATTTTACCTAACCGTCACACACATACACACACACACACACACACACACACACACACAAACACAAGCACACAGAAACAGACACACAGACACACACACACAGACTTTTAAAGATCACATGCTTTTTTCAACTTGAGTCAAATATGTCACGTTCAGAGAGACTGCCAGATGCCTATGTGTGAGAGAGAGAGAGAATCGGGGGATTTTTACAGCTTAAATATATGTCTTAGGAGTTTTTCAACCAGCTGAAAAGTAAGATCATTATTTATTTATCTAAAACATGTCGTATGATTTGTTATCTCTTTTGTGGTTTTAAAATTATCTGGATCAGTAAGATGTGTATTTTAAAGAAGCGGATGGTTTTCAACTTCTGTAATTTAGCAAGATTTTTTAATGATCAATGTTTTTCAACTTTAGTTATTCAGGGTGAGTGAGGGAGGGAGGGAGGAAGGGAGGGAGGGAGGGAGGGATAGTGTGACACACACACACACACACACACACACACACACACACACACACACACACATACACACACACACACACACACACACACACACACACAAACCATACACACTCTGTGATGTTGTTTAGTTAAAAGATATTTATTTGATAAACATTTCATTTATATAGTTTTAAAATATGTTTTTTTTTCAACTCTAGCTAGTGTGAGACATATTCACCTCACTTTCCCAACAATGAGCTCAGGAATGTGAAAGCTAACATGTGTCAAACACACTCTGGTTCAGGGACTGTCAGATGCTGGTGAGAGGGAATCGGGGGATTTTTACACCTATGGACCTCTTAGGAGTTTTTCATCTCTCTGAAAAAGTAAGATAATTTTTATTTATCTAAAACATGTCGTATGATTTTTTATCTCTTTTGTGGTTTTGAAAATATTTGGATCGGTAAGATGTGTATTTTAAAGAAGCGGATGGTTTTCAACTTCTGTAATTTAATAAACATTTCATTTATATAGTTTTCAACTTTAGTTATTTAGTAAGATATTTATTTTAGAAACATTTAATTTATAGATCAATGCTTTTTAACTTTAGTTATTCAGGGTGAGTGAGGGAGGGAGGGAGGTGTGAGTGAGTGAGTGAGGGAGGGAGGAAGGGAGGGAGGGAGGGAGGGAGGGATAGTGTGACATACACACACACACACACACACACACACACACACACACACACACACACACAAACAAATAAATCCTATTTATTTATACACTTTTAAGAGATATTTGTGGGAGGGATCGTGTCACACGATCTGTGATCTTTTTTAGCATTGTGAGAGTCGGTGGGAGGGAACCCCGGATTTCAAAAAACATCTGCCACCATCAAAGCCAAAACAATGACATATTTATACCCCTCGGTCAATGGGGCAAATCATCCATCAAATCTACCTGTCAAAACTTTCTGTCAACCAAATGATCGATCGCTCATTAGGCCAAAGGTTAATCCATCAATCCCGGAAACGGGAAGGGCTAGGTCAAAGGTTAATCCATCAACCCCGGAAACGGGGAGGGGGAGGTCAAAGGTTAATACATGACCCCGGAAACAGGAAGGGCAGGAGGGGGGGGAGAGGGAGGGGCAAGGTCAAAGGTCACCATCAATCATCTTGACATAAGCTGCCGGCTAATAACTACTTATATATATATATATATATATATAAAAAGCCGGTGGCACCGCCACCCTGGTGCCTTTAGGGTTATTGTGCACGACGTGCAAAACCGTAACTCCACTTTGACTGTCGAAAAGAAGTGTGCTGTAGAGCTTGCATCAGTGTGGGCTCTGCAAAAGTGCGCATCGAGGGCACATATCAACCCCAAAGTATGCGTGAGCAACCTTCTGAAACCTAAAATGAAAAATGAGACACCCTACGGTCTCATGGATTTAACGGACACATGAAATAAGTACACAAGACCGAAAATTCATATGAAGTGTGCCATCTGGGACAGGGCCTATGATCGTGAACCACAATAGCCACATATATGAGATAATTTAAATTTAGAATAATTTTTAATGTCATAGGTCAATATGTTTTGCAGCACCTGTCAACCTGGTTTGTCTCTGCCTTTTCTGTTCTGCCCTGTTTGCCATTGTTCACCCTGCCTGTCTTGACAATTCTTAATAAAAAGCTGCAAATGGATTCCCCTGGCCTGACCCTGCCTTGTTACAACACATATGCTGCATCTGCTCGCTATCTGCAGAACGGCTCTGGTAGTTTCGCTTCAGCACTGATGATGTTGTAGGAATAGTGCGCTCTGGTTGGTCTGGATTATTCTGGATTTTTTATTTTATACAGAATTAAGTTATTTTTAATTCAGATGAGAATAAAGTTAGTGTTGATTAAAATGAAGGAAAACAAATATATTGATCTGAAATATAGCACATTCATTTTAAATTAATTTAGGTTCAATTACCAAACATACAATCTTAATTTAATTTAAAGCAAACAATACATATGGGTTTTAATTTTTTTTAAACATGTATTTATTTATATATATATATATATATATCCAAAAAGACAAGGCCTTAGACTTAAATTTGAACAAGGGTTAAACTCTTGTCACTGTAACACACACACACACACACACACACACACACTCACACACACACACATGCAGTTTAAAAGCAAAAAAAATATTTATCCAACCCCATTTAAAAACAGTCTGTGAGTGCCATCTTTTGGACATTGATCATATTGCATAGGTTTTCATTTCGTGTCCTCAAACAGAGCACTAATTTGTTTATTTTTAAGTTACACATTCTACATGTATTAAAATAGAAATTTTTTTTTTTTTTTTTATGGTAGTATTTTATACAAAAAATTATAATTCTGATGAGAATAAAGTTAGTGTGGATAAAAAAAATTAAGGAAAACATATATTGATCTAATATAGCACATTCTGTCAGGGTTGCTGCAGGTAGCTGAAGACGAGGACAAGGGCTTCAATATAATATATTTATTAAACAAACTTAAAACGTCCAAAAACAAACGAGCACAAAAGAACAGGACTCCAGGACTTCAGGGTTAACACACAACCATAAATTGACGACGACCAACCAACACTGAGGGAAAACACAGGGCTTAAATGAACTGAACCAAACGAGATAATTAACTGAAAACAGGTGCAGAAAATTGGACACAAACGAGGAGCGGGAAAACTAACAGGACTAAACCAAAAATCACACAAGACAGGGGAAAACAAGATCACAAAAGATAACTAAACACACTGAAACGTGACACATTCATTTTAAATTCATTCAGCTTGAATCACCAAACATACAATATTCATTTTATTTAAAGCAAACAATATATTTAAAAGATATGTTCTATGCATATTTTGTCATTTTAATTAAAAAAATATCCATAAAGTGCTATGCAAAAAGACAAGGCCTTAGATATTTATTTATCCTTTTAATGCAGGACTAATTTTAAACTTAAATTAAGTGCACGGTCATTCATAACGGTGCGCGTTCACGGCGAGGATGGAGCAGAACAAAGCAAACGTTTTTTAGTTCATTCTCCCATAGCAAATAATGGAAAACGCTCGCTCTGCTCTGGACGTAAGTATTTTATTTTCATTTTAGCGATTTAAATGCGCTAATTTTGAAATGAGAATTTTTATATATATAAAGACACAGATAATATTACTTGCCTGACCTGATTAGAACATTGAAAATTTTTTTAAAAAATAACTAGGGAATCACTAAACCGAGAGAATTATTATGATTTGATGATACACTCAAAATATTCCACAACAAATTCTTTAAATGTAATGATATTCAGAACAGAACACGAATAAAAAAATAACTATAATCAAGCCAAAACTAAATAATTTAAAACAAAAGTAAAAGTAAGTGGTTTTGGGCTCACGTAAATCTCTCTTTAGAATCAAAATGTTGCAACATTTGCGATGTATTTGGATGCTAAACTATTCTTTATTATAGGCTTTGTACTTCACTCACGTTACAATATCGACGGAAAAAATCATCCTCTTCACTTGTGCAAAAACGTGCTTGGTAACATCACAGTGGAGCGGTTGCTTACGCGGGCACGGGCGCGATCGAACTGTGTGTGTGTGCTTGTATGTGAGAGAGAGAGAGGCGGGCGCGATCGAACTGTGCGTGTGTTTGTGTGTGCGTGTGTGTGAGAGAGAGAGACGCGGGCGCGATCAAAGTGTATGTGTGTGCGTGTGGGAGAGAGGCGCGGGCGCGATCGTACTGTGTGTTTGTGTGTGTGTGTGTGTCTGCGCGCGCGCGCGTGTGTGTGAGAGAGAGAGGCGCGCGCGATCGAACAGTGGAAACATAGGCTACTCGTCATTTTGTTCCAGGACATCATTCAAACTGCAAACTGTTTACTTATATTTGTGTACACTCCTATTTTTTACAGTCTAAGGTGCAATAAAACACAAAATCCTCAGTCACATCTAATATATTTATTTAGAAATATTATTTTGAACACAAGAGGGCAGTATAGCCCTATCTATGATTTTGTGTTTAAACTATCACCCGAAGAGAATCCCCCTCCCCCTCCCCACACAGACACACACACACACACACACACACACACAGAATGGCAGCAGACACTCTATCTGTCAGAGAGAGGGAGAGAAAATTCTCAGAATCCACATTCAAACCACAATATCTTACTTTCTGTTGGTTGGAGCTAATGATTATAAATTAGAAAGTTGTTCAGCTTGATGAGAACAATATCTATGGTGAGTTTTGTAACTGTAGGTAAAACTAACTATGTTATAACACACTTTATGTGTCCTTTTTTTGTCATAAATTCGTTTCATCACCACGACCAAACCGTTCGAGATATCAAAAATCCGTTCGCAATTTAGCATCCTCAATGTCTTGACTTCACGCACAACAAGTTTGATAGCTATCGAATGAATTACCTAGGAGGAGTACTTCGTTTTCCAGAGGATGAGTTTCCAAACAACCCATAATAACTGACTTCCTGTTGGGCTGACGTAAAACTTAGAGCACGAAAGTTGTTCGGCCCGATGAGATCTATAAGTGTACCGAGTTTCATATTAATACATGCAAGCGTGTTTGATATATGGACAAGTGTTCGAATCCCATTCCAGGGGGCGCTGTCGAGCCCCCCTGCCACGCCCGGGTACCAGCTTCAGCCCGGCCCTGATGGCCGCGGGTTCTGACCCGTGTCCAAAGTTTCAAGAGTTTTCGAGCATGTTAAGGCCCCCAAAAGCCCCTGAAACCTTGAAAAACAATAATTAAAAGCATTCTCACTCAACAGAGAAATCCCCCTCCCCTCACAGACACAGAGGTATGCAGAGAGAGGGAGAGAGGGACAGAAAATTTTACAAAACATCCACATTCAAACCAAAATATCTGACTTCCTGTTGTTCAGAGCTAATAACTGTAAATTAGAAAGTTGTCCGGCTTGATCCGAACAACATACGTACCGAGTTTTATGATTGTAGGTAAAACTATAAAACGAACCCTCCCACTTTTGTCAAAAGGTGGCGCTACTGAGCCCCTGCACCACGCACGTTTCTGAAACTTTGCACATGTCTACTGGCTAATAAATGTGATGTGTCTGTCGAGTTTCATGCAATTTCAAGCATGCTAAGAGTCTCAAAACCATCCAAAAAGAATTTTAAAGTTTGATGCGTTGCTACGGCAACCGTATCAAAGATATCAAGAATCCATTCACAGGTCTACATCTGCCGTGTATTCACATTATAGTAATGAAGTTTGAAGTAAATCGGGTAAAAATAAGAGGGCGATTTCAAAGCATTTTGAAAGTGACACACTTCCTGCTGCCAGTTGGTGGCGCTATAACTTTGACTCACAATAGTCACATCCATGTGATCGGCCTTTTACAGCAAACACACTGCTGAAGTTTCATCAAGATCAGTTAATGTATGCAGAAGTTATAACACACGTCCTGTTTCACGTTTCTCGCCATATTTTCGTTTCCTCGCCACGGCCAAACCGTTTGAGATATCAAAAATCCCCTGGCAATTTTTCATCCTCAGTGTCTTGACTTCACGCTGACCGAGTTTCGTGCCGTGTGTTTGAATTCTCTAGGAGGAGTATTTCAAATTCCATTGCATATGTTTTCCAAACAACCCTTAATAGACGACTTCCTGTTTGGCTGGGGTAAAAAGTAAGAGTATGAAGTATATATGAACCGATGAGATCTATATGTGTACCGAGTTTCATATTATTACATGCAAGCGTGTTTGATTTATGGACCAAGTTTTCGGACCGCGTTCCAGGGGGCGCTGTCGAGCCCCCCTGCCACGCCCGGGTACCATCTTCAGCTCGGCCCTGATGGCCGCGGGTTCTGACATGTGTGCAAAGTTTCAAGAGTTTTTGAGCATCTTAAGGGCCCCAAAAGTGCCCAAAAGGTAGTAAGAAAAAAAATAATAATAAAGAAAAAAAAAAAGAAAAAAAAAAAAAAAAATAATCCTAAGGAAAACAATAGGGCCTTCGCCTTTTCAAGGCTTGGGCCCTAATAATTAAAGCTGCAAGCAGCGATGAAAGGGCCCTCGCACCCGTGCCACCGCCACCCGGTGGCTTCAGGAAGACAGAGCACGGTGGGCAATGTGCATTTAAGTAGGTAAATATAGGAGGAGTATGTCAAAGTCAGTTACAAAAATGTCCTTTATTATGGGGATAGTAGCATGCGTTATCACTCAGATAAGTGTTGCTAGCATGTTTTAGCATGTTTCTAGCATGTTTAGAACTCAATGGCATATTTAATTAATATGTTGCTAGTACTGCATCACAATGTAAAACATGTCACTTCCTGTCGACAGTAGGTGGCGCTATTACTATAACTGAAAATTGTCATGGACATGTGTTCAGGGCAGAAATCTTATCAAATGTGTGAAGTTTGGGGCAGATTGGACATTGCCTTCCTGAGTAACAAAAACTTCCTGTTTCATTGTATTAGCATGCTTTAGCACTTAGCTAAGAATTGCTAGCATGTTTTAACATGTTTCTAACATGTTTATAACTCATTGGCATAATTAATATGTTGCTAGTACTGCATCACAGTGTTAAACATGTCACTTCCTGTTGCCAGTAGGTGGCGCTATTACTATAACTGAATATTCTCATGTAGATGTGTTCAGGCCATGACTCTTATCAAACGTGTGAAGTTTGGGGCAGATTGGACATTCCATACCTGAGTTACAGCAAATTCCTATTGAATTGCAGTAATAGCATGCTTTAGCACTTAGCTAAGTGCTTGCTAGCATGTTTTAGCATGTTTCAAGTATGTTGTTAGCATGTTTAACACTTGCTGGCACTTTTTTATATGTTATCAGGAGTCCACAACAGTGTTAAACATGTCACTTCCTGTTGCCAGCAGGTGGCGCTATGACTGTAACTGAATATGAGCATGGACATGTGTTCAGGACAGAACTCTTATCAAACATGTGAAGTTTGGGGCAGATTGGACATTGTTTGCCTGAGTTACAGCAACTTCCTGTTTCATGGCGAAACATCAAAATTTGTCAGGCCGCCGAGGACACGCCCTTCGACGAAAACTCAAGATCTTCGCAATTTAACGTCGCAAAGGCCTTAAGATTAGACTCACCAAATTTGAAGATGATCAGATTAAAACTGTAGGAGGAGTTCGTTAAAGTACGAGGCCTGAAAATGGCAAAAACTGCACAAAAATCTGAGAGGAAGTTCAAAATGGCTGACTTCCTGTTGTGTTTAGGGCTATGCTCCAAGAGACTTTTTTGTAGGTATTGGGCCATTACATGTATGTACCGAATTTCGTACACGTACGTGAAACGTAGCAGGAGGCGCACTCCGTTGAACCTTTATAGGTGGCGCTATCGAGCCATTTTGCCCCGCCCAATTCTGAAACGCATATCAGATGTAAATTTTCGCCAGTTCTGACGCGTGTGCAAATTTTCGTGAGTTTTCGTGCATGTTTAGGCCCTCAAAAATGCGATTCATTGCGGAGAAGAAGAAGAATAATAATAAATATAGCTGCGAGCAGCGATTACGGGCCCAAGCCGGTGGCACCGCAACCCCGGAGCCTTTAGTTACCTAAAGGCACCGGGGTGGCGGTACCACCGGCTTTGGCCCTTCATCGCTGCTCGCAGCTATATTTATATATATATATATATATATATATATATATATATATATATATATAAAGCCGGTGGCACCGCCACCCTGGTGCCTTTAGGGTTATTGTGCATGACGTGCAAAAACGTAACTCCGCTTTGACTCTCGAAAAGAAGTGTGCTGTAGAGCTTGCATCAGTGTGGGCTCTGCAAAAGTGCGCATCGAGGGCACATATCAACCACAAAGTATGCGTGAGCAACCTTCTGAAACCTAAAATGAAAAATGAGATACCCTACGGTCTCATGGATTTAACGGACACATGAAATAAGTACACAAGACCGAAAATTCATATGAAGTGTGCCATCTGGGACAGGGCCTATGATCGTGAACCACAATAGGCACATATATGAGAAAATTATTAATTTAGAATTGTTTTTAATGTCATAGGATGTCATAGGTCAATATGTTTTGCAGCACCTGTCAACCTGGTTTGTCTCTGCCTTTTCTGTTCTGCCCTGTTTGCCATTGTTCACCCTGCTAATATAACAAATATATATATATATATATATATATATATATATATATATATATATATATAAAGACACAGAGAATAATATCAATTGCCTTACCTGATTAGAACAATGAAAAAAAAAACTAGGGAATCCATAAACTGAGAGAATTATTCTGATTTGATGATACACTGAAAATATTCTACAACAAATCCTTTAAATTGAATGATATTCAGAACAGAACAAGAATTTAAAAAATATATAAACAAGATCGAAATAACCGAAATAATTTAAAGTGAAAGTGAGCAGTGTTGGGCTCACTTAACTCTAACATTAGAATCAAACTGTTTCAACATTTACAATGTATTTGGATGCTAAACTATTCTTTATTATAGGCTTTGTACTTCACTCACGTTCCAATATCGATGGAAAAAATCATCCTCTTCACTTGTGCAAAAATGTGCTTGGAAACATCACAGTGGAGCGGTGCTTACGCTGAATGATACGAATTTTACTACTGACTATTTCAACAGAGCAGTGTAATTTGTATATGTTAGGTTGACTATTTTATTATTATATTTTATTACGGCTATAATGAACAGGCTGCGATGTCAAGATTGCAATGATGGAATATGTTGTGTGTGTGGGTGTGTGTGGGTGTGGTGCGAGGGCGATTGAACAGTGTTACACATAAAAACATACTCCGTCCTTGTTTTCTAAGAGGACATCATTCAAACTGCAAAGTGTTTACTTATATTTGTGTACACTCGCAATAAAACACAACAAAGTGCTTTTGTCAAACTATAAACTCTTCTAAATTTCATAAAACACGACAGTGAAGAGCTGACTGAATAGATGAAGGAATATTTTGTGTAAAAGCACCTATTTAAGAGAATCTGTCATTATACTGTTTTGTTGTGTTTTCCATGAAGAATAATAGGCTATTGAACTCACAATTCAAGCAATCGCCGCCAGAAAAGGCGCTCATTTTAAAATGAAACTAACGGCTGCACGTGCATTCATAACGATGCGCGTACACGGCGATTTCATTCATAAATATAATTTTGGACACAAGAGGGCAGTATAGCCCTATGTATGATTCAGTGTTTAAACTAAACTATCACCCACAGAGCCCTCCACTCCCCCTCACACACACACACACACATACATACAGACAGACAAGGAGGGAGAGGGAGAGAGAGGGAGAAAAAATTCTTAGAATCCACATTCAAACCACAATATCTGACTTTCTCTTGGTCGAAGCTAATGACTGTAAATTAGAAAGTTGTTCGGCTCGAGGAGAAGAATATAAATACAGAGTTTTGTGACTGTAGGTCAAACGAACTAAGTTATAACACACTTTCTGTGTCCTTTTTTAGTCATAAATTCGTTTCATCGCCACGGCCAAACCGTTCGAGATATCAAAAATCCGTTCGCAATTTAGCATCCTCAATGTCTTGACTTCACGCACAACGAGTTTGATAGCTATCGAATGAATTACCTAGGAGGAGTACTTCGATTTTCAGAGGATGAGTTTCCAAACAACCCATAATAACTGACTTCCTGTTGGGCTCACGTAAAACTTAGAGCACGAAAGTTGTTCGGCCCGATGAGATCTATAAGTGTACCGAGTTTCATATTATTACATGCAAGCGTGTTTGATATATGGACAAGTGTTCGAATCCCATTCCAGGGGGCGCTGTTGAGCCCCCCTGCCACGCCCGGGTACCAGCTTCAGCCCGGCCCTGATGGCCGTGGGTTCTGACCTGTGTGCAAAATTTCAAGAGTTTTTGAGCACGTTAAGAACCCCAAAAGCCCCTGAAACCTTGAAATCCATTAAAAGCAATAGACAAATCCCTCACACACAGAGACAGAGAGAGAGGGAGAGAAAATTCTCAGATACATCCACATTCAAACTTAAATATCTGACTTGCTGTTGTTTGGAGCTAATGACAGTTAATTAGAAAGTTGTCCGGCTTGATCTGAACAATATGCGTACCGAGTTTTATGATTGTAGGTAAAACTATATAACTAACACCCCCACTTTTGTCAAAAGGTGGCGCTACTGAGCCCCTGCACCACGCCCGTTTCTGAAACTTTGCACATGTCTACTGGCTAATAAATGTGATCTGTCTGTCGAGTTTCATGCAATTTTAAGCAATTTCAGGCATGCTAAGAGTCTCAAAAGCATCCAAAAAGAATATTAAAGTTTGAT
Source organism: Semotilus atromaculatus (assembly GCA_031834385.1). Classification (NCBI taxonomy): domain Eukaryota; kingdom Metazoa; phylum Chordata; class Actinopteri; order Cypriniformes; family Leuciscidae; genus Semotilus; species Semotilus atromaculatus. Next base: position 40,694,259 of record JAULUF010000015.1, on the reverse strand, counting down.
GCGTTTGATGCGTTGTCACGGCAACAGTATCTTAGATATCAATAATCCTTTCACAGGTCTACATCTGGCGTGTGTTTACATTATACACATAAAGTTTGAAGCAAATCGGGTAAAAATAAGAGGGTGATTTCAAAGCATTTTGAAAGTGACACACTTCCTGCTGCCAGTTGGTGGCGCTATAACATTGACTCACAATAGTCACATCCATGTGATCGGACTCTTACAACGAACACACTGCTGAAGTTTCATCAAGATCAGTTAATGTATGCAGAAGTTATAACACACTTCCTGTTTCCATTATTCGCCATAAATTCGTTTCCTCGCCACGGCCAAACCGTTCGAGATATCAAAAATCCCCTGGCAACTTTTCATCGTCAATCTCTTGACTTCATGCTGACCGAGTTTCGTGGCGATTGGTTGAATTCTCTAGGAGGAGTATATCGAATTCCATTGCATGCGTTTTCCAAACAAGCCTTAATAGCCGACTTCCTGTTGGGCTGGGGTAAAAAGTAAAAGTACAAAGGATATATGAACCGATGAGATCTATATGTGTACCGAGTTTCATATTATTACATGCAAGCGTGTTTGATTTATGAACCAAGTTTTTGAACCCCGTTCCAGGGGGCGCTGTCAAACCCCCCTGCCACGCCCGGGTACCAGCTTCAGCCCGGCCCTGATGGCCGCCGGTTCTGACCCGTGTGCAAAGTTTCAAGAGTTTTTGAGCACGTTAAGGGGCCCAAAAGTGCGCTGAGAGTCTCAAAAGCATCCAAAAAGAATATTAAAGTTTGATGCATTGTCACGGCAACAGCATCTAAGATATCAACAATCCTTTCACAGGTCTACATCTGGCGTGTGTCTACATTATACACATCAAGTTTGAAGCAAATCGGGTAAAGCCTGTTTGATTTATGGACCAAGTTTTCGGACCCCGTTCCAGGGGGCGCTGTCGAGCCCCCCTCCCACGCCCGGGTACCAGCTTCAGCCCGGCCCTGATGGCCGCGGTTTCTGACCCGTGTGCAAAGTTTCAAGAGTTTTTGAGCATGTTAAGGGCCCCAAAAGTGCGCTAAGAATCTCAAAAGTATCCAAAAAGAATATTAAAGTTTGATGCGTTGTCACGGCAACAGCATCTAAGATATCAACAATCCTTTCACAGGTCTACATCTGGCTTGTGTCTACATTATACACATCAAGTTTGAAGCAAATAGGGTAAAGCGTGTTGGATATATGGACCAAATTGTCGGACCCGTTCAAGGGGGCGCTGTCGAGCCCCCCTGCCACGCCCGGGTACCAGCTTCAGCCTGGCCCTGATGGCCGTGGGTTTTGTCCCGTGTGCAAAGTTTCAAGAGTTTTCGAGCACGTTAAGAACCCCAAAAGTGCCCGAAAGCATAAAAAAGCATGAAAAAGCTTAAAAAAAGGAATATTAATGTTTGATGCATTGCCATGGCAACAGTATCAAAGATATCAATAATCCTTTCACAGGTCTACATCTGGCGTGTGTCTACATTATGCACATGAAGTTTGAAGCAAATCGGGTAAAAATAAGAGGGTGATTTAAAAGCATTTTGAAAGTGACACACTTCCTGCTGCCAGTTGGTGGCGCTATAACTTTGACTCACAATAGTCACATCCATGTGATCGGGCTCTTACAACGAACACACTGCTGAAGTTTCATCAAGATCAGTTAATGTATGCAGTAGTTATAACACACTTCCTGTTTCACGTTTCTCGCCATAATTTCGTTTCCTCGCCACGGCCAAACCGTTCGAGATATCAAAAATCCCCTGGCAACTTTTCATCCTCAGTGTCTTGACTTCATGCTGACCGAGTTTCGTGCCGTGTGTTTGAATTCTCTAGGAGGAGTATTTCACATTCCATTGCATGCGTTTTCCAAACAAGCCTTAATAGCCGACTTCCTGTTGGGCTGGGGTAAAAAGTAAGAGCATGAAGTACATATGAACCGATGAGATCTATATGTGTACTGAGTTTCATATTATTACATGCAAGCGTGTTTGATTTATGGACCAAGTGTTCAAACCCCGTTCCAGGGGGCGCTGTCGAGCCCCCCTGCCACGCCCGGGTACCAGCTTCAGCCCGGCCCTGATGGCCGCGGGTTCTGAGATGTGTGCAAAGTTTCAAGAGTTTTCGAGCACGTTAAGGCCCCCAAAAGTGCCCAAAAGGTAGTAAAATAATAATAATAATAATAAATATAGCTGCGAGCAGCGATTACGGGCCCAAGCCGGTGGCACCGCAACCCCGGTGCCTTTAGTACCTAAAGGCACCGGGGTGGCGGTTCCGCCAGCTTTGGCCCTTCATCGCTGCTCGCAGCTATATTTATATATATATATATATATATGTATATATATATATATATATATATAAACGGCCCGGTGGCACCGCCACCCCGGTGCCTTTGGGGTTATTGTGCACGACGTGCAAAAACGTAACCCCGCTTTGACTGTCGAAAAGAAGTGTGCTGTAGAGCTTGCATCAGTGTGGGCTCTGCAAAAGTGGGCATCGAGGGCACATTTCAACCACAAAGTATGCGTGAGCAACCTTCTGAAACCTAAAATGAAAAATGAGACACCCTACGGTCTCATGGATTTAACGGACACATGAAATAAGTACACAAGACCGAAAATTCATATGAAGTGTCCCATTTGGGACAGGGCCTATGATCGTGAACCACAATAGCCACATATATGAGATAATTTAAATTTAGAATAATTTTTAATGTCATAGGATGTCATATGTCAATATGTTTTGTAGCACTTAAATGTGTAAATCCAGAAGCCTAGTATTTATCTGGAGGTCTTTGTCCTTTGCCTGTCAACCTGGTTTGTCTCTGCCTTTTCTGTTCTGCCCTGTTTGCCATTGTTCACCCTGCCTGTCTTGACCATTCTTAATAAAAAGCTGCAAATGGATTCAAAAAGACAAGGCCTTAAACTTAAACTTGAACAAGGATTAAACTCTTGTAACTGTAACAGACACCAAGGCACAATCACACACATGCATGCACGCTAGCACACACAGTTTAAAAACAAAAAAATATTTATCCAACCCCATTTAAAAACAGTCTGTGATTCCTTTACTTTATTAATAAAACTTATTTAAAAAATACAAGGCTTAAGACATTTATTTTCCTTTTTAATGCAGGCCAAACCACACAGCAGTGAAATGGTTAATCTAGCCCTCCTCCCCCTACACACACACACACACACACAGACAGGCACAGACACAGAGACGTAGGCTTATGGCAAGCCGTTTTAACATTTAATCATTTAAACCCACTAGTCTCTATTTTCATGCTACTAGTACTTATTTTTTAGATACTAGTATTTTTAGATACTAATATAGTATCTAATGAATAAGTACTAGTATCTTTTAAAAGGTACTAGTCCCTAAGGAATAAGCACTAGTATCTAAAGAATAGGCACTAGTACCTAAAGAATAAGCACTAGTCGCTAATGAATAAGTACTAGTACTTAATGGAATAGATACTAGTATCTAAAAAATAAGTACTAGTAGCATGAAAATAGAGACTAGTAGGTTAAAACGATTAAATGTTAAGACGGCTTGCCATATTGGCTCAGAGAGAGAGAGAGAGAAAATGACCATATTCAAACCAAAATATCTGACTTTCTGTTGTTCGGAGCTAATAACTGTAAATTAGAAAGTTGTTCGGCTTGAGGAGAAGAATATACACGCTGAGTTTTGTAACTGTAGTTAAAACTAACTAAGTTATAACACACTTTATATGTCCTTATTAAGCCATGAAAATTCATTTCCTCGCCACGGCCAAACCGTTCGAGATATCAAAAGTCCGTCCGCAATTTAGCATCCTCAAAGTCTTGACATCATGCACACCGAGTTTGGCGATGATTGAATGAATTGCCTAGGAGTAGTGCTTCAAATTCCACAGCAAGCGTTTTCCAAACAACCCATAATAGCCGACATCCTGTTGGGCTGGCGTAAAACTTGACCGGGGGTAAGATGTTCGGCCCGATGAGATCTATATGTGTACTGAGTTTCATATTAATTCATGCAAGCGTGTTGGATATATGGACCAAATTGTCGGACCCCGTTCAAGAGGGCGCTGTTGAGCCCCCCTGCCACGCCCGGGTACCAGCTTCAGTCCGGCCCTGATGGCCGTGGGTTCTGACCTGTATGCAAAATTTCAAGAGTTTTTGAGCACGTTAAGAGCCCCAAAAGCCCCTGAAACCTTGAAATCCATTAAAAGCAATAGACAAATCCCTCACACACAGAGACAGAGAGAGAGGGAGAGAAAATTCTCAGATACATCCACATTCAAACTTAAATATCTGACTTGCTGTTGTTTGGAGCTAATGACAGTTAATTAGAAAGTTGTCCGGCTTGATCTGAACAATATGCGTACCGAGTTTTATGATTGTAGGTAAAACTATATAACTAACACCCCCACTTTTGTCAAAAGGTGGCGCTACTGAGCCCCTGCACCACGCCCGTTTCTGAAACTTTGCACATGTCTACTGGCTAATAAATGTGATCTGTCTGTCGAGTTTCATGCAATTTTAAGCAATTTCAGGCATGCTAAGAGTCTCAAAAGCATCCAAAAAGAATATTAAAGTTTGATGCGTTTGATGCGTTGTCACGGCAACAGTATCTTAGACATCAATAATCCTTTCACAAGTCTACATCTGGCGTGTGTTTACATTATACACATAAAGTTTGAAGCAAATCGGGTAAAAATAAGAGGGTGATTTCAAAGCATTTTGAAAGTGACACACTTCCTGCTGCCAGTTGGTGGCGCTATAACATTGACTCACAATAGTCACATCCATGTGATCGGACTCTTACAACGAACACACTGCTGAAGTTTCATCAAGATCAGTTAATGTATGCAGAAGTTATAACACACTTCCTGTTTCCATTATTCGCCATAAATTCGTTTCCTCGCCACGGCCAAACCGTTCGAGATATCAAAAATCCCCTGGCAACTTTTCATCGTCAATCTCTTGACTTCATGCTGACCGAGTTTCGTGGCGATTGGTTGAATTCTCTAGGAGGAGTATATCGAATTCCATTGCATGCGTTTTCCAAACAAGCCTTAATAGCCGACTTCCTGTTGGGCTGGGGTAAAAAGTAAAAGTACAATGGATATATGAACCGATGAGATCTATATGTGTACCAAGTTTCATATTATTACATGCAAGCGTGTTTGATTTATGGACCAAGTTTTCGGACCCTGTTCCAGGGGGCGCTGTCGAGCCCCCCTGCCACGCCCGGGTACCAGCTTCAGCCCGGCCCTGATGGCCGCGGGTTCTGACCCGTGTGCAAAGTTTCAAGAGTTTTTGAGCATGTTAAGGGCCCCAAAAGTGCGCTGAGAGTCTCAAAAGTATCCAAAAGGAATATTAAAGTTTGATGCGTTGTCACGGCAACAGCATCTAAGATATCAACAATCCTTTCACAGGTCTACATCTGGCGTGTGTCTACATTATACACATCAAGTTTGAAGCAAATCGGGTAAAGCGTGTTTGATTTATGGACCAAGTTTTCGGACCCTGTTCCAGGGGGCGCTGTCGAGCCCCCCTGCCACGCCCGGGTACCAGCTTCAGCCCGGCCCTGATGGCCGCGGTTTCTGACCCGTGTGCAAAGTTTCAAGAGTTTTTGAGCATGTTAAGGGCCCCAAAAGTGCGCTAAGAATCTCAAAAGTATCCAAAAAGAATATTAAAGTTTGATGCGTTGTCACGGCAACAGCATCTAAGATATCAACAATCCTTTCACAGGTCTACATCTGGCTTGTGTCTACATTATACACATCAAGTTTGAAGCAAATAGGGTAAAGCGTGTTGGATATATGGACCAAATTGTCGGACCCGTTCAAGGGGGCGCTGTCGAGCCCCCCTGCCACGCCCGGGTACCAGCTTCAGCCCGGCCCTGATGGCCGCGGGTTTTGTCCCGTGTGCAAAGTTTCAAGAGTTTTCGAGCACGTTAAGAACCCCAAAAGTGCCCGAAAGCATAAAAAAGCATGAAAAAGCTTAAAAAAAGGAACATTAATGTTTGATGCATTGCCATGGCAACAGTATCTAAGATATCAATAATCCTTTCACAGGTCTACATCTGGCGTGTGTCTACATTATGCACATGAAGTTTGAAGCAAATCGGGTAAAAATAAGAGGGTGATTTAAAAGCATTTTGAAAGTGACACACTTCCTGCTGCCAGTTGGTGGCGCTATAACTTTGACTCACAATAGTCACATCCATGTGATCGGGCTCTTACAACGAACACACTGCTGAAGTTTCATCAAGATCAGTTAATGTATGCATTAGTTATAACACACTTCCTGTTTCATGTTTCTCGCCATAATTTCGTTTACTCGCCACGGCCAAACCGTTCGAGATATCAAAAATCCCCTGGCAATTTTTCATCCTCAGTGTCTTGACTTCATGCTGACCGAGTTTCGTGCCGTGTGTTTGAATTCTCTAGGAGGAGTATTTCACATTCCATTGCATGTGTTTTCCAAACAACCCTTAATAGCCGACTTCCTGTTGGGCTGGGGTAAAAAGTAAGAGCATGAAGTATATATGAATCGATGAGATATATATGTGTACTGAGTTTCATATTATTACATGCAAGCGTGTTTGATTTATGGACCAAGTGTTCAAACCCCGTTCCAGGGGGCGCTGTCGAGCCCCCCTGCCACGCCCGGGTACCATCTTCAGCTCGGCCCTGATGGCCGCGGGTTCTGAGATGTGTGCAAAGTTTCAAGAGTTTTCGAGCACGTTAAGGCCCCCAAAAGTGCCCAAAAGGTAGTAAAATAATAATAATAATAATAAAGAATAATCCTTAGGAAAACAATAGGGCCTTCGCCTTTTCAAGGCTTGGGCCCTAATAATAAACAGAGCAATTCCAAGAGGGTCCTCACACCATCGGTGCTCGGGCCCTAATTAAAGCTGCAAGCAGCATTGAAAGGGCCCTCGCACACGTGCCATCGCCACCCGGTGGCTTTAGGAAGACAGAGCACGGTGGGCAATGTGCATTTAAGTAGATAAATATAGTGGGAGTATGTCAAAGTCAGTTACAAAAATGTCCTTTATTATGGGGATAATAGTATGCGTTATCAGTCAGATAAGTTTTGCTAGCATGTTTTTAGCATGTTTAGAACTCAATGGCATATTTACTATGTTGCTAGTACTGCATCACAGTGTCAAATATGTCACTTCCTTTTGACAGTAGGTGGCGCTATTACTTTAACTTAAAATTGTAATGCGGATTTGTTCAGGCCATGACTCTTATCAAACGTGTGAAGTTTGGGGCAGATTTGACATTCCATGCCTCAGTTACAGCAAATTCCTATTTAATTGCAGTAATAGCATGCATTGGCACTTAGTTAAGTGTTTGCTAGAATGTTTCTAGTATGTTGCTAGCATGTTTAACACTTGCTGGCACTTTTTTATATATTATTAGAAGTCCACAACAGTGTTAAACATGTCACTTCCTGTTGCCAGCAGGTGGCGCTATGACTGTAACTGAATATGAGCATGCACATGTGTTCAGGACAGAACTCTTATTAAACTTGTGAAGTTTTGGGCAGATTGGACATTGCCTTAAGTAAAAACAACTTCCTGTTTCATAGCATTAGCATGCTTTAGCACTTAGCTAAGAATTGCTAGCATGTTTATAACTCAATGGCATATTTACTATGTTGCCAGTACTGCATTACACTGTTAAACATGTCACTTCCTGTTGCCAGTAGGTGGCGCTATTACTATAGCTGAAAATTGTCATGTAGATGTGTTCAGGGCAGGACTCTTATCAAATGTGTGAAGTTTGGGGCAGATTGGACATTGCCTTCTTAAGTAACAACAACTTCCTGTTTCATTGCATTAGCATGCTTTAGCACTTAGCTAAGAATTGCTAGCATGTTTTAACATGTTTCTAACATGTGTATAACTCAATGGCATATTTACTATGTTGCTAGTACTGCATCACAGTGTAAAACGTGCACGGAGGGGAATGTGCATTTATGTAGGTAAATATAGGAGGAGTATGTCAATGTCAGTTACAAAAATGTCCTTTATTATGGGGATTATACAATGTGTTTTCACTCAGATAAGTGTTGCTAGCATGTTTTAGCATGTTTCTAGCATGCTTGGAACTCAATGGTATATCTAAATTTGTTGCTAGTACTGCATCACATTGTAGATGTCACTTCCTGTTGACAGTAGGTGGCGCTATTACTATAAGTGAAAATTGTCATGTAGATGTGTTCAGGGCAGGACTTTTATCAAAAGTGTGACGTTTGGGGCAGATTGGACATTCCTTGCCTGAGTTAAAACAACTTCCTGTTTCATGGCATTAATAGCATGATTTAACACTTAACTAAGTATTGCTAGCATGCTTTAGCATGTTTCTAACATGTTTAACACTCAATGGCATATTTTACTATGTTGCTAGTACTGCATCACAGTGTAAAACATGTCACTTCCTGTTGACAGTAGGTGGCGCTAATACTATAACAGAAAATTAACAGAAAATTATCATGTAGATGTGTTCAGGCCATGACTCTTATCAAACATGTGAAGTTTGGGGCAGATTGGACATTGCCTTCTTGAGTAACAACAACTTCCTCTTTCATTGCATTAGCATGCCTTAGCACTTAGCTAAGAATTGTTAGCATGTTTTAACATGTTTCTAACATGTTGAACACTCAATGGCATATTTTACTATGTTGCTAGTACTGCATCACAGTGTAAAACATGTCACTTCCTGTTGACAGTAGGTGGCGCTATTACTATAACAGAAAATTAACAGAAAATTATCATGTAGATGTGTTCAGGCCATGACTCTTATCAAACGTGTGAAGTTTGGGGCAGATTGGACATTGCCTTCTTGAGTAACAACAACTTCCTCTTTCATTGCATTGGCATGCTTTAGCACTTAGCTAAGTGTTTGCTAGCATGTTTTAGCATGTTTCTAGTATGTTGCTAGCATGTTTAGCACTTGCTGGCACTTTTTTATATGTTATTAGTAGTCCACAACAGTGTTAAACATGTCACTTCCTGTTGCCAGCAGGTGGCGCTATGACTGTAACTGAATATGAGCATGGACATGTGTTCAGGACAGAACTCTTATCAAACATGTGAAGTTTGGGCAGATTGGACATTGTTTGCCTGAGTTACAGCAACTTCCTGTTTCATTGTATTAGCATGCTTTAGCACTTAGCTAAGAATTGCTAGCATGTTTTAACATGTTTCTAACATGTTTATAACTCATTGGCATAATTAATATGTTGCTAGTACTGCATCACAGTGTTAAACATGTCACTTCCTGTTGCCAGTAGGTGGCGCTATTACTATAACTGAATATTCTCATGTAGATGTGTTCAGGCCATGACTCTTATCAAACGTGTGAAGTTTGGGGGAGATTGGACATTCCATACCTGAGTTACAGCAAATTCCTATTGAATTGCAGTAATAGCATGCTTTAGCACTTAGCTAAGTGCTTGCTAGCATGTTTTAGCATGTTTCAAGTATGTTGTTAGCATGTTTAACACTTGCTGGCACTTTTTTATGTTATCAGGAGTCCACAACAGTGTTAAACATGTCACTTCCTGTTGCCAGCAGGTGGCGCTATGACTGTAACTGAATATGAGCATGGACATGTGTTCAGGACAGAACTCTTATCAAACGTGTGAAGTTTGGGGCAGATTGGACATTGTTTGCCTGAGTTACAGCAACTTCCTGTTTCATGGCGAAACATCAAAATTTGTCAGGCCGCCGAGGACACGCCCTTCGACGAAAACTCAAGATCTTCGCAATTTAACGTCGCAAAGGCCTTAAGATTAGACTCACCAAATTTGAAGATGATCAGATTAAAACTGTAGGAGGAGTTCGTTAAAGTACGAGGCCTGAAAATGGCAAAAACTGCACAAAAATCTGAGAGGAAGTTCAAAATGGCTGACTTCCTGTTGTGTTTAGGGCTACGCTCCAAGAGACTTTTTAGTAGGTATTGGGCCATTACAGGCATGTACCGAATTTCGTACACGTACGTGAAACGTAACGCGAGGCGCACTCCGTTGAACCTTTATAGGTGGCGCTATCAAGCCATTTTGCCCCGCCCAATTTTGAAACGCATATCAGATGTAAATTTTCGCCAGTTCTGACGCGTGTGCAAATTTTCGTGAGTTTTCGTGCATGTTTAGGCCCTCAAAAATGTGATTCATTGCGGAGAAGAAGAAGAAGAAGAATAATAATTAAAGCTGCAAGCAGCATTGAAAGGGCCCTCGCACCCGTGCCACCGCCACCCGGTGGCTTTAGGAAGACAGAGCACGGTGGGCAATGTGCATTTAAGTAGGTAAATATAGGAGGAGTATGTCAAAGTCAGTTACAAAAATGTCCTTTATTATGGGGATAATAGTATGCGTTATCAGTCAGATAAGTTTTGCTAGCATGTTTTACCATGTTTCTAGCATGTTTAGAACTCAATGGCATATTTAATATGTTGCTAGTCGCATCACAGTGTTAAACATGTCACTTCCTGTTGACAGTAGGTGGCGCTATTACTTTAACTGAAAATTGTCATGTAGATGTATTCAGGGCATGACTCTTTTCAAACGTGTGAAGTTTAGGGCAGATTGGACATTGCATTTTTCAGTAACAACAACTTCCTTTTTCATTGCATTAGCATGCTTTAGCACTTAGCTAAGAATTGCTAGCATGTTTTAACATGTTTATAACTCAATGGCATATTTACTATGTTGTTAGTACTGCATCACAGTGTAAAACATGTCACTTCCTTTTGCCAGTAGGTGGCACTATTACTATAACTGAAAATTATCATGTAGATGTGTTCAGGCCATAACTCTTATCAAACATGTGAAGTTTGGGACAGATTGGACATTGCCTTCTTGAGTAACAACAACTTCCTGTTTCATTGCATTAGCATGCTTTAGTATTTAGCTAAGAATTGCTAGCATGTTTTAACATGTTTATAACATGTTTAGAACTCAATGGCATATTTAACCCTCTGGAGTCGAGAAACGCGCCGGCGCGTTTTGCGCGATTTTTTTCACATAGCAGCAAAATAGACTTAAAATACTCAGTCACCTTTGGTCATACACACTTAAGAAATATGAAAAAATAAACTATTAAATGTCTACTTTTTTATGGGTCCACTTACAATCGAAATAAAATATTGTGCTTTTGTAAAATAAAGAAAATAAACAGGGTGTGCCTTCTGCCTCTCCGTCTCCGTGAACTTTTTTTCTAGAGCACGTCTCTAAACATAAACAAAACTCCGCAAATACTAGTCACACAGGCATGATCAATATATCTTTATAATCATTTAAGTGTGTACTTTTAAATTATCTAATTCAAAACTAAAACAAATATTCTGTGTTTATGTAATCTATATAAAAAGAGAGAGATGCCAGGCGTTCTCATTTCAGCTAATTATCTTTTAATGTGACCACGCCCACAGAGAGCGCGCGCTATAGAAACGCAAATGATCTGAAACTTGCCAACGCCCACACGAGCTCGATAAAACACCAAGTTCAGATTAATGTACCGGTAGTCTGTGTCGTTTTTCGAGGCTGTGAGGAATAATTCTGGATAATTTACCTCAGTGCTGGATTAATTTCACTTCGAGGAGCCATGGATCCAGGATCATAGTAAGTTTATTCTTTGTTCTAATCGCGAATACTGTTTTAAAATGAATCGCGTGTCTTTCTCTGTGTGATGAATGAACGGAATTCGCACTGTTGTTGTTACAAACGAAATATGAAAGACAACATTTAGTTGACTAGTTTGGGATAGATTATAAAGATTTTTACTCTAAAATAGACATCAAATAAGCTTTAGTTAACCAGTTTCTGCTCATATGTTAAATATATAACGTTAGAATGTTTTGTCAAAAATAAGCTCATAATCTAAGATGTTATTATAGTGTTTGTTCCAATGTAGACTATATCAAACTAATGAATCCTTAACTTTGAAATATGAATGATAAAATCCAGGCTATAGGCCTACTTAAAAAAAAAAAAAAAAAGACAAGATAGATGTAAAAAAAAATCTTAATATTATTGTTTTTTATTAGTGACACATTTGAGGAGATTCCAAAACTTTCTGAAAATTCAGTATGAGAATTAACTGCATACTAGAAATGTTTACCTTGGAAATTATACAATTTGAATGTATAAAAAATTTGTGAAAAAATACCTTTTTTTCCTCTCTGAGAACTCTAACTTTCTAACTCTAACTAATTCTGTAGGATGGTCCATATAGCCTATTTGAACAGGATTTGTTTCCAGGTATGACTATGTACTAAAAATGTGCTTTTGACTTTCATTTATATTTGTATTTTATATATATATATATAATTTATTTATTTATTTTTGTCCTCGCATTCTTTCTTGTGTGACACACCTGAATGAATGGCTCATTAGTATGCAGGCTCATTAGTATGCAGGCTCATTACTATGCAGGGTCTTTGTCTTCTCAGGTGTGAATCACAGCAAGTCACGCCCCTGCGCATATTGCCTTTGGAAGCAAAAACTGTTTTAAAAAATTTAAATCAATGTATTGTTTTATGTGAATGATTAGGCAGGGTGATTTTCAGATAATTTTGAAGCAAAAACACTAGGCAACTACATCCATTAGTCAAAAGTCTTGTGGACACATATTAAGTATGTATTTTGTGGCCTTATTTCAGAAACTTTAATTTTTAGTTTTTTGAATAACCATGCATAAACATTATTCCCTCAAAAATACAAATATGTAAATAGATGTTGCTCGCATATTATGGTACCCCTATTTGTGCTAAATAGAGTGTAATTACACCTTTGCCATTAATATGTTTATAAGCAACTGAAAAAAGCACAAATGTCAGGGCATGTCAAAACATCTCACATACCTCAAAAACCCCTTAGACTCCAGAGGGTTAATATGTTGCTAGTACTGCATCACAGTGTTAAACATGTAACTTCCTGTTGCCAGTAGGTGGCGCTATTACTTTAACTGAAAATTGTCATGTAGATTTGTTCAGGGCAGGACTCTTATCAAACATGTGAAGTTTGGGGCAGATTGGACATTGCCTTCTTGAATAACAACAACTTCCTATTTAATTGCATTCGCATGCTTAAGCGCTTAGCTAAGAATTGCTAGCATGTTTTAACATGTTTATAACATGTTTATAACTCAATGGCATATTTACTATGTTGGTAGTACTGCATCACACTGTTAAACATGTCACTTCCTGTTGCCAGTAGGTGGCGCTATTACTTTAACTGAAAATTGTCATGTAGATTTGTTTAGGGCAGGACTCTTATCAAACGTGTGAAGTTTGGGGCAGATTGGATATTGCCTTCTTCAGTAACAACAACTTCCTGTTTCATTGCAATAGCATGCTTTAACGCTTAGCTAATAATTGCTAGCATATTTTAACATGTTTCTAACATGTTTTAACATGTTTCTAATTCAATGGCATATTTACTATGTTGCTAGTACAGCATCACAGTGTTAAACAGGTCACTTCCTGTTTCCAGTAGGTGGTGCTATTACTATAACTGAATATTCTCATGTAGATGTGTTCAGGCCATGACTCTTATCAAACGTGTGAAGTTTGGGGCAGATTGGACATTACATGCCTGAGTTACAGCAAATTCCTATTTAATTGCAGTAATAGCATGCTTTAGCACTTAGCTAAGTGTTTGCTAGCATGTTTTAGCATGTTTCTAGTATGTTGTTAGCATGTTTAGTGCTTGCTGGCACTTTTTTATATGTTATTAGGAGTCCACAACAGTGTTAAACATGTCACTTCCTGTTGCCAGTAGGTGGCGCTATGACTGTAACTGAATTTGAGCATGGACATGTGTTCAGGACAGAACTCTTATCAAACGTGTGAAGTTTGGGTCAGATTGGACATTGTTTGCCTGAGTTACAGCAACTTCCTGTTTCATGGCGAAACATCAAAATTTGTCAGGCCGCCGAGGACACGCCCTTCGACGAAAACTCAAGATCTTCGCAATTTAACGTCGCAAAGGCCTTAAGATTAGACTCACCAAATTTGAAGATGATCAGATTAAAACTGTAGGAGGAGTTCGTTAAAGTACGAGGCCTGAAAATGGCAAAAACTGCACAAAAATCTGAGAGGAAGTTCAAAATGGCTGACTTCCTGTTGTGTTTAGGGCTATGCTCCAAGAGACTTTTTTGTAGGTATTGGGCCATTACAGGTATGTACCGAATTTCGTACACGTACGTGAAACGTAACGCGAGGCGCACTCCGTTGAACCTTTATAGGTGGCGCTATCGAGCCATTTTGCCCCGCCCAATTCTGAAACGCATATCAGATGTAAATTTTCGCCAGTTCTGACGCGTGTGCAAATTTTCGTGAGTTTTCGTGCATGTTTAGGCCCTCAAAAATGCGATTCATTGCGGAGAAGAAGAATAATAATAATAATAAATATAGCTGCGAGCAGCGATTACGGGCCCAAGCCGGTGGCACCGCAACCCCGGAGCCTTTAGTTACCTAAAGGCACCGGGGTGGCGGTACCACCGGCTTTGGCCCTTCATCGCTGCTCGCAGCTATATTTATATATATATATATATATATATATATATATATAAAAAGCCGGTGGCACCGCCACCCTGGTGCCTTTAGGGTTATTGTGCACGACGTGCAAAACCGTAACTCCACTTTGACTGTCGAAAAGAAGTGTGCTGTAGAGCTTGCATCAGTGTGGGCTCTGCAAAAGTGCGCATCGAGGGCACATATCAACCCCAAAGTATGCGTGAGCAACCTTCTGAAACCTAAAATGAAAAATGAGACACCCTACGGTCTCATGGATTTAACGGACACATGAAATAAGTACACAAGACCGAAAATTCATATGAAGTGTGCCATCTGGGACAGGGCCTATGATCGTGAACCACAATAGCCACATATATGAGATAATTTAAATTTAGAATAATTTTTAATGTCATAGGTCAATATGTTTTGCAGCACCTGTCAACCTGGTTTGTCTCTGCCTTTTCTGTTCTGCCCTGTTTGCCATTGTTCACCCTGCCTGTCTTGACAATTCTTAATAAAAAGCTGCAAATGGATTCCCCTGGCCTGATCCTGCCTTGTTACAACACATATGCTGCATCTGCTCGCTATCTGCAGAACGGCTCTGGTAGTTTCGCTTCAGCACTGATGATGTTGTAGGAATAGTGCGCTCTGGTTGGTCTGGATTATTCTGGATTTTTTATTTTATACAGAATTAAGTTATTTTTAATTCAGATGAGAATAAAGTTAGTGTTGATTAAAATGAAGGAAAACAAATATATTGATCTGAAATATAGCACATTCATTTTAAATTAATTTAGGTTCAATTACCAAACATACAATCTTAATTTAATTTAAAGCAAACAATACATATGGGTTTTAATTTTTTTTAAACATGTATTTATTTATATATATATATATATATATCCAAAAAGACAAGGCCTTAGACTTAAATTTGAACAAGGGTTAAACTCTTGTCACTGTAACACACACACACACACACACACACACACACACTCACACACACACACATGCAGTTTAAAAGCAAAAAAAATATTTATCCAACCCCATTTAAAAACAGTCTGTGAGTGCCATCTTTTGGACATTGATCATATTGCATAGGTTTTCATTTCGTGTCCTCAAACAGAGCACTAATTTGTTTATTTTTAAGTTACACATTCTACATGTATTAAAATAGAAAATATATTTTTTTTTTTTATGGTAGTATTTTATACAAAAAATTATAATTCTGATGAGAATAAAGTTAGTGTGGATAAAAAAAATTAAGGAAAACATATATTGATCTAATATAGCACATTCATTTTAAATTCATTCAGCTTGAATCACCAAACATACAATATTCATTTTATTTAAAGCAAACAATATATTTAAAAGATATGTTCTATGCATATTTTGTCATTTTAATTAAAAAAATATCCATAAAGTGCTATGCAAAAAGACAAGGCCTTAGATATTTATTTATCCTTTTAATGCAGGACTAATTTTAAACTTAAATTAAGTGCACGGTCATTCATAACGGTGCGCGTTCACGGCGAGGATGGAGCAGAACAAAGCAAACGTTTTTTAGTTCATTCTCCCATAGCAAATAATGGAAAACGCTCGCTCTGCTCTGGACGTAAGTATTTTATTTTCATTTTAGCGATTTAAATGCGCTAATTTTGAAATGAGAATTTTTATATATATAAAGACACAGATAATATTACTTGCCTGACCTGATTAGAACATTGAAATTTTTTTTAAAAAATAACTAGGGAATCACTAAACCGAGAGAATTATTATGATTTGATGATACACTCAAAATATTCCACAACAAATTCTTTAAATGTAATGATATTCAGAACAGAACACGAATAAAAAAATAACTATAATCAAGCCAAAACTAAATAATTTAAAACAAAAGTAAAAGTAAGTGGTTTTGGGCTCACGTAAATCTCTCTTTAGAATCAAAATGTTGCAACATTTGCGATGTATTTGGATGCTAAACTATTCTTTATTATAGGCTTTGTACTTCACTCACGTTACAATATCGACGGAAAAAATCATCCTCTTCACTTGTGCAAAAACGTGCTTGGTAACATCACAGTGGAGCGGTTGCTTACGCGGGCACGGGCGCGATCGAACTGTGTGTGTGTGCTTGTATGTGAGAGAGAGAGAGGCGGGCGCGATCGAACTGTGCGTGTGTTTGTGTGTGCGTGTGTGTGAGAGAGAGAGACGCGGGCGCGATCAAAGTGTATGTGTGTGCGTGTGGGAGAGAGGCGCGGGCGCGATCGTACTGTGTGTTTGTGTGTGTGTGTGTGTCTGCGCGCGCGCGCGTGTGTGTGAGAGAGAGAGGCGCGCGCGATCGAACAGTGGAAACATAGGCTACTCGTCATTTTGTTCCAGGACATCATTCAAACTGCAAACTGTTTACTTATATTTGTGTACACTCCTATTTTTTACAGTCTAAGGTGCAATAAAACACAAAATCCTCAGTCACATCTAATATATTTATTTAGAAATATTATTTTGAACACAAGAGGGCAGTATAGCCCTATCTATGATTTTGTGTTTAAACTATCACCCGAAGAGAATCCCCCTCCCCCTCCCCACACAGACACACACACACACACACACACACACAGAATGGCAGCAGACACTCTATCTGTCAGAGAGAGGGAGAGAAAATTCTCAGAATCCACATTCAAACCACAATATCTTACTTTCTGTTGGTTGGAGCTAATGATTATAAATTAGAAAGTTGTTCAGCTTGATGAGAACAATATCTATGGTGAGTTTTGTAACTGTAGGTAAAACTAACTATGTTATAACACACTTTATGTGTCCTTTTTTTGTCATAAATTCGTTTCATCACCACGACCAAACCGTTCGAGATATCAAAAATCCGTTCGCAATTTAGCATCCTCAATGTCTTGACTTCACGCACAACAAGTTTGATAGCTATCGAATGAATTACCTAGGAGGAGTACTTCGTTTTCCAGAGGATGAGTTTCCAAACAACCCATAATAACTGACTTCCTGTTGGGCTGACGTAAAACTTAGAGCACGAAAGTTGTTCGGCCCGATGAGATCTATAAGTGTACCGAGTTTCATATTAATACATGCAAGCGTGTTTGATATATGGACAAGTGTTCGAATCCCATTCCAGGGGGCGCTGTCGAGCCCCCCTGCCACGCCCGGGTACCAGCTTCAGCCCGGCCCTGATGGCCGCGGGTTCTGACCCGTGTCCAAAGTTTCAAGAGTTTTCGAGCATGTTAAGGCCCCCAAAAGCCCCTGAAACCTTGAAAAACAATAATTAAAAGCATTCTCACTCAACAGAGAAATCCCCCTCCCCTCACAGACACAGAGGTATGCAGAGAGAGGGAGAGAGGGACAGAAAATTTTACAAAACATCCACATTCAAACCAAAATATCTGACTTCCTGTTGTTCAGAGCTAATAACTGTAAATTAGAAAGTTGTCCGGCTTGATCCGAACAACATACGTACCGAGTTTTATGATTGTAGGTAAAACTATAAAACGAACCCTCCCACTTTTGTCAAAAGGTGGCGCTACTGAGCCCCTGCACCACGCACGTTTCTGAAACTTTGCACATGTCTACTGGCTAATAAATGTGATGTGTCTGTCGAGTTTCATGCAATTTCAAGCATGCTAAGAGTCTCAAAACCATCCAAAAAGAATTTTAAAGTTTGATGCGTTGCTACGGCAACCGTATCAAAGATATCAAGAATCCATTCACAGGTCTACATCTGCCGTGTATTCACATTATAGTAATGAAGTTTGAAGTAAATCGGGTAAAAATAAGAGGGCGATTTCAAAGCATTTTGAAAGTGACACACTTCCTGCTGCCAGTTGGTGGCGCTATAACTTTGACTCACAATAGTCACATCCATGTGATCGGCCTTTTACAGCAAACACACTGCTGAAGTTTCATCAAGATCAGTTAATGTATGCAGAAGTTATAACACACGTCCTGTTTCACGTTTCTCGCCATATTTTCGTTTCCTCGCCACGGCCAAACCGTTTGAGATATCAAAAATCCCCTGGCAATTTTTCATCCTCAGTGTCTTGACTTCACGCTGACCGAGTTTCGTGCCGTGTGTTTGAATTCTCTAGGAGGAGTATTTCAAATTCCATTGCATATGTTTTCCAAACAACCCTTAATAGACGACTTCCTGTTTGGCTGGGGTAAAAAGTAAGAGTATGAAGTATATATGAACCGATGAGATCTATATGTGTACCGAGTTTCATATTATTACATGCAAGCGTGTTTGATTTATGGACCAAGTTTTCGGACCGCGTTCCAGGGGGCGCTGTCGAGCCCCCCTGCCACGCCCGGGTACCATCTTCAGCTCGGCCCTGATGGCCGCGGGTTCTGACATGTGTGCAAAGTTTCAAGAGTTTTTGAGCATCTTAAGGGCCCCAAAAGTGCCCAAAAGGTAGTAAGAAAAATAATAATAATAAAGAAAAAAAAAAATAAAGAAAAAAAAAAATAATAATCCTAAGGAAAACAATAGGGCCTTCGCCTTTTCAAGGCTTGGGCCCTAATAATTAAAGCTGCAAGCAGCGATGAAAGGGCCCTCGCACCCGTGCCACTGCCACCCGGTGGCTTCAGGAAGACAGAGCACGGTGGGCAATGTGCATTTAAGTAGGTAAATATAGGAGGAGTATGTCAAAGTCAGTTACAAAAATGTCCTTTATTATGGGGATAGTAGCATGCGTTATCACTCAGATAAGTGTTGCTAGCATGTTTTAGCATGTTTCTAGCATGTTTAGAACTCAATGGCATATTTAATTAATATGTTGCTAGTACTGCATCACAATGTAAAACATGTCACTTCCTGTCGACAGTAGGTGGCGCTATTACTATAACTGAAAATTGTCATGGACATGTGTTCAGGGCAGAAATCTTATCAAACGTGTGAAGTTTGGGGCAGATTGGACATTGCCTTCCTGAGTAACAAAAACTTCCTGTTTCATTGTATTAGCATGCTTTAGCACTTAGCTAAGAATTGCTAGCATGTTTTAACATGTTTCTAACATGTTTATAACTCATTGGCATAATTAATATGTTGCTAGTACTGCATCACAGTGTTAAACATGTCACTTCCTGTTGCCAGTAGGTGGCGCTATTACTATAACTGAATATTCTCATGTAGATGTGTTCAGGCCATGACTCTTATCAAACGTGTGAAGTTTGGGGCAGATTGGACATTCCATACCTGAGTTACAGCAAATTCCTATTGAATTGCAGTAATAGCATGCTTTAGCACTTAGCTAAGTGCTTGCTAGCATGTTTTAGCATGTTTCAAGTATGTTGTTAGCATGTTTAACACTTGCTGGCACTTTTTTATATGTTATCAGGAGTCCACAACAGTGTTAAACATGTCACTTCCTGTTGCCAGCAGGTGGCGCTATGACTGTAACTGAATATGAGCATGGACATGTGTTCAGGACAGAACTCTTATCAAACATGTGAAGTTTGGGGCAGATTGGACATTGTTTGCCTGAGTTACAGCAAATTCCTGTTTCATGGCGAAACATCAAAATTTGTCAGGCCGCCGAGGACACGCCCTTCGACGAAAACTCAAGATCTTCGCAATTTAACGTCGCAAAGGCCTTAAGATTAGACTCACCAAATTTGAAGATGATCAGATTAAAACTGTAGGAGGAGTTTGTTAAAGTACGAGGCCTGAAAATGGCAAAAACTGCACAAAAATCTGAGAGGAAGTTCAAAATGGCTGACTTCCTGTTGTGTTTAGGGCTATGCTCCAAGAGACTTTTTTGTAGGTATTGGGCCATTACATGTATGTACCGAATTTCGTACACGTACGTGAAACGTAGCAGGAGGCGCACTCCGTTGAACCTTTATAGGTGGCGCTATCGAGCCATTTTGCCCCGCCCAATTCTGAAACGCATATCAGATGTAAATTTTCGCCAGTTCTGACGCGTGTGCAAATTTTCGTGAGTTTTCGTGCATGTTTAGGCCCTCAAAAATGCGATTCATTGCGGAGAAGAAGAAGAATAATAACTAGAAAAAGTTCGTCGAGACAAACTTTAAGTTGGCTTGTGAAAGTTTGGACCAATAAGTTTGAAGAAGTTTAAAGAAGTTTAAAGTTTAATTAGTTTATAGTTTAGTAAGAAAGAAAGAAAGATAGATTAGTTAGAAAGAAAGAAAAAAAGATTAGTAAGAAAGAAAGAAAGATAGATTAGTTAGAAAGAAAGAAAGAAAGAAAGATAGATTAGTTAGAAAGAAAGATAGATTAGTAAGAAAGAAAGAAAGAAAGAAATATAGATAAGTTAGAAAGAAAGAAAGAAAAAAAGATTAGTTAGAAAGAAAGAAAGAAAAAAAGATTAGTTAGAAAGAAAGAAAGAGATTAGTTAGAAAGAAAGATAGATTAGTAAGAAAGAAAGAAATATAGATAAGTTAGAAAGAAAGAAAGATAGATTAGTTAGAAAGAAAGAAAAAAAGATTAGTAAGAAAGAAAGAAAGAAAGATAAATTAGTAAGAAAGAAAGAAAGATTGATTAGTAAGAAAGATAGAAAGATAGATAGATTAGTTAGAAAGAAAGAAAAAAAGATTAGTGAGAAAGAAAGAAAGAAAGAAAGATAGATTAGTTAGAAAGAAAGAAAGAAAGAAAGAAAGATTAGTTAGAAAGAAAAAAGGAAAGAAAGATAGATTAGTAAGAAAGAAAGAAAGAAAGATAAATTAGTAAGAAAGAAAGAAAGATTGATTAGTAAGAAAGATAGAAAGATAGATAGATTAGTTAGAAAGAAAGAAAGAAAAAGAGATTAGTGAGAAAGAAAGATAGATTAGTTAGAAAGAAAGAAAGAAAGAAAGAAAGAAAGTTAATTAAAAAGAAAGAAAGAAAGATAGATTAGGTAGAAAGAAAGAGAAAGATAGATAGATTAGTTAGAAAGAAAAAGAAAGATAGTTTTTATTTAGAAAGAAAGAAAGAAAGATAGATTAGTTAGAAAGAAAGAAAGAAAGAAAGAAAGAAAGTTAATTAAAAAGAAAGAAAGAAAGATAGATTAGGTAGAAAGAAAGATAGAAAGATAGATAGATTAGTTAGAAAGAAAGAAAGAAAGTTAATTAAAGAGAAAGAAAGAAAGATTAGTTAGAAAGATAGATTAGTTAGAAAGAAAGAAAGAAAAAAAGATTAGTAAGAAAGAAAGATAGATTAGTTAGAAAGAAAGAAAGAAAGAAAGAAAGAAAGAGAAAGAAAGAAAGAAATATAGATAAGTTAGAAAGAAAGAAAGATAGATTAGTTAGAAAGAAAGAAAGATGGATTAGTTAGAAAGAAAGAAAAAAGATTAGTTAGAAAGAAAGAAAGAAAGATAGATTAGTTAGAAAGAAAGAAAGAAAGAGATTAGTTAGAAAGAAAAAGAAAGATAGATTAGTTAGAAAGAAAGAAAGATAGATTAGTTAGAAAGAAAGAAAGTTAATTAAAAAGAAAGAAAGAAAGATCAATTAGAAAGATAGATTAGTTAGAAAGAAAGAAAGAAAAAAAGATTAGTAAGAAAGAAAGAAAGAAAGAAAGAAAGATAGATTAGTTAGAAAGAAAGAAAAAAAGATTAGTTAGAAAGAAAGAAACATAGATTAGTTAGAAAAAAGAAAGAAAAAAAGATTAGTAAGAAAGAAAGATAGATTAGTTAGACAGAAAAAAGGAAAGAAAGATAGATTAGTAAGAAAGAAAGAAAGAAAAAAAGATTAGTGAGAAAGAAAGATAGATTAGTTAGAAAGAAAGAAAGAAAGATTAGTTAGTAAGAAAAAGAAAGATAGATTAGTTAGAAAGAAAGAAAGATAAATTAGTTAGAAAGAAAGAAAGAAAGAAAGAAAGAAAGTTAATTAAAAAGAAAGATAGATTAGGTAGAAAGAAAGATAGAAAGATAGATAGATTAGTTAGAAAGAAAGTTAATTAAAAAGAAAGAAAGAAAGATTAGTTAGAAAGATAGATTAGTTAGAAAGAAAGAAAGAAAAAAAGATTAGTAAGAAAGAAAGAAAGAAAGAAAGATAGATTAGTTAGAAAGAAAGAAAAAAAGATTAGTTAGAAAGAAAGAAACAGATTAGTTAGAAAAAAGAAAGAAAAAAAGATTAGTAAGAAAGAAAGATAGATTAGTTAGAAAGAAAAAAGGAAAGAAAGATAGATTAGTAAGAAAGAAAGAAAGAAAAAAAGATTAGTGAGAAAGAAAGATAGATTAGTTAGAAAGAAAGAAAGATTAGTTAGTAAGAAAAAGAAAGATAGATTAGTTAGAAAGAAAGAAAGATAAATTAGTTAGAAAGAAAGAAAGAAAGAAAGAAAGAAAGAAAGTTAATTAAAAAGAAAGATAGATTAGGTAGAAAGAAAGATAGAAAGATAGATAGATTAGTTAGAAAGAAAGAAAGAAAGTTAATTAAAAAGAAAGAAAGAAAGATTAGTTAGAAAGATAGATTAGTTAGAAAGAAAGAAAGAAAAAAAGATTAGTAAGAAAGAAAGATAGATTAGTTAGAAAGAAAGAAAGAAAGAAAGAAAGAAAGAAAGAAAGAAAGAAAGAAAGAAAGAGAAAGAAAGAAAGAAATATAGATAAGTTAGAAAGAAAGAAAGATAGATTAGTTAGAAAGAAAGAAAGATGGATTAGTTAGAAAGAAAGAAAAAAGATTAGTTAGAAAGAAAGAAAGAAAGATAGTTTAGTTAGAAAGAAAAAAGGAAAGAAAGATAGATTAGTAAGAAAGAAAGGAAGAAAGATAGATTAGTGAGATAGATAGATTAGTTAGAAAGAAAGAAAGAAAAAAGATTAGTGAGAAAGAAAGATAGATTAGTTAGAGAGAAAGAAAGATGGATTAGTTAGAAAGAAAGAAAAAAAGATTAGTAAGAAAGAAAGAAAGATAGATTAGTTAGAAAGAAAAAAGGAAAGAAAGATAGATTAGTAAGAAAGAAAGGAAGAAAGATAGATTAGTGAGATAGATTAGTTAGAAAGAAAGAAAGAAAAAAGATTAGTGAGAAAGAAAGATAGATTAGTTAGAAAGAAAGAGATTAGTTAGAAAGAAAAAGAAAGATAGATTAGTTAGAAAGAAAGAAAGATAGATTAGTTAGAAAGAAAGAAAGAAAGAAAGTTAATTAAAAAGAAAAAAAGAAATATAGATTAGGTAGAAAGAAAGATAGATAGATTAGTTAGAAAGAAAGAAAGAAAGAAAGTTAATTAAAAAGAAAGAAAGAAAGATTAGTTAGAAGGATAGATTAGTTAGAAAGAAAGAAAGAAAAAAAGATTAGTAAGAAAGAAAGATAGATTAGTTAGTTAGAAAGAAAGAAAGAAAGAAAGAAAGAAATATAGATAAGTTAGAAAGAAAGAAAGATAGATTAGTTAGAAAGAAAGAAAAAAAAGATTAGTTAGAAAGAAAGAATGAAAGATAGATAGATTAGTTAGAAAAAAAGAAAGAAAAAAAGATTAGTAAGAAAGAAAGAAAGATAGATAGATTAGTTAGAAAGAAAAAAGGACAGAAAGATATATTAGTAAGAAAGAAAGAAAGAAAGATAGATTAGTGAGAAAGATAGATTAGTTAGAAAGAAAGAAAGAAAGATAGATTAGTTAGAAAGAAAAAGAAAGATAGATTAGTTAGAAAGAAAGATAGATTAGTTAGAAAGAAAGAAAGAAAAAAAGATTAGTTAGAAAGAAAGAAAGATTAGTTAGAAAGAAAGAAAGATAGATTAGTTACAAAGAAAAAGAAAGATAGATTAGTTAGAAAGAAAGAAAGATAGATTGGTTAGAAAGAAAGAAAGAAAGAAAGTTAATTAAAAAGAAAGAAAGAAAGAAAGATTAGTTAGAAAGATAGATTAGTTAGAAAGAAAGAAAGAAAAAAATATTAGTAAGAAAGAAAGATAGATTAGTTAGAAAGAAAGAAAGAAAGATAGATTAGTAAGAAAGAAAGAAAGATTAGTTAGAAAGAAAGAAAGATAGATTAGTTAGAAAGAAAAAGAAAGATAGATCAGTTAGAAAGAAAGAAAGATAGATTAGTTAGAAAGAAAGAAAGAAAGTTAATTAAAAAGAAAGAAAGAAAGTAAGATAGATTAGTTAGAAAGAAAGAAAGATAGATTAGAAAGAAAGAAAGATAGATTAGTTAGAAAGAAAGATAGATTAGTTAGAAAGAAAGATAAATTAGTTAGAAAGAAAGATAGATTAGTTAAAAAACAAAGAAAGAGATTTGTTAGAAAGAAAGATAGATTAGTTAGAAAGATAGATTAGTTAGAAAGAAAGATAGATTAGTTAGAAAGAAAGATAACTTAGTTAGAAATAAAGA
The DNA here is from genome assembly GCA_031834385.1 of Semotilus atromaculatus. Taxonomy (NCBI): domain Eukaryota; kingdom Metazoa; phylum Chordata; class Actinopteri; order Cypriniformes; family Leuciscidae; genus Semotilus; species Semotilus atromaculatus. Next base: position 40,669,445 of record JAULUF010000015.1, on the reverse strand, counting down.
AAGATAGATTATTTAAAAAACAAAGAAAGATGGATTTGATAGAAAGAAAGATAGATTAGTTAGAAAAAAAGAAAGATAGATTAGTTAGAAAGAAAGAAAGATAAATTAGTTAGAAAGTAAGATAGATTAGTTAGAAAGAAAGATAGATTAGTTAGAAAGAAAGAAAGATAGATTAGTTAGAAAGATAGATAGATAAGTTAGAAAGAAAGAAAGAAAGATTAGTTAGAAAGAAAGATAGATTGGTTAGAAAGAAAGAAAGATTAGTTAGAAAGAAAGATAGATAGATTAGTTAGAAAGAAAAAAGATAGATTAGTTAGAAAGAAAGAAAGAAAGAAAGAAAGAAAGATTGGTTAGAAAGAAAGATAGATTAGTTAGAAAGATAGAAAGAAAGATAGATTAGTTAGAAAGAAAGAAACATAGATTAGTTAGAAAGAAAGAAAGAAAGATAGATTAGTTAGAAAGAAAGAAAGATTAGTTAGAAAGAAAGATAGATTAGTTAGAAAGAAAGATAGATTAGTTAGAAAGATAGATAGATAGATAGATTAGTTAGAAAGAAAGAAAGATAGATTAGTTAGAAAGAAAGATAGATAGATTAGTTAGAAAGAAAGATAGATTAGTTAGAAAGAAAGATAGATTAGTTAGAAAGATAGATAGATAGATAGATAGATAGATTAGTTAGAAAGAAAGAAAGATAGATTAGTTAGAAAGAAAGATAGATAGATTAGTTAGAAAGAAAGATAGATTAGTTAGAAAGAAAGAAAGATAGATTAGTTAGAAAGAATGAAAAAAGAAAGAAAGAAAGAAAGATTGGTTAGAAAGAAAGATAGATTAGTTAGTAAGAAAGATATAAAGAAAGATGGATTAGTTAGAAAGAAAGAAACATAGATTAGTTAGAAAGAAAGAAAGAAAGAAAGATAGATTAGTTAGAAAGACTAGTTAGTTAGAAAGAAAGAGATAGATTAGTTAGAAAGAAAGATAGATAGATAGATAGATAGATTAGTTAGAAAGAAAGAAAGATAGATTAGTTAGAAAGAAAGAAAGATATATTAGTTAGAAAGAAAGATAGATAGATTAGTTAGAAAAAAAAGATAGATTAGTTAGAAAGAAAGAAAGATAGATTAGTTAGAAAGAAAGATAGATAGATTAGTTAGAAAGAAAGAAAGATTAGTTAGAAAGAAAGAAAGAATGATAGATTGGTTAGAAAGAAAGAAAGATAGATTAGTAAGAAAGAAAGAAAGGAATAAAGAACGATAGATTAGTTAGAAATAAAGATAAAGTAGTTAGAAAGAAAGATAGATAGATTAGTTAGAAAGAAAGATAGATAGATAGATTAGTTAGAAAGATAGATTATTTAGAAAGAAAGAAAGATAGATTAGTTAGAAAGAAAGAAAGATTAGTTAGAAAGAAAGAAAGATTAGTTAGAAAGAAAGATAGATAGATTAGTTAGAAAGAAAAAAAGAAAGAAAGAAAGAAAGAAAGAAAAATTGGTTAGAAAGAAAGATAGATTAGTTTGAAAGATAGAGATTAGTTAGAAAGAAAGAAAAGATTAGTTAGAATGAAAGAAAGATAGATAGATTAGTTAGAAAGAAAGAAAGATAGATAGATTAGTTAGAAAGAAAGAAAGATTAGTTAGAAAGAAAAAAGATAGATTAGTTAGAAAGAAAGAATAAAAGAAAGTAAGAAAGAAAGAATGAAAGATTGGTTAGAAAGAAAGAGATTAGTTAGAAAGATAGATAGATTAGTTAGAAAGAAAGAAAAGTTAGAATGAAAGAAAGATAGAGTAGTTAGAAAGAAAGAAAGATAGATAGATTAGTTAGAAAGAAAGATAGATTAGTTAGAAAGAAAGTAAGGTAGATTAGTTAGAAAGAAAGATAGATTAGTTAGAAAGAAGAAAGATAGATTAGTTAGAAAGAAAGAAAGATTAGTTAGAAAGAAAGAAAGATAGATCAGTTAGCAAGAAATAAATATTAGTTAGAAAGAAAGAAAGATTAGTTTGAAAGAAAGAAAGATTAGTTTGAAAGAAAGATAGATTAGTAAGAAAGAAAGAAATAAAGAAAGATTAGGTAGAAAGAAAGAAAGATTAGTTAGAAAGAAAGAAAGATAAGTTAGAAAGATAGATAGATAGATAGATAGATAGATAGATAGATAGATAGATAGATAAAGTTAATTAGTACATATAGAATGGTAGTTTAATTGAATCTAGGGCTTCAGGGAGTTTAGATTTGAGTTTTTGTGTTGTTCACTACTGGGCCACCGTAGTCTTGGCTCAATTTGAACTGTTGCAATGAAAGTCAATGGGATTTTTATGATTTTTAATATTAATTTTTAAGAAATCTGAAAGTCAAATCAGTTTGAAAAGATATAGCACACCGAGTCAGAACAGTCTGAAGGTCTGACCCGAGTTTGGAGTTTGTAGAGTTAAAGCTCTAGGACGAGTTAGAGTCAGAATTTTTTGGGTAAGAAAAATAAGAAGAAGAAGAATAACTAGAAAAAGTTCGTCGAGACAAACTTTAAGTTGGCTTGTGAAAGTTTGGACCAATAAGTTTGAAGAAGTTTAAAGAAGTTTAAAGTTTAATTAGTTTATAGTTTAGTAAGAAAGAAAGAAAGATAGATTAGTTAGAAAGAAAGAAAAAAAGATTAGTAAGAAAGAAAGAAAGATAGATTAGTTAGAAAGAAAGAAAGAAAGATAGATTAGTTAGAAAGAAAGATAGATTAGTAAGAAAGAAAGAAAGAAATATAGATAAGTTAGAAAGAAAGAAAGAAAAAAAGATTAGTTAGAAAGAAAGAAAGAAAGATAGATTAGTTAGAAAAAAGAAAGAAAAAAAGATTAGTAAGAAAGAAAGAAAGATAGATTAGTTAGAAAGAAAGAAAGAAAGAGATTAGTTAGAAAGAAAGATAGATTAGTAAGAAAGAAAGAAAGAAAGAAATATAGATAAGTTAGAAAGAAAGAAAGATAGATTAGTTAGAAAGAAAGAAAGATTAGTAAGAAAGAAAGAAAGAAAGATAAATTAGTAAGAAAGAAAGAAAGATTGATTAGTAAGAAAGATAGAAAGATAGATAGATTAGTTAGAAAGAAAGAAAAAAAGATTAGTGAGAAAGAAAGAAAGAAAGAAAGATTAGTTAGAAAGAAAGAAAGAAAGAAAGATTAGTTAGAAAGAAAAAAGGAAAGAAAGATAGATTAGTAAGAAAGAAAGAAAGAAAGATTAGTTAGAAAGAAAAAAGGAAAGAAAGATAGATTAGTAAGAAAGAAAGAAAGAAAGATAAATTAGTAAGAAAGAAAGAAAGATTGATTAGTAAGAAAGATAGAAAGATAGATAGATTAGTTAGAAAGAAAGAAAGAAAAAGAGATTAGTGAGAAAGAAAGATAGATTAGTTAGAAAGAAAGAAAGAAAGAAAGAAAGAAAGAAAGTTAATTAAAAAGAAAGAAAGAAAGATAGATTAGGTAGAAAGAAAGATAGAAAGATAGATAGATTAGTTAGAAAGAAAAAGAAAGATAGTTTTTATTTAGAAAGAAAGAAAGATAGATTAGTTAGAAAGAAAGAAAGAAAGAAAGAAAGAAAGATTAGTTAGAAAGAAAGAAAGAAAGAAAGAAAGAAAGAAAGTTAATTAAAAAGAAAGAAAGAAAGATAGATTAGGTAGAAAGAAAGATAGAAAGATAGATAGATTAGTTAGAAAGAAAGAAAGAAAGTTAATTAAAGAGAAAGAAAGAAAGATTAGTTAGAAAGATAGATAGATTAGTTAGAAAGAAAGAAAGAAAAAAAGATTAGTAAGAAAGAAAGATAGATTAGTAAGAAAGAAAGAAAGAAAGAAAGAAAGAAAGAGAAAGAAAGAAATATAGATAAGTTAGAAAGAAAGAAAGATAGATTAGTTAGAAAGAAAGAAAGATAGATTAGTTAGAAAGAAAGAAAGATGGATTAGTTAGAAAGAAAGAAAAAAGATTAGTTAGAAAGAAAGAAAGAAAGATAGATTAGTTAGAAAGAAAGAAAGAAAGAAAGAAAGAGATTAGTTTGAAAGAAAAAGAAAGATAGATTAGTTAGAAAGAAAGAAAGAAAGAAAGAAAGAAAGAAAGAAAGTTAATTAAAAAGAAAGAAAGAAAGATTAGTTAGAAAGAAAGAAAGAAAGATAGATTAGTTAGAAAGAAAGAAAGAAAGAAAGAAAGTTAATTAAAAAGAAAGAAAGAAAGATTAGTTAGAAAGATAGATTAGTTAGAAAGAAAGAAAGAAAAAAAGATTAGTAAGAAAGAAAGAAAGAAAGATAGATTAGTTAGAAAGAAAGAAAAAAAGATTAGTTAGAAAGAAAGAAACAGATTAGTTAGAAAAAAGAAAGAAAAAAAGATTAGTAAGAAAGAAAGATAGATTAGTTAGAAAGAAAAAAGGAAAGAAAGATAGATTAGAAAGAAAGAAAGAAAAAAAGATTAGTGAGAAAGAAAGATAGATTAGTTAGAAAGAAAGAAAGAAAGATTAGTTAGTAAGAAAAAGAAAGATAGATTAGTTAGAAAGAAAGATAAATTAGTTAGAAAGAAAGAAAGAAAGAAAGAAAGAAAGAAAGAAAGTTAATTAAAAAGAAAGAAAGAAAGATAGATTAGGTAGAAAGAAAGATAGAAAGATAGATAGATTAGTTAGAAAGAAAGAAAGAAAGTTAATTAAAAAGAAAGAAAGAAAGATTAGTTAGAAAGAAAGAAAGAAAAAAAGATTAGTAAGAAAGAAAGATAGATTAGTTAGAAAGAAAGAAAGAAAGAAAGAAAGAAAGAAAGAAAGAAAGAAAGAAAGAAAGAGAAAGAAAGAAAGAAATATAGATAAGTTAGAAAGAAAGAAAGATAGATTAGTTAGAAAGAAAGAAAGATGGATTAGTTAGAAAGAAAGAAAAAAGATTAGTTAGAAAGAAAGAAAGAAAGATAGATTAGTTAGAAAGAAAAAAGGAAAGAAAGATAGATTAGTAAAAAAGAAAGGAAGAAAGATAGATTAGTGAGATAGATAGATTAGTTAGAAAGAAAGAAAGAAAAAAGATTAGTGAGAAAGAAAGATAGATTAGTTAGAGAGAAAGAAAGATGGATTAGTTAGAAAGAAAGAAAAAAAGATTAGTAAGAAAGAAAGAAAGATAGATTAGTTAGAAAGAAAAAAGGAAAGAAAGATAGATTAGTAAGAAAGAAAGGAAGAAAGATAGATTAGTGAGATAGATAGATTAGTTAGAAAGAAAGAAAGAAAAAAGATTAGTGAGAAAGAAAGATAGATTAGTTAGAAAGAAAGAGATTAGTTAGAAAGAAAAAGAAAGATAGATTAGTTAGAAAGAAAGAAAGATAGATTAGTTAGAAAGAAAGAAAGAAAGAAAGAAAGAAAGAAAGTTCATTAAAAAGAAAAAAATAAATATAGATTAGGTAGAAAGAAAGATAGATAGATTAGTTAGAAAGAAAGAAAGAAAGAAAGAAAGTTAATTAAAAAGAAAGAAAGAAAGATTAGTTAGAAGGATAGATTAGTTAGAAAGAAAGAAAGAAAGAAAAAAAGATTAGTAAGAAAGAAAGATAGATTAGTTAGTTAGTTAGAAAGAAAGAAAGAAAGAAAGAAAGAAATATAGATAAGTTAGAAAGAAAGAAAGATAGATTAGTTAGAAAGAAAGAAAAAAAAGATTAGTTAGAAAGAAAGAATGAAAGATAGATAGATTAGTTAGAAAAAAGAAAGAAAAAAAGATTAGAAAGAAAGAAAGATAGATTAGTTAGAAAGAAAAAAGGAAAGAAAGATATATTAGAAAGAAAGAAAGAAAGATAGATTAGTGAGAAAGATAGATTAGTTAGAAAGAAAGAAAGATAGATTAGTTAGAAAGAAAAAGAAAGATAGATTAGTTAGAAAGAAATAAATAAAGTTAATTAAAAAGAAAGAAAGAAAGATAGATTAGTTAGAAAGAAAGAAAGAAAAAAAGATTAGTAAGAAAGAAAGAAAGATTAGTTAGAAAGAAAGAAAGATAGATTAGTTACAAAGAAAAAGAAAGATAGATTAGTTAGAAAGAAAGAAAGATAGATTGGTTAGAAAGAAAGAAAGAAAGAAAGTTAATTAAAAAGAAACAAAGAAAGAAAGATTAGTTAGAAAGAAAGAAAGAAAAAAATATTAGTAAGAAAGAAAGATAGATTAGTTAGAAAGAAAGAAAGATAGATTAGTAAGAAAGAAAGAAAGATTAGTTAGAAAGAAAGAAAGATAGATTAGTTAGAAAGAAAAAGAAAGATAGATCAGTTAGAAAGAAAGATAGATTAGTTAGAAAGAAAGAAAGAAAGAAAGTTAATTAAAAAGAAAGAAAGAAAGTAAGATAGATTAGTTAGAAAGAAAGATAGATTAGAAAGAAAGAAAGATAGATTAGTTAGAAAGAAAGATAGATTAGTTAGAAAGAAAGATAAATTAGTTAGAAAGAAAGATAGATTAGTTAAAAAACAAAGAAAGAGATTTGTTAGAAAGAAAGATAGATTAGTTAGAAAGATAGATTAGTTAGAAAGAAAGATAGATTAGTTAGAAAGAAAGATAACTTAGTTAGAAATAAAGAAAGATAGATTATTTAAAAAACAAAGAAAGATGGATTTGATAGAAAGAAAGATAGATTAGCTAGAAAGATAGATTAGTTAGAAAAAAGAAAGATAGATTAGTTAGAAAGAAAGAAAGATAAATTAGTTAGAAAGTAAGATAGATTAGTTATAAAGAAAGATAGATTAGTTAGAAAGAAAGAAAGATAGATTAGTTAGAAAGATAGATAGATAAGTTAGAAAGAAAGAAAGAAAGATTAGTTAGAAAGAAAGAAAGATAGATTAGTTAGAAAGATAGATAGATAAGTTAGAAAGAAAGAAAGAAAGATTAGTTAGAAAGAAAGAAAGATAGATTGGTTAGAAAGAAAGAAAGATTAGTTAGAAAGAAAGAAAGATAGATTAGTTAGAAAGATAGATAGATAAGTTAGAAAGAAAGAAAGAAAGATTAGTTAGAAAGAAAGAAAGATAGATTAGTTAGAAAGATAGATAGATAAGTTAGAAAGAAAGAAAGAAAGATTAGTTAGAAAGAAAGAAAGATAGATTGGTTAGAAAGAAAGAAAGATTAGTTAGAAAGAAAGATAGATAGATTAGTTAGAAAGAAAAAAGATAGATTAGTTAGAAAGAAAGAAAGTAAGAAAGAAAGAAAGAAAGATTGGTTAGAAAGAAAGATAGATTAGTTAGAAAGATAGAAAGAAAGATAGATTAGTTAGAAAGAAAGAAACATAGATTAGTTAGAAAGAAAGAAAGAAAGATAGATTAGTTAGAAAGAAAGAAAGATTAGTTAGTTAGAAAGAAAGAAAGATAGATTAGTTAGAAAGAAAGATAGATTAGTTAGAAAAATAGATAGATAGATAGATTAGTTAGAAAGAAAGAAAGATAGATTAGTTAGAAAGATAGATAGATAGATAGATTAGTTAGAAAGAAAAAAGATAGATTAGTTAGAAAGAAAGAAAGTAAGAAAGAAAGAAAGAAAGATTGGTTAGAAAGAAAGATAGATTAGTTAGAAAGATAGAAAGAAAGATAGATTAGTTAGAAAGAAAGAAACATAGATTAGTTAGAAAGAAAGAAAGAAAGATAGATTAGTTAGAAAGAAAGAAAGATTAGTTAGTTAGAAAGAAAGAAAGATAGATTAGTTAGAAAGAAAGATAGATTAGTTAGAAAAATAGATAGATAGATAGATAGATTAGTTAGAAAGAAAGAAAGATAGATTAGTTAGAAAGATAGATAGATAGATAGATTAGTTAGAAAGAAAGAAAGATAGATTAGTTAGAAAGAAAGATAGATAGATTAGTTAGAAAGAAAGATAGATTAGTTAGAAAGAAAGATAGATTAGTTAGAAAGATAGATAGATAGATAGATAGATTAGTTAGAAAGAAAGAAAGATAGATTAGTTAGAAAGAAAGATAGATAGATTAGTTAGAAAGAAAGAAAGATTAGTTAGAAAGAAAGAAAGATAGGTTAGTTAGAAAGAATGAAAAAAGAAAGAAAGAAAGAAAGATTGGTTAGAAAGAAAGATAGATTAGTTAGTAAGAAAGATATAAAGAAAGATGGATTAGTTAGAAAGAAAGAAACATAGATTAGTTAGAAAGAAAGAAAGAAAGAAAGATAGATTAGTTAGAAAGACTAGTTAGTTAGAACGAAAGAGATAGATTAGTTAGAAAGAAAGATAGATAGATAGATAGATTAGTTAGAAAGAAAGATAGATTAGTTAGAAAGATAGATAGATAAGTTAGAAAGAAAGAAAGAAAGATTAGTTAGAAAGAAAGAAAGATAGATTGGTTAGAAAGAAAGAAAGATTAGTTAGAAAGAAAGATAGATAGATTAGTTAGAAAGAAAAAAGATAGATTAGTTAGAAAGAAAGAAAGTAAGAAAGAAAGAAAGAAAGATTGGTTAGAAAGAAAGATAGATTAGTTAGAAAGAAAGAAAGATAGATTAGTTAGAAAGAAAGAAACATAGATTAGTTAGAAAGAAAGAAAGAAAGATAGATTAGTTAGAAAGAAAGAAAGATATATTAGTTAGAAAGAAAGATAGATAGATTAGTTAGAAAAAAAGATAGATTAGTTAGAAAGAAAGAAAGATAGATTAGTTAGAAAGAAACATAGATAGATTAGTTAGAAAGAAAGAAAGATTAGTTAGAAAGAAAGAAAGAATGATAGATTAGTTAGAAAGAAAGAAAGATAGATTAGTAAGAAAGAAAGAAAGGAATAAAGAACGATAGATTAGTTAGAAATAAAGATAAAGTAGTTAGAAAGAAAGATAGATAGATTAGTTAGAAAGAAAGATAGATAGATAGATAGATTAGTTAGAAAGAAAGATAGATTATTTAGAAAGAAAGAAAGATAGATTAGTTAGAAAGAAAGAAAGATTAGTTAGAAAGAAAGAAAGATTAGTTAGAAAGAAAGATAGATTAGTTAGAAAGAAAAAAAGAAAGAAAGAAAGAAAAATTGGTTAGAAAGAAAGATAGATTAGTTTGAAAGATAGAGATTAGTTAGAAAGAAAGAAAAGATTAGTTAGAATGAAAGAAAGATAGATAGATTAGTTAGTTAGAAAGAAAGATAGATAGATTAGTTAGAAAGAAAGAAAGATTAGTTAGAAAGAAAAAAGATAGATTAGTTAGAAAGAAAGAATAAAAGAAAGTAAGAAAGAAAGAATGAAAGATTGGTTAGAAAGAAAGAGATTAGTTAGAAAGATAGATAGATTAGTTAGAAAGAAAGAAAAGTTAGAATGAAAGAAAGATAGAGTAGTTAGAAAGAAAGAAAGATAGATAGATTAGTTAGAAAGAAAGATAGATTAGTTAGAAAGTAAGGTAGATTAGTTAGAAAGAAAGATAGATTAGTTAGAAAGAAGAAAGATAGATTAGTTAGAAAGAAAGAAAGATTAGTTAGAAAGAAAGAAAGATAGATCAGTTAGCAAGAAAGAAATATTAGTTAGAAAGAAAGAAAGATTAGTTTGAAAGAAAGAAAGATTAGTTTGAAAGAAAGATAGATTAGTAAGAAAGAAAGAAATAAAGAAAGATTAGGTAGAAAGAAAGAAAGATTAGTTAGAAAGAAAGAAAGATAAGTTAGAAAGATAGATAGATAGATAGATAGATAGATAGATAGATAGATAAAGTTCATTAGTACATATAGAATGGTAGTTTAATTGAATCTAGGGCTTCAGGGAGTTTAGATTTGAGTTTTTGTGTTGTTCACTACTGGGCCACCGTAGTCTTGGCTCAATTTGAACTGTTGCAATGAAAGTCAATGGGATTTTTATGATTTTTAATATTAATTTTTAAGAAATCTGAAAGTCAAATCAGTTTGAAAAGATATAGCACACCGAGTCAGAACAGTCTGAAGGTCTGACCCGAGTTTGGAGTTTGTAGAGTTAAAGCTCTAGGACGAGTTAGAGTCAGAATTTTTTGGGTAAGAAAAATAAGAAGAAGAAGAAGAATAATAATAAGTTTAAATAGGATTTCAGTAAGTTGGCTTTTCCAAGCCAACTTAACTAGAAAAAGTTCGTCGAGACAAACTTTAAGTTGGCTTGTGAAAGTTTGGACCAATAAGTTTGAAGAAGTTTAAAGAAGTTTAAAGTTTAATTAGTTTATAGTTTAGTAAGAAAGAAAGAAAGATAGATTAGTTAGAAAGAAAGAAAGATAGATTAGTTAGAAAGAAAGAAAGAAAGAAAGATAGATTAGTTAGAAAGAAAGATAGATTAGTAAGAAAGAAAGAAAGAAAGAAATATAGATAAGTTAGAAAGAAAGAAAGAAAAAAAGATTAGTTAGAAAGAAAGAAAGAAAAAAAGATTAGTTAGAAAGAAAGAAAGAAAGAGATTAGTTAGAAAGAAAGATAGATTAGTAAGAAAGAAAGAAATATAGATAAGTTAGAAAGAAAGAAAGATAGATTAGTTAGAAAGAAAGAAAGAAAAAAAGATTAGTAAGAAAGAAAGAAAGAAAGATAAATTAGTAAGAAAGAAAGAAAGATTGATTAGTAAGAAAGATAGAAAGATAGATAGATTAGTTAGAAAGAAAGAAAAAAAGATTAGTGAGAAAGAAAGAAAGAAAGAAAGATAGATTAGTTAGAAAGAAAGAAAGAAAGAAAGAAAGATTAGTTAGAAAGAAAAAAGGAAAAAAAGATAGATTAGTAAGAAAGAAAGAAAGAAAGATAAATTAGTAAGAAAGAAAGAAAGATTGATTAGTAAGAAAGATAGAAAGATAGATAGATTAGTTAGAAAGAAAGAAAGAAAAAGAGATTAGTGAGAAAGAAAGATAGATTAGTTAGAAAGAAAGAAAGAAAGAAAGAAAGAAAGTTAATTAAAAAGAAAGAAAGAAAGATAGATTAGGTAGAAAGAAAGAGAAAGATAGATAGATTAGTTAGAAAGAAAAAGAAAGATAGTTTTTATTTAGAAAGAAAGAAAGAAAGATAGATTAGTTAGAAAGAAAGAAAGAAAGAAAGAAAGAAAGTTAATTAAAAAGAAAGAAAGAAAGATAGATTAGGTAGAAAGAAAGATAGAAAGATAGATAGATTAGTTAGAAAGAAAGAAAGAAAGTTAATTAAAGAGAAAGAAAGAAAGATTAGTTAGAAAGATAGATTAGTTAGAAAGAAAGAAAGAAAAAAAGATTAGTAAGAAAGAAAGATAGATTAGTTAGAAAGAAAGAAAGAAAGAAAGAAAGAGAAAGAAAGAAAGAAATATAGATAAGTTAGAAAGAAAGAAAGATAGATTAGTTAGAAAGAAAGAAAGATGGATTAGTTAGAAAGAAAGAAAAAAGATTAGTTAGAAAGAAAGAAAGAAAGATAGATTAGTTAGAAAGAAAGAAAGAAAGAGATTAGTTAGAAAGAAAAAGAAAGATAGATTAGTTAGAAAGAAAGAAAGATAGATTAGTTAGAAAGAAAGAAAGTTAATTAAAAAGAAAGAAAGAAAGATCAGTTAGAAAGATAGATTAGTTAGAAAGAAAGAAAGAAAAAAAGATTAGTAAGAAAGAAAGAAAGAAAGAAAGATAGATTAGTTAGAAAGAAAGAAAAAAAGATTAGTTAGAAAGAAAGAAACATAGATTAGTTAGAAAAAAGAAAGAAAAAAGATTAGTAAGAAAGAAAGATAGATTAGTTAGACTGAAAAAAGGAAAGAAAGATAGATTAGTAAGAAAGAAAGAAAGAAAAAAAGATTAGTGAGAAAGAAAGATAGATTAGTTAGAAAGAAAGAAAGAAAGATTAGTTAGTAAGAAAAAGAAAGATAGATTAGTTAGAAAGAAAGAAAGATAAATTAGTTAGAAAGAAAGAAAGAAAGAAAGAAAGAAAGTTAATTAAAAAGAAAGATAGATTAGGTAGAAAGAAAGATAGAAAGATAGATAGATTAGTTAGAAAGAAAGTTAATTAAAAAGAAAGAAAGAAAGATTAGTTAGAAAGATAGATTAGTTAGAAAGAAAGAAAGAAAAAAAGATTAGTAAGAAAGAAAGAAAGAAAGAAAGATAGATTAGTTAGAAAGAAAGAAAAAAAGATTAGTTAGAAAGAAAGAAACAGATTAGTTAGAAAAAAGAAAGAAAAAAAGATTAGTAAGAAAGAAAGATAGATTAGTTAGAAAGAAAAAAGGAAAGAAAGATAGATTAGTAAGAAAGAAAGAAAGAAAAAAAGATTAGTGAGAAAGAAAGATAGATTAGTTAGAAAGAAAGAAAGAAAGATTAGTTAGTAAGAAAAAGAAAGATAGATTAGTTAGAAAGAAAGAAAGATAAATTAGTTAGAAAGAAAGAAAGAAAGAAAGAAAGAAAGAAAGAAAGAAAGAAAGAAAGAAAGAAAGTTAATTAAAAAGAAAGATAGATTAGGTAGAAAGAAAGATAGAAAGATAGATAGATTAGTTAGAAAGAAAGAAAGAAAGTTAATTAAAAATAAAGAAAGAAAGATTAGTTAGAAAGATAGATTAGTTAGAAAGAAAGAAAGAAAAAAAGATTAGTAAGAAAGAAAGATAGATTAGTTAGAAAGAAAGAAAGAAAGAAAGAAAGAAAGAAAGAAAGAAAGAAAGAGAAAGAAAGAAAGAAATATAGATAAGTTAGAAAGAAAGAAAGATAGATTAGTTAGAAAGAAAGAAAGATGGATTAGTTAGAAAGAAAGAAAAAAGATTAGTTAGAAAGAAAGAAAGAAAGATAGTTTAGTTAGAAAGAAAAAAGGAAAGAAAGATAGATTAGTAAGAAAGAAAGGAAGAAAGATAGATTAGTGAGATAGATAGATTAGTTAGAAAGAAAGAAAGAAAAAAGATTAGTGAGAAAGAAAGATAGATTAGTTAGAGAGAAAGAAAGATGGATTAGTTAGAAAGAAAGAAAAAAAGATTATTAAGAAAGAAAGAAAGATAGATTAGTTAGAAAGAAAGAAAGATAGATTAGTTAGAAAGAAAGAAAGAAAGAAAGATAGATTAGTTAGAAAGAAAGATAGATTAGTAAGAAAGAAAGAAAGAAAGAAATATAGATAAGTTAGAAAGAAAGAAAGAAAAAAAGATTAGTTAGAAAGAAAGAAAGAAAAAAAGATTAGTTAGAAAGAAAGAAAGAAAGAGATTAGTTAGAAAGAAAGATAGATTAGTAAGAAAGAAAGAAATATAGATAAGTTAGAAAGAAAGAAAGATAGATTAGTTAGAAAGAAAGAAAGAAAAAAAGATTAGTAAGAAAGAAAGAAAGAAAGATAAATTAGTAAGAAAGAAAGAAAGATTGATTAGTAAGAAAGATAGAAAGATAGATAGATTAGTTAGAAAGAAAGAAAAAAAGATTAGTGAGAAAGAAAGAAAGAAAGAAAGATAGATTAGTTAGAAAGAAAGAAAGAAAGAAAGAAAGATTAGTTAGAAAGAAAAAAGGAAAAAAAGATAGATTAGTAAGAAAGAAAGAAAGAAAGATAAATTAGTAAGAAAGAAAGAAAGATTGATTAGTAAGAAAGATAGAAAGATAGATAGATTAGTTAGAAAGAAAGAAAGAAAAAGAGATTAGTGAGAAAGAAAGATAGATTAGTTAGAAAGAAAGAAAGAAAGAAAGAAAGAAAGTTAATTAAAAAGAAAGAAAGAAAGATAGATTAGGTAGAAAGAAAGAGAAAGATAGATAGATTAGTTAGAAAGAAAAAGAAAGATAGTTTTTATTTAGAAAGAAAGAAAGAAAGATAGATTAGTTAGAAAGAAAGAAAGAAAGAAAGAAAGAAAGTTAATTAAAAAGAAAGAAAGAAAGATAGATTAGGTAGAAAGAAAGATAGAAAGATAGATAGATTAGTTAGAAAGAAAGAAAGAAAGTTAATTAAAGAGAAAGAAAGAAAGATTAGTTAGAAAGATAGATTAGTTAGAAAGAAAGAAAGAAAAAAAGATTAGTAAGAAAGAAAGATAGATTAGTTAGAAAGAAAGAAAGAAAGAAAGAAAGAGAAAGAAAGAAAGAAATATAGATAAGTTAGAAAGAAAGAAAGATAGATTAGTTAGAAAGAAAGAAAGATGGATTAGTTAGAAAGAAAGAAAAAAGATTAGTTAGAAAGAAAGAAAGAAAGATAGATTAGTTAGAAAGAAAGAAAGAAAGAGATTAGTTAGAAAGAAAAAGAAAGATAGATTAGTTAGAAAGAAAGAAAGATAGATTAGTTAGAAAGAAAGAAAGTTAATTAAAAAGAAAGAAAGAAAGATCAGTTAGAAAGATAGATTAGTTAGAAAGAAAGAAAGAAAAAAAGATTAGTAAGAAAGAAAGAAAGAAAGATCAGTTAGAAAGATAGATTAGTTAGAAAGAAAGAAAGAAAAAAAGATTAGTAAGAAAGAAAGAAAGAAAGAAAGATAGATTAGTTAGAAAGAAAGAAAAAAAGATTAGTTAGAAAGAAAGAAACATAGATTAGTTAGAAAAAAGAAAGAAAAAAAGATTAGTAAGAAAGAAAGATAGATTAGTTAGACTGAAAAAAGGAAAGAAAGATAGATTAGTAAGAAAGAAAGAAAGAAAAAAAGATTAGTGAGAAAGAAAGATAGATTAGTTAGAAAGAAAGAAAGAAAGAAAGATTAGTTAGTAAGAAAAAGAAAGATAGATTAGTTAGAAAGAAAGAAAGATAAATTAGTTAGAAAGAAAGAAAGAAAGAAAGAAAGTTAATTAAAAAGAAAGATAGATTAGGTAGAAAGAAAGATAGAAAGATAGATAGATTAGTTAGAAAGAAAGTTAATTAAAAAGAAAGAAAGAAAGATTAGTTAGAAAGATAGATTAGTTAGAAAGAAAGAAAGAAAAAAAGATTAGTAAGAAAGAAAGAAAGAAAGAAAGAAAGATAGATTAGTTAGAAAGAAAGAAAAAAAGATTAGTTAGAAAGAAAGAAACAGATTAGTTAGAAAAAAGAAAGAAAAAAAGATTAGTAAGAAAGAAAGATAGATTAGTTAGAAAGAAAAAAGGAAAGAAAGATAGATTAGTAAGAAAGAAAGAAAGAAAAAAAGATTAGTGAGAAAGAAAGATAGATTAGTTAGAAAGAAAGAAAGAAAGATTAGTTAGTAAGAAAAAGAAAGATAGATTAGTTAGAAAGAAAGAAAGATAAATTAGTTAGAAAGAAAGAAAGAAAGAAAGAAAGAAAGAAAGAAAGAAAGTTAATTAAAAAGAAAGATAGATTAGGTAGAAAGAAAGATAGAAAGATAGATAGATTAGTTAGAAAGAAAGAAAGAAAGTTAATTAAAAATAAAGAAAGAAAGATTAGTTAGAAAGATAGATTAGTTAGAAAGAAAGAAAGAAAAAAAGATTAGTAAGAAAGAAAGATAGATTAGTTAGAAAGAAAGAAAGAAAGAAAGAAAGAAAGAAAGAGAAAGAAAGAAAGAAATATAGATAAGTTAGAAAGAAAGAAAGATAGATTAGTTAGAAAGAAAGAAAGATGGATTAGTTAGAAAGAAAGAAAAAAGATTAGTTAGAAAGAAAGAAAGAAAGATAGTTTAGTTAGAAAGAAAAAAGGAAAGAAAGATAGATTAGTAAGAAAGAAAGGAAGAAAGATAGATTAGTGAGATAGATAGATTAGTTAGAAAGAAAGAAAGAAAAAAGATTAGTGAGAAAGAAAGATAGATTAGTTAGAGAGAAAGAAAGATGGATTAGTTAGAAAGAAAGAAAAAAAGATTAGTAAGAAAGAAAGAAAGATAGATTAGTTAGAAAGAAAAAAGGAAAGAAAGATAGATTAGTAAGAAAGAAAGGAAGAAAGATAGATTAGTGAGATAGATTAGTTAGAAAGAAAGAAAGAAAAAAGATTAGTGAGAAAGAAAGATAGATTAGTTAGAAAGAAAGAGATTAGTTAGAAAGAAAAAGAAAGATAGATTAGTTAGAAAGAAAGAAAGATAGATTAGTTAGAAAGAAAGAAAGAAAGAAAGTTAATTAAAAAGAAAAAAAGAAATATAGATTAGGTAGAAAGAAAGATAGATAGATTAGTTAGAAAGAAAGAAAGAAAGAAAGTTAATTAAAAAGAAAGAAAGAAAGATTAGTTAGAAGGATAGATTAGTTAGAAAGAAAGAAAGAAAAAAAGATTAGTAAGAAAGAAAGATAGATTAGTTAGTTAGAAAGAAAGAAAGAAAGAAAGAAAGAAAGAAATATAGATAAGTTAGAAAGAAAGAAAGATAGATTAGTTAGAAAGAAAGAAAAAAAAGATTAGTTAGAAAGAAAGAATGAAAGATAGATAGATTAGTTAGAAAAAAAGAAAGAAAAAAAGATTAGTAAGAAAGAAAGAAAGATAGATAGATTAGTTAGAAAGAAAAAAGGACAGAAAGATATATTAGTAAGAAAGAAAGAAAGATAGATAGATTAGTGAGAAAGATAGATTAGTTAGAAAGAAAGAAAGAAAGATAGATTAGTTAGAAAGAAAAAGAAAGATAGATTAGTTAGAAAGAAAGATAGATTAGTTAGAAAGAAAGAAAGAAAGAAAGTTAATTAAAAAGAAAGAAAGAAAGAAAGATAGATAGATTAGTTAGAAAGAAAGAAAGAAAAAAAGATTAGTAAGAAAGAAAGAAAGATTAGTTAGAAAGAAAGAAAGATAGATTAGTTACAAAGAAAAAGAAAGATAGATTAGTTAGAAAGAAAGAAAGAAAGAAAGTTAATTAAAAAGAAAGAAAGAAAGAAAGATTAGTTAGAAAGATAGATTAGTTAGAAAGAAAGAAAGAAAAAAATATTAGTAAGAAAGAAAGATAGATTAGTTAGAAAGAAAGAAAGATAGATTAGTAAGAAAGAAAGAAAGATTAGTTAGAAAGAAAGAAAGATAGATTAGTTAGAAAGAAAAAGAAAGATAGATCAGTTAGAAAGAAAGAAAGATAGATTAGTTAGAAAGAAAGAAAGAAAGAAAGTTAATTAAAAAGAAAGAAAGAAAGTAAGATAGATTAGTTAGAAAGAAAGAAAGATAGATTAGAAAGAAAGAAAGATAGATTAGTTAGAAAGAAAGATAGATTAGTTAGAAAGAAAGATAAATTAGTTAGAAAGAAAGATAGATTAGTTAAAAAACAAAGAAAGAGATTTGTTAGAAAGAAAGATAGATTAGTTAGAAAGATAGATTAGTTAGAAAGAAAGATAGATTAGTTAGAAAGAAAGATAACTTAGTTAGAAATAAAGAAAGATAGATTATTTAAAAAACAAAGAAAGATGGATTTGATAGAAAGAAAGATAGATTAGCTAGAAAGATAGATTAGTTAGAAAAAAAGAAAGATAGATTAGTTAGAAAGAAAGAAAGATAAATTAGTTAGAAAGTAAGATAGATTAGTTAGAAAGAAAGATAGATTAGTTAGAAAGAAAGAAAGATAGATTAGTTAGAAAGATAGATAAGTTAGAAAGAAAGAAAGAAAGATTAGTTAGAAAGAAAGAAAGATAGATTGGTTAGAAAGAAAGAAAGATTAGTTAGAAAGAAAGATAGATAGATTAGTTAGAAAGAAAAAAGATAGATTAGTTAGAAAGAAAGAAAGTAAGAAAGAAAGAAAGAAAGATTGGTTAGAAAGAAAGATAGATTAGTTAGAAAGAAAGAAACATAGATTAGTTAGAAAGAAAGAAAGAAAGATAGATTAGTTAGAAAGAAAGAAAGATTAGTTAGTTAGAAAGAAAGAAAGATAGATTAGTTAGAAAGAAAGATAGATTAGTTAGAAAGATAGATAGATAGATAGATTAGTTAGAAAGAAAGAAAGATAGATTAGTTAGAAAGAAAGATAGATAGATTAGTTAGAAAGAAAGATAGATTAGTTAGAAAGAAAGATAGATTAGTTAGAAAGATAGATAGATAGATAGATTAGTTAGAAAGAAAGAAAGATAGATTAGTTAGAAAGAAAGATAGATAGATTAGTTAGAAAGAAAGATAGATTAGTTAGAAAGAAAGAAAGATAGATTAGTTAGAAAGAATGAAAAAAGAAAGAAAGAAAGAAAGAAAGATTGGTTAGAAAGAAAGATAGATTAGTTAGTAAGAAAGATATAAAGAAAGATGGATTAGTTAGAAAGAAAGAAACATAGATTAGTTAGAAAGAAAGAAAGAAAGATAGATTAGTTAGAAAGACTAGTTAGTTAGAAAGAAAGAGATAGATTAGTTAGAAAGAAAGATAGATAGATAGATAGATTAGTTAGAAAGAAAGAAAGATAGATTAGTTAGAAAGAAAGAAAGATATATTAGTTAGAAAGAAAGATAGATAGATTAGTTAGAAAAAAAAGATAGATTAGTTAGAAAGAAAGAAAGATAGATTAGTTAGAAAGAAAGATAGATAGATTAGTTAGAAAGAAAGAAAGATTAGTTAGAAAGAAACAAAGAATGATAGATTGGTTAGAAAGAAAGAAAGATAGATTAGTAAGAAAGAAAGAAAGGAATAAAGAACGATAGATTAGTTAGAAATAAAGATAAAGTAGTTAGAAAGAAAGATAGATAGATTAGTTAGAAAGAAAGATAGATAGATAGATTAGTTAGAAAGAAAGATAGATTATTTAGAAAGAAAGAAAGATAGATTATTTAGAAAGAAAGAAAGATAGATTAGTTAGAAAGAAAGAAAGATTAGTTAGAAAGAAAGAAAGATTAGTTAGAAAGAAAGATAGATAGATTAGTTAGAAAAAAAGAAAGAAAGAAAGAAAGAAAGAAAAATTGGTTAGAAAGATAGATTAGTTTGAAAGATAGAGATTAGGTAGAAAGAAAGAAAAGATTAGTTAGAATGAAAGAAAGATAGATAGATTAGTTAGAAAGAAAGAAAGATAGATTAGTTAGAAAGAAAGAAAGATTAGTTAGAAAGAAAAAAGATAGATTAGTTAGAAAGAAAGAATAAAAGAAAGTAAGAAAGAAAGAATGAAAGATTGGTTAGAAAGAAAGAGATTAGTTAGAAAGATAGATAGATTAGTTAGAAAGAAAGAAAAGTTAGAATGAAAGAAAGATAGAGTAGTTAGAAAGAAAGAAAGATAGATAGATTAGTTAGAAAGAAAGATAGATTAGTTAGAAAGAAAGTAAGGTAGATTAGTTAGAAAGAAAGATAGATTAGTTAGAAAGAAGAAAGATAGATTAGTTAGAAAGAAAGAAAGATTAGTTAGAAAGAAAGAAAGATAGATCAGTTAGCAAGAAAGAAATATTAGTTAGAAAGAAAGAAAGATTAGTTTGAAAGAAAGAAAGATTAGTTTGAAAGAAAGATCGATTAGTAAGAAAGAAAGAAATAAAGAAAGATTAGGTAGAAAGAAAGAAAGATTAGTTAGAAAGAAAGAAAGATAAGTTAGAAAGATAGATAGATAGATAGATAGATATATAGATAGATAGATAGATAGATAGATAGATAGATAGATAGATAGATAGATAGATAGATAAAGTTCATTAGTACATATAGAATGGTAGTTTAATTGAATCTAGGGCTTCAGGGAGTTTAGATTTGAGTTTTTGTGTTGTTCACTACTGGGCCACCGTAGTCTTGGCTCAATTTGAACTGTTGCAATGAAAGTCAATGGGATTTTTATGATTTTTAATATTAATTTTTAAGAAATCTGAAAGTCAAATCAGTTTGAAAAGATATAGCACACCGAGTCAGAACAGTCTGAAGGTCTGACCCGAGTTTGGAGTTTGTAGAGTTAAAGCTCTAGGACGAGTTAGAGTCAGAATTTTTTGGGTAAGAAAAATAAGAAGAAGAAGAAGAAGAAGAATAACTAGAAAAAGTTCGTCGAGACAAACTTTAAGTTGGCTTGTGAAAGTTTGGACCAATAAGTTTGAAGAAGTTTAAAGAAGTTTAAAGTTTAATTCGTTTATAGTTTAGTAAGAAAGAAAGAAAGATAGATTAGTTAGAAAGAAAAAAAAAAGATTAGTAAGAAAGAAAGAAAGATAGATTAGTTAGAAAGAAAGAAAGAAAGATAGATTAGTTAGAAAGAAAGATAGATTAGTAAGAAAGAAAGAAAGAAAGAAATATAGATAAGTTAGAAAGAAAGAAAGAAAAAAAGATTAGTTAGAAAGAAAGAAAGAAAGATAGATTAGTTAGAAAAAAGAAAGAAAAAAAGATTAGTAAGAAAGAAAGAAAGATAGATTAGTTAGAAAGAAAGAAAGAAAGAGATTAGTTAGAAAGAAAGATAGATTAGTAAGAAAGAAAGAAAGAAAGAAATATAGATAAGTTAGAAAGAAAGAAAGATAGATTAGTTAGAAAGAAAGAAAGAAAAAAAGATTAGTAAGAAAGAAAGAAAGAAAGATAAATTAGTAAGAAAGAAAGAAAGATTGATTAGTAAGAAAGATAGAAAGATAGATAGATTAGTTAGAAAGAAAGAAAAAAAGATTAGTGTGAAAGAAAGAAAGAAAGAAAGAAAGATAGATTAGTTAGAAAGAAAGAAAGAAAGAAAGAAAGATTAGTTAGAAAGAAAAAAGGAAAGAAAGATAGATTAGTAAGAAAGAAAGAAAGAAAGATAAATTAGTAAGAAAGAAAGAAAGATTGATTAGTAAGAAAGATAGAAAGATAGATAGATTAGTTAGAAAGAAAGAAAGAAAAAGAGATTAGTGAGAAAGAAAGATAGATTAGTTAGAAAGAAAGAAAGAAAGAAAGAAAGAAAGTTAATTAAAAAGAAAGAAAGAAAGATAGATTAGGTAGAAAGAAAGATAGAAAGATAGATAGATTAGTTAGAAAGAAAAAGAAAGATAGTTTTTATTTAGAAAGAAAGAAAGATAGATTAGTTAGAAAGAAAGAAAGAAAGAAAGAAAGTTAATTAAAAAGAAAGAAAGAAAGATAGATTAGGTAGAAAGAAAGATAGAAAGATAGATAGATTAGTTAGAAAGAAAGAAAGAAAGTTAATTAAAGAGAAAGAAAGAAAGATTAGTTAGAAAGATAGATTAGTTAGAAAGAAAGAAAGAAAAAAAGATTAGTAAGAAAGAAAGATAGATTAGTTAGAAAGAAAGAAAGAAAGAAAGAAAGAAAGAGAAAGAGAAAGAGAAAGAGAAAGAAAGAAAGAAATATAGATAAGTTAGAAAGAAAGAAAGATAGATTAGTTAGAAAGAAAGAAAGATGGATTAGTTAGAAAGAAAGAAAAAAGATTAGTTAGAAAGAAAGAAAGAAAGATAGATTAGTTAGAAAGAAAGAAAGAAAGAGATTAGTTAGAAAGAAAAAGAAAGATAGATTAGTTAGAAAGAAAGAAAGATAGATTAGTTAGAAAGAAAGAAAGAAAGTTAATTAAAAAGAAAGAAAGAAAGATTAGTTAGAAAGATAGATTAGTTAGAAAGAAAGAAAGAAAAAAAGATTAGTAAGAAAGAAAGAAAGAAAGAAAGATAGATTAGTTAGAAAGAAAGAAAAAAAGATTAGTTAGAAAGAAAGAAACAGATTAGTTAGAAAAAAGAAAGAAAAAAAGATTAGTAAGAAAGAAAGATAGATTAGTTAGAAAGAAAAAAGGAAAGAAAGATAGATTAGTAAGAAAGAAAGAAAGAAAAAAAGATTAGTGAGAAAGAAAGATAGATTAGTTAGAAAGAAAGAAAGAAAGAAAGATTAGTTAGTAAGAAAAAGAAAGATAGATTAGTTAGAAAGAAAGAAAGATAAATTAGTTAGAAAGAAAGAAAGAAAGAAAGAAAGAAAGAAAGAAAGTTAATTAAAAAGAAAGAAAGAAAGATAGATTAGGTAGAAAGAAAGATAGAAAGATAGATAGATTAGTTAGAAAGAAAGAAAGAAAGTTAATTAAAAAGAAAGAAAGAAAGATTAGTTAGAAAGATAGATTAGTTAGAAAGAAAGAAAGAAAAAAAGATTAGTAAGAAAGAAAGATAGATTAGTTAGAAAGAAAGAAAGAAAGAAAGAAAGAAATATAGATAAGTTAGAAAGAAAGAAAGATAGATTAGTTAGAAAGAAAGAAAGATGGATTAGTTAGAAAGAAAGAAAAAAGATTAGTTAGAAAGAAAGAAAGAAAGATAGATTAGTTAGAAAGAAAAAAGGAAAGAAAGATAGATTAGTAAGAAAGAAAGGAAGAAAGATAGATTAGTGAGATAGATAGATTAGTTAGAAAGAAAGAAAGAAAAAAGATTAGTGAGAAAGAAAGATAGATTAGTTAGAGAGAAAGAAAGATGGATTAGTTAGAAAGAAAGAAAAAAAGATTAGTAAGAAAGAAAGAAAGATAGATTAGTTAGAAAGAAAAAAGGAAAGAAAGATAGATTAGTAAGAAAGAAAGGAAGAAAGATAGATTAGTGAGATAGATAGATTAGTTAGAAAGAAAGAAAGAAAAAAGATTAGTGAGAAAGAAAGATAGATTAGTTAGAAAGAAAGAGATTAGTTAGAAAGAAAAAGAAAGATAGATTAGTTAGAAAGAAAGAAAGATAGATTAGTTAGAAAGAAAGAAAGAAAGAAAGAAAGTTAATTAAAAAGAAAAAAAGAAATATAGATTAGGTAGAAAGAAAGATAGATAGATTAGTTAGAAAGAAAGAAAGAAAGAAAGTTAATTAAAAAGAAAGAAAGAAAGATTAGTTAGAAGGATAGATTAGTTAGAAAGAAAGAAAGAAAGAAAAAAAGATTAGTAAGAAAGAAAGATAGATTAGTTAGTTAGAAAGAAAGAAAGAAAGAAAGAAAGAAAGAAAGAAAGAAATATAGATAAGTTAGAAAGAAAGAAAGATAGATTAGTTAGAAAGAAAGAAAAAAAAGATTAGTTAGAAAGAAAGAATGAAAGATAGAAAAAAAGAAAGAAAAAAAGATTAGAAAGAAAGAAAGAAAGATAGATTAGTGAGAAAGATAGATTAGTTAGAAAGAAAGAAAGAAAGATAGATTAGTTAGAAAGAAAAAGAAAGATAGATTAGTTAGAAAGAAAGATAGATTAGTTAGAAAGAAAGAAATAAATAAAGTTAATTAAAAAGAAAGAAAGAAAGATAGATAGATTAGTTAGAAAGAAAGAAAGAAAAAAAGATTAGTAAGAAAGAAAGAAAGATTAGTTAGAAAGAAAGAAAGATAGATTAGTTACAAAGAAAAAGAAAGATAGATTAGTTAGAAAGAAAGAAAGATAGATTGGTTAGAAAGAAAGAAAGAAAGAAAGTTAATTAAAAAGAAAGAAAGAAAGAAAGAAAGAAAGATTAGTTAGAAAGATAGATTAGTTAGAAAGAAAGAAAGAAAAAAATATTAGTAAGAAAGAAAGATTAGTTAGAAAGAAAGAAAGAAAGATAGATTAGTAAGAAAGAAAGAAAGATTAGTTAGAAAGAAAGAAAGATAGATTAGTTAGAAAGAAAAAGAAAGATAGATCAGTTAGAAAGAAAGAAAGAAAGAAAGTTAATTAAAAAGAAAGAAAGAAAGTAAGATAGATTAGTTAGAAAGACAGAAAGATAGATTAGAAAGAAAGAAAGATAGATTAGTTAGAAAGAAAGATAGATTAGTTAGAAAGAAAGATAAATTAGTTAGAAAGAAAGATAGATTAGTTAAAAAACAAAGAAAGAGATTTGTTAGAAAGAAAGATAGATTAGTTAGAAAGATAGATTAGTTAGAAAGAAAGATAGATTAGTTAGAAAGAAAGATAACTTAGTTAGAAATAAAGAAAGATAGATTATTTAAAAAACAAAGAAAGATGGATTTGATAGAAAGAAAGATAGATTAGCTAGAAAGATAGATTAGTTAGAAAAAAAGAAAGATAGATTAGTTAGAAAGAAAGAAAGATAAATTAGTTAGAAAGTAAGATAGATTAGTTAGAAAGAAAGATAGATTAGTTAGAAAGAAAGAAAGATAGATTAGTTAGAAAGATAGATAGATAAGTTAGAAAGAAAGAAAGAAAGATTAGTTAGAAAGAAAGAAAGATAGATTGGTTAGAAAGAAAGAAAGATTAGTTAGAAAGAAAGAAAGATAGATTAGTTAGAAAGAAAAAAGATAGATTAGTTAGAAAGAAAGAAAGTAAGAAAGAAAGAAAGAAAGATTGGTTAGAAAGAAAGATAGATTAGTTAGAAAGATAGAAAGAAAGATAGATTAGTTAGAAAGAAAGAAACATAGATTAGTTAGAAAGAAAGAAAGAAAGATAGATTAGTTAGAAAGAAAGAAAGATTAGTTAGTTAGAAAGAAAGATAGATAGATAAGTTAGAAAGAAAGACAGATAGATTAGTTAGAAAGAAAAAAGATAGATTAGTTAGAAAGAAAGAAAGTAAGAAAGAAAGAAAGAAAGATTGGTTAGAAAGAAAGATAGATTAGTTAGAAAGATAGAAAGAAAGATAGATTAGTTAGAAAGAAAGAAACATAGATTAGTTAGAAAGAAAGAAAGATAGATTAGTTAGAAAGAAAGAAAGATTAGTTAGTTAGAAAGAAAGAAAGATAGATTAGTTAGAAAGAAAGATAGATTAGTTAGAAAGATAGATAGATAGATAGATTAGTTAGAAAGAAAGAAAGATAGATTAGTTAGAAAGAAAGATAGATAGATTAGTTAGAAAGAAAGATAGATTAGTTAGAAAGAAAGAAAGATAGATTAGTTAGAAAGAATGAAAAAAGAAAGAAAGAAAGAAAGATTGGTTAGAAAGAAAGATAGATTAGTTAGTAAGAAAGATATAAAGAAAGATGGATTAGTTAGAAAGAAAGAAACATAGATTAGTTAGAAAGAAAGAAAGAAAGAAAGATAGATTAGTTAGAAAGACTAGTTAGTTAGAAAGAAAGAGATAGATTAGTTAGAAAGAAAGATAGATAGATAGATAGATAGATTAGTTAGAAAGAAAGAAAGATAGATTAGTTAGAAAGAAAGAAAGATATATTAGTTAGAAAGAAAGATAGATAGATTAGTTAGAAAAAAAAGATAGATTAGTTAGAAAGAAAGAAAGATAGATTAGTTAGAAAGAAAGATAGATAGATTAGTTAGAAAGAAAGAAAGATTAGTTAGAAAGAAAGAAAGAATGATAGATTGGTTAGAAAGAAAGAAAGATAGATTAGTAAGAAAGAAAGAAAGGAATAAAGAACGATAGATTAGTTAGAAATAAAGATAAAGTAGTTAGAAAGAAAGATAGATAGATTAGTTAGAAAGAAAGATAGATAGATAGATTAGTTAGAAAGATAGATTATTTAGAAAGAAAGAAAGATAGATTAGTTAGAAAGAAAGAAAGATTAGTTAGAAAGAAAGAAAGATTAGTTAGAAAGAAAGATAGATAGATTAGTTAGAAAGAAAAAAAGAAAGAAAGAAAGAAAGAAAGAAAAATTGGTTAGAAAGAAAGATAGATTAGTTTGAAAGATAGAGATTAGTTAGAAAGAAAGATTAGTTAGAATGAAAGAAAGATAGATTAGTTAGAAAGAAAGAAAGATAGATAGATTAGTTAGAAAGAAAGAAAGATTAGTTAGAAAGAAAAAAGATAGATTAGTTAGAAAGAAAGAATAAAAGAAAGTAAGAAAGAAAGAATGAAAGATTGGTTAGAAAGAAAGAGATTAGTTAGAAAGATAGATAGATTAGTTAGAAAGAAAGAAAAGTTAGAATGAAAGAAAGATAGAGTAGTTAGAAAGAAAGAAAGATAGATAGATTAGTTAGAAAGAAAGATAGATTAGTTAGAAAGAAAGTAAGGTAGATTAGTTAGAAAGAAAGATAGATTAGTTAGAAAGAAGAAAGATAGATTAGATAGAAAGAAAGAAAGATTAGTTAGAAAGAAAGAAAGATAGATCAGTTAGCAAGAAAGAAATATTAGTTAGAAAGAAAGAAAGATTAGTTTGAAAGAAAGAAAGATTAGTTTGAAAGAAAGATAGATTAGTAAGAAAGAAATAAATAAAGAAAGATTAGGTAGAAAGAAAGAAAGATTAGTTAGAAAGAAAGAAAGATAAGTTAGAAAGATAGATAGATAGATAGATAGATAGATAGATAGATAGATAGATATATAGATAGATAGATAGATAGATAGATAGATAAAGTTCATTAGTACATATAGAATGGTAGTTTAATTGAATCTAGGGCTTCAGGGAGTTTAGATTTGAGTTTGTGTTGTTCACTACTGGGCCACCGTAGTCTTGGCTCAATTTGAACTGTTGCAATGAAAGTCAATGGGATTTTTATGATTTTTAATATTAATTTTTAAGAAATCTGAAAGTCAAATCAGTTTGAAAAGATATAGCACACCGAGTCAGAACAGTCTGAAGGTCTGACCCGAGTTTGGAGTTTGTAGAGTTAAAGCTCTAGGACGAGTTAGAGTCAGAATTTTTTGGGTAAGAAAAATAAGAAGAAGAAGAAGAACTAGAAAAAGTTCGTCGAGACAAACTTTAAGTTGGCTTGTGAAAGTTTGGACCAATAAGTTTGAAGAAGTTTAAAGAAGTTTAAAGTTTAATTAGTTTATAGTTTAGTAAGAAAGAAAGAAAGATAGATTAGTTAGAAAGAAAGAAAAAAAGATTAGTAAGAAAGAAAGAAAGATAGATTAGTTAGAAAGAAAGAAAGAAAGAAAGAAAGATAGATTAGTTAGAAAGAAAGATAGATTAGTAAGAAAGAAAGAAAGAAAGAAATATAGATAAGTTAGAAAGAAAGAAAGAAAAAAAGATTAGTTAGAAAGAAAGAAAGAAAGATAGATTAGTTAGAAAAAAGAAAGAAAAAAAGATTAGTAAGAAAGAAAGAAAGATAGATTAGTTAGAAAGAAAGAAAGAAAGAGATTAGTTAGAAAGATAGATTAGTAAGAAAGAAAGAAAGAAAGAAATATAGATAAGTTAGAAAGAAAGAAAGATAGATTAGTTAGAAAGAAAGAAAAAAAGATTAGTAAGAAAGAAAGAAAGAAAGATAAATTAGTAAGAAAGAAAGAAAGATTGATTAGTAAGAAAGATAGAAAGATAGATAGATTAGTTAGAAAGAAAGAAAAAAAGATTAGTGAGAAAGAAAGAAAGAAAGAAAGAAAGATAGATTAGTTAGAAAGAAAGAAAGAAAGAAAGATTAGTTAGAAAGAAAAAAGGAAAGAAAGATAGATTAGTAAGAAAGAAAGAAAGAAAGATAAATTAGTAAGAAAGAAAGAAAGATTGATTAGTAAGAAAGATAGAAAGATAGATAGATTAGTTAGAAAGAAAGAAAGAAAAAGAGATTAGTGAGAAAGAAAGATAGATTAGTTAGAAAGAAAGAAAGAAAGAAAGAAAGAAAGAAAGAAAGAAAGAAAGAAAGTTAATTAAAAAGAAAGAAAGAAAGAAAGATAGATTAGGTAGAAAGAAAGATAGAAAGATAGATAGATTAGTTAGAAAGAAAAAGAAAGATAGTTTTTATTTAGAAAGAAAGAAAGATAGATTAGTTAGAAAGAAAGAAAGAAAGAAAGAAAGAAAGAAAGAAAGTTCATTAAAAAGAAAGAAAGAAAGATAGATTAGGTAGAAAGAAAGATAGAAAGATAGATAGATTAGTTAGAAAGAAAGAAAGAAAGTTAATTAAAGAGAAAGAAAGAAAGATTAGTTAGAAAGATAGATTAGTTAGAAAGAAAGAAAGAAAAAAAGATTAGTAAGAAAGAAAGATAGATTAGTTAGAAAGAAAGAAAGATGGATTAGTTAGAAAGAAAGAAAAAAGATTAGTTAGAAAGAAAGAAAGAAAGAAAGATAGATTAGTTAGAAAGAAAGAAAGAAAGAAAGAAAGAGATTAGTTAGAAAGAAAAAGAAAGATAGATTAGTTAGAAAGAAAGAAAGATAGATTAGTTAGAAAGAAAGAAAGAAAGAAAGAAAGTTAATTAAAAAGAAAGAAAGAAAGATTAGTTAGAAAGATAGATTAGTTAGAAAGAAAGAAAGAAAAAAAGATTAGTAAGAAAGAAAGATAGATTAGTTAGAAAGAAAGAAAGTTAATTAAAAAGAAAGAAAGAAAGATTAGTTAGAAAGATAGATTAGTTAGAAAGAAAGAAAGAAAAAAAGATTAGTAAGAAAGAAAGATAGATTAGTTAGAAAGAAAGAAAGAAAGAAAGAAAGAAAGAGAAAGAAAGAAAGAAATATAGATAAGTTAGAAAGAAAGAAAGATAGATTAGTTAGAAAGAAAGAAAGATGGATTAGTTAGAAAGAAAGAAAAAAGATTAGTTAGAAAGAAAGAAAGATAGATTAGTTAGAAAGAAAAAAGGAAAGAAAGATAGATTAGTAAGAAAGAAAGGAAGAAAGATAGATTAGTGAGATAGATAGATTAGTTAGAATGAAAGAAAGAAAAAAGATTAGTGAGAAAGAAAGATAGATTAGTTAGAGAGAAAGAAAGATGGATTAGTTAGAAAGAAAGAAAAAAAGATTAGTAAGAAAGAAAGAAAGATAGATTAGTTAGAAAGAAAAAAGGAAAGAAAGATAGATTAGTAAGAAAGAAAGGAAGAAAGATAGATTAGTGAGATAGATAGATTAGTTAGAAAGAAAGAAAGAAAAAAGATTAGTGAGAAAGAAAGATAGATTAGTTAGAAAGAAAGAGATTAGTTAGAAAGAAAAAGAAAGATAGATTAGTTAGAAAGAAAGAAAGATAGATTAGTTAGAAAGAAAGAAAGATAGATTAGTTAGAAAGAAAGAAAGAAAGAAAGTTAATTAAAAAGAAAAAAAGAAATATAGATTAGGTAGAAAGAAAGATAGATAGATTAGTTAGAAAGAAAGAAAGAAAAAAAGTTAATTAAAAAGAAAGAAAGAAAGATTAGTTAGAAGGATAGATTAGTTAGAAAGAAAGAAAGAAAGAAAGAAAAAAAGATTAGTAAGAAAGAAAGATAGATTAGTTAGTTAGAAAGAAAGAAAGAAAGAAAGAAAGAAAGAAATATAGATAAGTTAGAAAGAAAGAAAGATAGATTAGTTAGAAAGAAAGAAAAAAAAGATTAGTTAGAAAGAAAGAATGAAAGATAGATAGATTAGTTAGAAAAAAAGAAAGAAAAAAAGATTAGTAAGAAAGAAAGAAAGATAGATTAGTTAGAAAGAAAAAAGGAAAGAAATATATTAGTAAGAAAGAAAGAAAGAAAGATAGATTAGTGAGAAAGATAGATTAGTTAGAAAGAAAGAAAGAAAGATAGATTAGTTAGAAAGAAAAAGAAAGATAGATTAGTTAGAAAGAAAGATAGATTAGTTAGAAAGAAAGAAATAAATAAAGTTAATTAAAAAGAAAGAAAGAAAGATAGATAGATTAGTTAGAAAGAAAGAAAGAAAAAAAGATTAGTAAGAAAGAAAGAAAGATTAGTTAGAAAGAAAGAAAGATAGATTAGTTACAAAGAAAAAGAAAGATAGATTAGTTAGAAAGAAAGAAAGATAGATTGGTTAGAAAGAAAGAAAGAAAGAAAGTTAATTAAAAAGAAAGAAAGAAAGAAAGAAAGATTAGTTAGAAAGATAGATTAGTTAGAAAGAAAGAAAGAAAAAAATATTAGTAAGAAAGAAAGATAGATTAGTTAGAAAGAAAGAAAGAAAGATAGATTAGTAAGAAAGAAAGAAAGATTAGTTAGAAAGAAAGAAAGATAGATTAGT
The DNA here is from genome assembly GCA_031834385.1 of Semotilus atromaculatus. Lineage (NCBI taxonomy): Eukaryota > Metazoa > Chordata > Actinopteri > Cypriniformes > Leuciscidae > Semotilus > Semotilus atromaculatus. Next base: position 40,640,236 of record JAULUF010000015.1, on the reverse strand, counting down.
TAGAAAGAAAAAGAAAGATAGATCAGTTAGAAAGAAAGAAAGATAGATTAGTTAGAAAGAAAGAAAGAAAGTTAATTAAAAAGAAAGAAAGAAAGTAAGATAGATTAGTTAGAAAGAAAGAAATATAGATTAGAAAGAAAGAAAGATAGATTAGTTAGAAAGAAAGATAGATTAGTTAGAAAGAAAGATAAATTAGTTAGAAAGAAAGATAGATTAGTTAAAAAACAAAGAAAGAGATTTGTTAGAAAGAAAGATAGATTAGTTAGAAAGATAGATTAGTTAGAAAGAAAGATAGATTAGTTAGAAAGAAAGATAACTTAGTTAGAAATAAAGAAAGATAGATTATTTAAAAAACAAAGAAAGATGGATTTGATAGAAAGAAAGATAGATTAGCTAGAAAGATAGATTAGTTAGAAAAAAAGAAAGATAGATTAGTTAGAAAGAAAGAAATATAAATTAGTTAGAAAGTAAGATAGATTAGTTAGAAAGAAAGATAGATTAGTTAGAAAGAAAGAAAGATAGATTAGTTAGAAAGATAGATAGATAAGTTAGAAAGAAAGAAAGAAAGATTAGTTAGAAAGAAAGAAAGATAGATTGGTTAGAAAGAAAGAAAGATTAGTTAGAAAGAAAGATAGATAGATTAGTTAGAAAGAAAAAAGATAGATTAGTTAGAAAGAAAGAAAGTAAGAAAGAAAGAAAGAAAGATTGGTTACAAAGAAAGATAGATTAGTTAGAAAGATAGAAAGAAAGATAGATTAGTTAGAAAGAAAGAAACATAGATTAGTTAGAAAGAAAGAAAGAAAGAAAGATAGATTAGTTAGAAAGAAAGAAAGATTAGTTAGTTAGAAAGAAAGAAAGATAGATTAGTTAGAAAGAAAGATAGATTAGTTAGAAAGATAGATAGATAGATTAGTTAGAAAGAAAGAAAGATAGATTAGTTAAAAAGAAAGATAGATAGATTAGTTAGAAAGAAAGATAGATTAGTTAGAAAGATAGATTAGTTAGAAAGATAGATAGATAGATAGATTAGTTAGAAAGAAAGAAAGATAGATTAGTTAGAAAGAAAGATAGATAGATTAGTTAGAAAGAAAGATAGATTAGTTAGAAAGAAAGAAAGATAGATTAGTTAGAAAGAATGAAAAAAGAAAGAAAGAAAGAAAGATTGGTTAGAAAGAAAGATAGATTAGTTAGTAAGAAAGATATAAAGAAAGATGGATTAGTTAGAAAGAAAGAAACAGATTAGTTAGAAAGAAAGAAAGAAAGAAAGAAAGATAGATTAGTTAGAAAGACTAGTTAGTTAGAAAGAAAGAGATAGATTAGTTAGAAAGAAAGATAGATAGATAGATAGATTAGTTAGAAAGAAAGAAAGATAGATTAGTTAGAAAGAAAGAAAGATATATTAGTTAGAAAGAAAGATAGATAGATTAGTTAGAAAAAAAAGATAGATTAGTTAGAAAGAAAGAAAGATAGATTAGTTAGAAAGAAAGAAATATAAATTAGTTAGAAAGTAAGATAGATTAGTTAGAAAGAAAGAAAGATAGATTAGTTAGAAAGATAGATAGATAAGTTAGAAAGAAAGAAAGAAAGATTAGTTAGAAAGAAAGAAAGATAGATTGGTTAGAAAGAAAGAAAGATTAGTTAGAAAGAAAGATAGATAGATTAGTTAGAAAGAAAAAAGATAGATTAGTTAGAAAGAAAGAAAGTAAGAAAGAAAGAAAGAAAGATTGGTTACAAAGAAAGATAGATTAGTTAGAAAGATAGAAAGAAAGATAGATTAGTTAGAAAGAAAGAAACATAGATTAGTTAGAAAGAAAGAAAGAAAGAAAGATAGATTAGTTAGAAAGAAAGAAAGATTAGTTAGTTAGAAAGAAAGAAAGATAGATTAGTTAGAAAGAAAGATAGATTAGTTAGAAAGAAAGAAAGATAGATTAGTTAAAAAGAAAGATAGATAGATTAGTTAGAAAGAAAGATAGATTAGTTAGAAAGATAGATTAGTTAGAAAGATAGATAGATAGATAGATAGATAGATTAGTTAGAAAGAAAGAAAGATAGATTAGTTAGAAAGAAAGATAGATAGATTAGTTAGAAAGAAAGATAGATTAGTTAGAAAGAAAGAAAGATAGATTAGTTAGAAAGAATGAAAAAAGAAAGAAAGAAAGAAAGATTGGTTAGAAAGAAAGATAGATTAGTTAGTAAGAAAGATATAAAGAAAGATGGATTAGTTAGAAAGAAAGAAACATAGATTAGTTAGAAAGAAAGAAAGAAAGAAAGAAAGATAGATTAGTTAGAAAGACTAGTTAGTTAGAAAGAAAGAGATAGATTAGTTAGAAAGAAAGATAGATAGATAGATAGATAGATAGATAGATAGATAGATAGATAGATAGATAGATAGATAGTTAGTTAGAAAGAAAGAAAGATAGATTAGTTAGAAAGAAAGAAAGATATATTAGTTAGAAAGAAAGATAGATAGATTAGTTAGAAAAAAAAGATAGATTAGTTAGAAAGAAAGAAAGATAGATTAGTTAGAAAGAAAGATAGATAGATTAGTTAGAAAGAAAGAAAGATTAGTTAGAAAGAAAGAAAGAATGATAGATTGGTTAGAAAGAAAGAAAGATAGATTAGTAAGAAAGAAAGAAAGGAATAAAGAACGATAGATTAGTTAGAAATAAAGATAAAGTAGTTAGAAAGAAAGATAGATAGATTAGTTAGAAAGAAAGATAGATAGATAGATTAGTT